>VYXH01007313.1:34951-46197 GCA_013397275.1 Burhinus bistriatus | reverse complement strand
GAACAGGCTTTCTAGAGAGGCGGCCGATGCCCCAAACCTGCCAGTGTTTAAGAAGCATTTGGAAAACACCCTTAATAACATGCTTTAACTTGGTCAGCCTTGAATTGGTCAGGCAGTTGGATAAGATGATCATTGTAGGTCCCTTCCAGCTGAAATATTGTATTGTATCATATTGTATCACATCGTATTCTATTCTATTCTATTCTATTCTATTCTATTCTATTCTAAAAAGGAGGAGCTGAGATTCTAAGAAGCATTTGTCTAACACACTAATTCTCATCCTCATTTGATCCCATACTTTGACAACATCTGAATTTCAGCCCAGGATCCTAAGACAGATCTGGAAAATTACTCTATTTCAACTGTACCATATGAATGATTAAAATGAATTTTCCCTGGTCTACTTCTCTTTCATTCAGAGCCAGTCAAAATATTAAAGTGGCATTTTTGTTTCTGGCATGAAAAAGAAAATTCCAGTTAAAATTGGAGCTGAAAACAATTATTTCTAAATATTCTAAATCAAATAGTGCTCATTTTGTCTGTTATGATTTTTTAAATACACGCTGATTTCTGTTATAAAAGCAATAATGACTTCATAGAGTTTTTCGTTAATGAAACCTATAAACCAAATACTTAATAATCACCAAACCTGCTCCAAAGTGAGAAGCAGGTTAAAAAACTGAACCATATTTAGGAAAAATTTTAAGTAGTTCAGTCACTCTTATTTATTTTGGTGCAGATCAAAATAAGTTGTACTGAAGTAATCACTGATATATAATGTGCATAAATATAATACATGGAATGGTCTAAAATATGTCAAGGGTTTCTACTGTGTTTTTCTAAAATGAATAGTCCCTCAGCAATGATTGAGGGAAAGCCTCAGTAGTCTCAAGTAGCTTGAGTTATCTCAACCTGTTTCATGCATCCACTGTGGAGGAAGCACAGGATTATTTAACGTATTATTTCACCCCTCTGTTCTCAGACACGTATTTAATTGCACTGTGGTCACCAGGCAATCTGCATGCTAATATTAATAAAATTGTTTGATAGAGAGAGTCTGGATGATTCTAGTTTTAACATACACTGTGCAGGTGCGAGTCATTGCTTACCTCCCTACCTTCTCCCAAAGCACTGCATCAAGAACACCATTGAATTGCTGTCTTATCCAAAATCCCCAGCGCAGATCATAAATGTCTCTTTCACACATAAAAGGAATGTGTGATTCGTGTTCGGATATACAAGGCTACATTCACCTTCCCCAAAAGAGAGGCTTCATCTTGACAACAGGCAGCCTTCCCAAGGAACTGAGTTGTCCCTGTAGGTCGTTTGCTCTTATTCTCACTCTTTCTTTTCTAAAGCACAGAATTTTTCATCCATCCTCCCAAAACACATTTGTCTCTCTCCACATCTCCTCCTGGGGCTGGTTCTCTGCCTAGAAATCAGGCAACCAGCGAAGAAGAGAACCAGCGAGATGTTGGAAGAGCTGGAAGAGCACCAGCATTGCGTGGTATTAAAAGGTTTATTTAAGGTGTTAATGGATCAAATTCCTGTGTGGAAAGCAAACTATGGGTGTAGCTGAATTATAACATCCTGCCTTTAGCATTCTGAATTAATAAAAATCTTTACGTTCCGTGCCAAAATAACTGCAACCTTTATCTTCTGCTATAGCTTTAGGGCCTTTTTTTCTCACTTGTAGCTGCTGTTGCATGTCCGCAAGGTGTGGAAGGCTATGAAGAGGAGATCACGTTGGAGAAGCTGTTACGTGGGATCCTTGCAGTGAAGGATCTCAAGCTGTAAAAACCAGATCTGGTTCTCCTTGAACTGATATCAGCAGGAAGGGTGGAAAAGACCTTCTCCGTGACTACAAAATATGCATGAAGTGACAACCAGCTAAGTATGACAGTATTTTGCCTTGTATTGTCTCAGAGTGTATCCAGATAAGCTGTGGTAAATTGAGCCAAGCCAATTCAAGGTGCTGCACTCCGTGTGCTAGCAGTTACCCTCACTGCGGTTGAGCAGGCAAAGACAGTAGTAACCGCAGGTTCCTTAGGACTGAAGTTCACAGCCTGATGTATTAATTTCAGGTGCCCTGTGTTTTGTTTTCCATATGGGATGCCAGATGGAGGCACTGTGAGAGAGGCCAGTCCATGCACTTTCAGGAAGGTTAACGAAACCCAGTGAATAGCAGATAGGAAACAGCATAGTCCATCTCATCCTAGTCTTATTAGTTACTGAATGGTTTGCATCTCTGAAATACTTAAGATTTTCTGACACCTCTTTTTCCCCCTTTCGCATTACTATTATATAGCTTATTATAGAAAGAACACATTCTCTTTTCTTTTTGAACTTTAACTTTGAACTACGTTCTTGGCCAGCAGGGCAGTGAGTTGTAATGGCTTCCACAGTCTAATTATGTTTTGTATGGGATAATATTTCCTTTTATCACGCCTGAATTTGCCACCTTTTGATTTCTTTGAATGCTTCATTGTCATGCGTGTTATGAGACAGGAAGGACAGAGATTACTGCTCTGCTTTCTCTAACATTCATTATTTTTTATGCTCTTATCATGTCTCCTCTTATTCACAGCCTTTCACAAATAAACAATCGCAGCCTTTTTAATCTATCTTCCTAAACAGTTTTCTCACATGCTTAATAATTTTCAGTGCCCTGCTCTCACCCCTGTCTAATTCTGCAATATCCTTTGTAGGAGGGGGTGCTGGGTGCAGTAGTCGAATACCAGATGAGGCCCTGCCATCTACATGTATTCCCTACCGTAACACAAAGAGAAAAAGTCAGTTTAAGCTGTTATGTTATGGAAATTTCATAAAAGGCCTAACTTTTCATAATAGCCTAGGCAGGAATAATATTGGGATTATGTTCTATTTATGAAAGAAATCTCCAATATGACTTTATTTTGTTCAGCATTCCTGATGCCAGCTGAATCTGGAAATGCTTTATGGAATAAATATCAGAACAAAAGGATTCTATAGTAAATAATGGCGGTGAGAAATAGCAGCTAAGGATAGATCTGGAAGAGTATTTAGACCCCAAATTCCTGTAGAGTCCAAGGGAAAACTTTGGTTGCTATACATTGCTAAACGAGTCTACATTCTCATAAGATTTCAGCTGGGGTCTGTGCTTTGAAGCAAGTTTCCTTTTGCCCTTACTTACCACAGTTTTGTTCTCACGGCAGGCACTCTCATCAAGGAAATGGAGCAAGAAGAATATGAGTCTCAGCCACTAATGGGTGTCCAGCCTACAGCCCCAGACTACAGCTAATACAAAATAAAGCCCCTGTAATGTATGCAGTGTGGACTTCAGGTCTTCTGCATCTCATGGATGGCTCTGCAGATGCAGTCCAGTTGTGCTGCCCTCCTTGCCACCACCAGCTGGCCAGTGTATTCAAGTAGCTGAGCTAAAGGTCCAAAACATCCCATAACGTACAATTACAATCAACATTATTCACCTGTGTAAGTCTCCCAATACTGTCTCTACTAACAGGTGAGGAAATGTGTCGTCATTGAGGTAGTCCGTACAAGGAGACCTTTCAGTGCTTAGTCCCCATGTGCTGAAGGAGAAGAGATACCTGGGATGTGGAAATAAGGGTTGAATCTGAGCTGGCTTAGGAACAAACTCTGCATTTCTGCTGACAAGACATCAGTGTGGAGCAGTTCTGGGAATGGTTTTGGGGAGCACAAGGAGGGACAGGGACCATTTTTAGATACAGGGAGCACAGGTCCACCAAACACTGCCTGCAATGAGCACAGAGTCAGATCCTGACTGCAGGTGCATGCCAAAGGAGTCGTGCTTGTATTCACCTCCAAAAAAGTGTGGCAGGCCCTCCCACACTCCCCCAGCCATGGATCAACCTGTGTGGAGATCAGGCGGGAGTTAATTCCATGTCATCTGTGGTTTATCTTCAAGGTCCTGCCCAGAACTTTCCCGCAGCAGCATGCATTGGTAGGAGGCAGTGCCAAAAAAGTGGGGGAAAAACCAGCAAAGTGGGGTTATACCTCTTGTGCACCTTTGCAAGTTCTTGTTACTTCATCAGACCGAGAAACTGAAAGGAAAACCCAGGGGGAATGAAGATTAGAGGAGGAGAGAGGACATAAAGAACAAATGCCAAGGGAAAATACCTGGGAATATTAGTAATGGGGACAAGGTAGGAAAGGGATCAGCCTGGTTGCCTCCAAACCCCATTGATAAGCAGCACAGAAAAACTCCTTAGTGCTGTATTTTTTTCTCCAGACACAGAGGGCAATGGAAATACAATCTTCTGTTTGCAAAGCAAAAGCATCAGAGGATAAAGATAGGGCACATACAGGAACATCTGCTCTTCCTGAAAGATAAGCATGCAATAGGATGGGAGCTCTGACAGAATCACAGGCATCGGCTTACCAGTCGTGCAGCAGGGAAGAACCAGAATTAAAGGCAGCAAAATGAAGGGAAAGAAGCTGAAGTTAAAAATAGCTCCAAAATTGAGGGTGCAGCTTGTTCTAATAATCCAGAAGAAATGTTCCTGCTTCTTCCTTACTTGTTGTAACAAATATTGCAACCAAATAGTTCTGCCAATTCCAGTAATCTTTACTACCAGTGGTCAAAAATGGGAGCAATACGAGGTGTTTACAAAGCGAGCAGGTCTTACTGGATGGGAAGAAAGAAAAATCATGTATGTAAATATAAATATATATAAACATAAAATAGAAACAAATATAAACATACGTAATAAATGCATATTGGATAAACAGAAATATATTTTATATATTATATAAACATATAGTTACAGTGTATCATAGACATAAATGATATAGCTACAGGCATATTGACATTTCTGGTTCCAACCAGTGAAACTCTGATGCCTCCACTCAGAAAAGGAGGGTGCCCTGATTAGGTAGGTATGCCAGCCAGTCTGGTAAGGGATAAAATGTCCATTTAAGTGGTTTGGGTTTTTTCTGCAAATATATAAATAACTGCACCGCTTGGAGGGTGTACCCCAAGCCATGTTCTGTGGAGAATAAGGGTTGAATATATGAAAGGAAAAACTGGAAAATAAAGCAAGACAGTAACAACAGGCAAACTACTATCATATCAAACTATAAACCTAGTTAGCATGGGGGCAGTGGATAACTAAACCACATGAAAATCCCTAAAATTTGTGATAGGAAAGAACTCGTCTATGTTCAAGCTTTCTGTCTTAGCAAATGGAGATCTATTCCAAAATGAAGTGGGCTGTTTAAGACAATTATTAAGATCATCTAATTTTCTGTATGTATGCATAAAGTTCTTGAGTCACTCTCCCTCTCTTTTGAGTCTCTTTGATATGTCATAACTGTGTACACAAGGCCTCATGCAAAACAACCACTGGTTTATTATATTTGAAAAATTATTTTGATCCTCTGAATAAAAAGGCATGGACATGTGCAAAGAAATATTATTAGTGGCAGAGGCCTTTTGGTTTAAATTTATGCTATTTTTTTATTTTAGGTAAGAACTGGGCCACCACATTTGCTTTCGAAATTTGATAGCGCTGGACAGAAATCTTCCAGTTTAGGTCTGATAGACTCATGAAAAAGTAAGCACAAATGAACACACACACACACGTGCGTGCGTGCATGCGCGTACACATGCACACACATACACACACGCTGCAATTTGCAGGACTGGAGCCAAAAATTGGAGTATACTGTTAAATGCTAATGTAAAGAGCAGCTGGAGGACACTGTTTGCTGCACACAGCTGCTATATGCATTGGTCTTACAAAACCCAAAAATTATGCCAACTTTTATCAAGTGCCTTCTATTGATACCTTCCTTATTTGCATATATATAAGCATGGCATGTGCTTGTAATGGTTCACTTGCAGGACAGAGAGAAGAAGGACATTGATAAAGGCCTTTCAAAATGTTTTTTGCTAGTTCTTGTCATATATTATTACTGTTTTGAGAGGATTGTACACCAAATGACAACTATGGCTTCAAAATGAACTAAGTTTGATTATGTTAAAGTGACATTCACATCCTTATTTAACGAGCTATAATATTTTTGCAATTTAAAATTTTCCTTTTGATCGGGAAAACAGTCTCCAAATTGCTCCCTTGATGATAATATAACTGTGAGAAATCTATACTGATGACATTAGAGCACAGTTATCAGCCTCTTGTTCATACTGTTCCAAAAAGTAACAGGATCTTTTGCAGTGATTTATCCTCAAATATTCTTTCACGGTCAGAAATGCCAACCTCTGTACAGAATAAAATGAGAGGACTTCTGATACGCAATTATCACTTAAGGACTCACACACCAAGTGAGATGAAATTAAACTTACATAATTGCATCATCTAGGCTGGAGAGATCTCTCAATCGTGGACTTGCTTAAGAGTAATCACTTCCCTGGGTTCTGCTTGCAGACAAGACATAGTTTGACTGCTTACATTGTCTTCCTCTTCAACAAAGCTGGTCAGAGACAGTTTGTGGGAACCAGGATTTTTTTTTTTTCCTAAAAATCATGTATCTGAAAATAAAAAGATTTTAAAACCAAAATATTTCCTTACTCACATGTATGCCAGCAGAACATATTATCTGCTGCCTGAGGCCGATGGACTAACTTGAGAAGTCAGTCCAAGAGATAAGTATCACCTTTTATGTTGCCGATTTCCAAGATTCATTTGTACAATTTAATTTTGATTTAACTTTGAAGGGACTGAAAAGGGTGTAAAGAGTTCAGCATCTAAGCTGCATTGTCATGTCCTCATGGCTTTCATAATAATTCACAAAGGGCGTCTGAAATTGCTCAGAAACAGACTATCGTTATTCTTGCATAGTTGGTAACTTTTTCCCACTGTTATTATATTATACAGACATTAATGTGGTTAAACCAGAGGTATTGCAGTTGAACTTTCAAACGCATAAGCTGTTTTGTTTTATGGACCACAAAAAGCAAAACTTTCTAGTAAGCCATGTGACAGTGTTAAAGGTAGAGATGAAGTTCTGCCCAGGACACTGAAAGCTTTAAAAAGCATTGGAGCATTTATCTCTGCTCCTTCCAGCTACCAGGATAGCAGCTAACAGTATCATCTACAGAGAAAACAGCTCATTTTCTCTCTCTGTCTCTTGTCCCTTGCCCCTTGCTCCACAAATTTCATTGCAACTGTAAGTTAAAGCAGTGCTACAAAAGCCTGAAAAATATGAAATTGAATTATTGTACCTGAGCAACCACAGTAATGAGTAGAGTGAGAGTTTAATTGAGAATAGACTAATGAACAGAATGTCTATAATCCATCAAAGGATTAACCAGGGCTACACAAGGCTTGTGATACTGCCGGAAGGTGCATAGACTAAGGTGTCAGCAAGAACTGGACATCTGATGCTGATAATAGCTGACATTTTAATGTGATCTTAGGATAGGGATAGAGTAACTACTCAGTTAAAAAGTTCATGAAAGATGCCTAATGTGACATTATAAGTAATAGAAGAATGTGGAATATTACATCTGAGGAACCAGTTAACTACATTCTGCAGGAGAGTGCAGTTTGAACTCTTTGTCTTCAAGCTTTTGGGGGAATGGATGACACGTCACTAGTACATGCCTGAAACTGTGTTGGCACCCTGGATAAAGAAACCTGTTTGGTGAACCTGTGCTGCATCTTTTTGGACATGTGAACCCAGCTGAGAGTATCCAATCTTCGTGTGGTGGGTTTAGAAGCAGACTCTGGAGCTGTCACCTGTGACCAAGAGGGCAACACTTGTTGCCTGGGGAACAGCAATCCCAGCCATCATGGTGATGCTTTTGGACAAGGGTGTTGATGAGGACAGACTGATGAAGCAGCAGTCAAGAACAGCATTTTGTTTTTTAATAGAGAATAAGGAAATCCACATCAAGGAAAATCATGTTGCAATTATCCCCATATGGCTTCTACTCCTTACATGGAGATTGTTACGAAAATGTTTAAGATATGTGTAAGAAAAATGGCTAAATTGTGCTGAATTGTGTTAGAACCCACCAGGACAAGCCCTCAGTGACCATGGAAGAACTCACTAATGGCCTTCTGCTGAGAGACGTCTCTCTGCCAAAAATAATTCATATACAGGGATGATTCAAAGAACTGTATTCAGCCTATGATTGAATGTGTAACCATCACTGACTGTGATACACCTCCAAGAGAGAGAGACTCTGAAACTCTAGGCTTCCAATCTAAATCATAGTGTTTCCCATGTATTCTGAGAATATAATCCAGAGGTCTTGGTTTGATTACGTAAGTTTCTAGGATCCTGCTTCAAGGTTTAGGACCTTTCTAAAGCACATGGATGTACTTCAGTCTGTGGTTTGCATTTGAGGCATCATTAACTTTTCTTCACAAATGCCTTTATGAAATGTTTACATGTGGAGCACACAAAAAAATGTGTATGTTGATGTTTCCAGCATTAATGCTTTAGTATAGTGAGGGAGAATCCTTTTGATGGACTGATTTAAGATGAAAAGTAATGGCAAAAAATCCCCAAAACCATTAGGAAGAACAGACTTGTGACAGGCAATGATAACAAAAGCTAAAATGATTCCTTAGGCTTGTATTTACTTCCCTACAACTACATCCCTCTTTCACCCTCGTAGGGCATACAAAAATTAGGCAACAAGTCTCATGCTTTACAATCTGGATCCAATTCTGAATTTCAAATTTTCAAGTATAAGGATAACAAAATATGTTTGGTCTCCTATAAACCTGGGATACCTGGACTGATAGCAGGCTTCAAGTCGAGCTTTGCAAGGTGTCCCCAGCTGTGCAGACACCTTATGAGGCTGTCTGGAAGGTATGGTGTGACCTCCACAATTAGTGGCACAGCATCTGAAGGAGGGAGCATGGTCAGAAGGATGGGCAGTCAATGATATTATTTTTATAGATACCATTGGGAGACCAAACTCCCATAGAGGCATTTTATTGCCTTGTTATAATCTTTCACATCTGACTAAGGCTCTGACTCTGCTAAAGCTGAATCGCTCTGATTATCCCACCATTATTTCTGACCCTTTTGGCTCAGTAGGAATGCTGAAATCCATTTCTAGTTACAACACAACAGACAGAGAGAGAAGAGTCTGCATTAACCTCCAAGACATTTCATCTAAGTTGCCTCATAATGCTTTAATGAATGTAATCTATATGCTTACCTAAAAGTCAAAACCAGATTCCCTCTTCATTGGAATATCCTGCAATCTAAGGCACGTAGTAATTTGGTTTCAAGACTGTCCAGTGGATGAGCTGCAGCCCCTGTAGAGCTGCCCAAGGAGCCAGGCCTCCCAGGAGGAGTCTGGGGGCTCTGGCAGTGCGAGGCAGGTGGCTCAGATGAGCCAATAGCAAAACAAGGGAGGAAAGCAGGATTTCTTGCATGCCCTTGTCTCTGTACAGATCCACATCATGTTTGTCTAAAATCCAGTCATACGTCTGCATTTTCAAAGGAATAAAGAGGACACACATATGTGCTGTACAATAGATTAAGCCTGTTCTTCTCAGTGCATCAGAACATCTGGATTCACGTAAAAATTGGAGAGAAAGCAATGAGGATTTGGCTAACGATCCACACAGGATGAATTTCACTTCACTCACATAAATCCTAAATAATAGGCTTTTATGGGATGGAGTGTAGGTGTCAAAGCATGAGGCTATAGTGCTCTCCTTTCTAGTGCAGATGCTTCCAGCCCAGCACTTGACAGCCAAGAGCAAGTGACGGAGTCTGTGTTCACAAGAGCCTGGGTCTTCCCCAGGACCGCTGCTGAGGGCTTCCCCACTGCTTCAGGTGAAACCAGCGGTAAGGGTCCCAATCTGGTCTGGAAGGTGCATTGAAGACCCTTTGTCTTGCTTTGTTCTAAGAGCTGACAGACTGAATGTTTGCTTTTTCTTTTTATGTAGAAGTAGCTGATATCAAACTTCAGCTGCTTTCATCTGTGTTTAAGGACTGAGGACAGTCTGCAGGCACCTGTGCTGTACAGTGGGTTATTGCATGAGGATCACTAGCTGGTGTTCTGGCCTTTTCTACCGAGAAGAGCACATCCAGCCTATAGACTTTTCTGACCTGGAAAAAGACTAAAGTAAAATCAAAGCTCCCGAGCTTTTTGGGTTATAGCTGTCTGGACCACTGTTGCTTTTGGACCCTGCCATGTTGCTGGGCTGAAGCTCTGAGCCAAATTGAACATAAATCTGAATTCTGGCATAGCTACGAGGAGGGTAGAGTACTGTGCATGTTTCTTCATCCATGCACTTATTTCCTGAAAGCAGCAGTGGTGATTTTGATGTTATTTTTGTTTACTAACACAAGCTTCGCACTTGCTCCCTCCCATTCCATCTTTCTCTATTGCTTCCATGCACACAGACACACACATAGGAATGAAAGAACAAGCTCCCATTATGCATTCATTGAATTCCTGTAATTTACCTACAATTGCATTTAGTGGGGGCACACAAAAAAATCAATGCTGGGAGACAACCACTCCAGGGCTAAGTAATGAAAGGTCTTTGGGAGGTATGACAGAGTCTGCCCAGAGCAATCCCAAGAGCACCCTTTGGATATCAGCATTAATTTCTGTATTTACCAAACACTGACAATTAAGAAAGCAAATGGAAATCAAGGCCCCACCTTTGTGAATGTAGTGCCTGTCGCAGATGTGGCCTTCTTTTAGCAATTACCTTGCGTGTGTACACAGGCTGTGGTGGATGGATGGCATGAGGGCTCACAGGAAATACAGTCATAGAATCATAGTGTCATAGAATGGTTTAGGTTGGAAGGGACCTTAAAGATCACGTAGTTCCAACCCCCTTGCCATGGGCAAGGACACCTTCCACTAGACCCAATTGCTCAAAGCCTCATCCAACCTGGCCTTGAACACTTCCCTGGGAAACCTGTGCCAGTGCCTCACCACCTACAGAGTGAAAAATTTCTTCCTAATGTCTAATCTAAATCTACCCTCTTCCAGTCTGAAGCCATTGCCCCTCGTCCTATCACTACATGCCCTTGTAAAAAGTCCCTCGCCCGATTTCTTGTAGGCCCATTTCAGATACTGGAAGGCTGCTATAAGGTCTCCCCGGAGCCTTCTCTTCTCCAGGCCAAACAACCCCAACTCTCTCAGCCTGTCCTCATAGCAGAGGTGCTCCAGCCCTCTGATCATCTCCATGGCCCTCCTCTGGACCTGCTCTAACAGGTCCATGTCCTTCTTATGTTGGGGGCTCCAGAGTTGAACACAGTATTCCAGGTGGGGTCTC
>VYXH01007313.1:0-34559 GCA_013397275.1 Burhinus bistriatus | reverse complement strand
GGAACTTCACCAGACTGCCATGACTCCTCAAATATGATGGATAGTGGCTTGGCAACTTCCTCCACCAGTTCCCTCAGGATTCACAGATGAATCTCATCAGGTCCCATGGATTTGTGTACCTTAAGGTTCTTCAGCTGTTTTCAGATCTGGTCTTCTCCTACAGTGGGCGGTACCTCATTCTCCCAGTCCCTGTCTTTACCTTCTGCAACTTGGGTGGTTAGAGCCTTTACCAGTGAAGACTGAGGCAAACAAGCTTTTGAGTACCTTGTCTTCTCCACGTCCTGGGTGACCAGGTCCCCCATTTCCTTCCTGAGAGGGTCCACATTTTTCTTAGTCTTCCTTTTGTCACTGATATACCTATAGAATGCTTTCATGTTGCCCCTGATACTCCTGGCCAGATTTAACTCTACCTGGGCTTTAGCTTTCCTAACCTGGTCCCTGTCTGCCTGGACAATCTCTTTTCACAGCACAGACCAGAATGAAAGAGACACATGAAAAGCATGTCCCTAGAGGGTACTGAGAAATGGTTGACAAATCAGGGAAAGGAAATCCGGAAAAAAGGGATCTTTCCAAGAGTTCTAGGTGTTTTAGGAATGTCCTTGGTGTGGGGGATGGTCAGTTCCTTTCTTGTGTAAGTAAAGGCAGAGCCACTATGGATTTGGAGAGGAACTCTGCTCCATACCACTGTGGAGAGCAAGCTGATGACCCATTTTCTGCACATCACACTCTTCCTTTGTAGTCTTAACATACATTTGCCCTGTGATTCAAGAGTACCTTTGCAGCATGGATAGACAAGCACAGGTCTGAGCAATTGTTCATTTCCACTGGCTTGGGCTTTGCACTGTGGGCTGAGAAGATCTACCAGGGACCCTGGAGCTACATTTTGGGGTTGCCTTAACTATCAAGACTTGTCCCTAGTGCCCTAATCTCATAGTTAAATTTGGTTGGTGCCCTCATAGGAAAAGTAGAAAAATTCTGGAAAACGGGCAAACAAGGAGCCATGTAGAAGCTGCAGAGGAGGTTTAGCCGGACACGGGGAGCAAGCAGGAGACAGATAAGGAGGCTAGAGTCTACAGGGCTTCCTGATGAAATTTACTAAGGTACAGTTTCAGATGATAGAGATTTTCATCTGCATGAGAGCGGTTGCATTTAGCCTGAAGAGTTGTATAGCTCAGCAAGCCTGTGGACCTTGATAGCTCCCCTCTGCTCACACGTGGGAGATTTCTTTCTGTGGTTTGGGATGCAGCTTAGGCATCCCCTGTGGGATAAGGACCTCACCAAAGCCTGAAGGAGCCAGGCAGGAAGCAAATCTAAATCAATGGAGCACTGAGATTCCTTACTGACACCTTCATGTTTTTTGGTGCAATGGGTCCAGTGCTAAGCACATGATTTTGCATGTAGTAGAAACATTGATTCGGAAACTATTGACAAGAACAACGAGCGATGAAACATAATGAACACTGATATCAACTCGTGCTAGTGGAAGCATATATACATCCTAAATGACTATAAACATTTCCAACCTTGTGTCAGCAAGAACAATATTAATAGCAACAGTGACATCATGGATAGGGACCCAATAATCATCCTTCATTAGGAAACTACAATGATACAAGGAGAGATGTTCTCATATTTACAAGCCAGAAAACGTAAATACCATTGATTTGCTTGTGGTTTTCCCTTATAGACCAGACTGTTTAAAGCTCTTCTCACAGAAATGAAGGCAACGGTGTCTGTAAAGTCCCACTAAGGATATCACTCACATCTTACCTTCAACCATAAGTCACATCAAACAAACATATTTTACATAGTACTGCCTTGGCCTCACTGAGCACACTTGACTAGATCATCTGAAAAAATAATTCATTTTAATTAAATTATGCAGTTTTAACAAAAATACAGCAAAGACAGAGCATTGTTTAAGTAGCATAAGTTGGTCTGGGCTATGCCTTCCAGAAAGCAGAGGCTTCAAAAGCCATAAGTAAATCGCAGGGTGTTATGCAAATGAAAGCCTACCTCGTCATACTTTAGTCCACTACAGCCATTAACGTGGAGGTGTCCTTATGTGACATGAGCCCTGGCTTCATCAATAGCTCATTCATTTCAGAGGGAAAAGGACCCTGAAAAAGTACCAGTCTCTTCCAAGGGAAAAGGATGGGGCAGGACACACAGTGCAGGGAAAATGGAGCTGTACTATGTGGCTCTGCAATTTGAGTGCTGTCCTTTCCCTTTTGGTGGCCTTGCTACCTTAGAGAGGGTAGCAGAAACACAAAGGAGCTGGTTCATCCCTGTGCTATGGTCATTTCATGACACCCCTCTCGAAACAATCCTCTGACCTGAAGACAAACAAACCATAGATGTGGCAGGCTCTGGAAAGAAGCAGCACTGGAGCATTTCTTCACCCTTGCTCCTCACTACGTTTAGCAAGGCATGGCAAGCTCATGTGTCTAAAGGGAATACTAGAGTGACTGTGGGACAGACGTGAAAAGAGCTTACTGAGAGGAAGCAAGAAAAATGGCCGGTGAGGGAGAGGAGTAACCAAAGTGGTATGGTACATGTCTACCTACTAGCTCTTAGTAAAACAGAGAACCAGGTCTCAGTGAATCACGGGACAGAGGGTTGCATCCAATGCACATGTCCTTGCTAGTTGTCTTAGCTTGCCTTGGTAAATCTATATTTGTCTGAATGCTTTTCTTGGATATCAGTTTACACAGAATTAGCATAAAGCACTATATCATAAAACATTTGTAAAAGTCCTAACAGTAAATTTTCCTCTTGTCTGTTAGTCCTTTATTTTCTAGGATCAATGATTTTTAGTCTAGCAATTTTAAAGTCTGTACTCCTGCTATAATGCCCCAAACCCATATGCTGGTAACATTAAAACATTCTCTTTCACAGAAGAGTGAGATTTTCTATGACCTACACTGTGGGTGTTTTCCCCTATCCCAATCTTAAAAATTCTAGTAAGGGTACAAAAATAATTTTTTTTATTGCCTAATGGTAATCCAAATCACTAAAACAAAGAAGCTGGGATGTGAAAGGAATCCAAAAGAACCGTACACCCAGCTCCAAGTGCAAAGAAGATAAGTACATAGCTCCTCTCCGTTTCCATGAGATCACAGATACACACTCCAAACTCTCTGTGAATGTTAGAAAATAGCCTGGAGAAGCTCTCAAGAGGTCATCTTGTCTATTCACTTGACCCAAAGCAGGATCAGCACTCTTTTCTCATCCTTGAGAGGTGTTTGTCTGCTCTACGCTTAAAAACCACCACTGGACAGAGACAACACAACCTTTTCGGACAGTTTTTTCCACAGTGTTATTGTCCTCAGAGAGAGAAAAACAATTTGCTTCTGCTTTGTGGGAGCATTTAGTGTCTCAAGACTTTTTGTGGCCCTGCATTCACTCTATTTCTTTTGAAGCTAAAAACCTTGATTTCTTACAAGTTCTTGCATATCACATTTTTTTGAAAGCTCTGAACATTTTTGTTGTTCTCTTCTTGCTTCGGTCTAATTAGTCTGCAGTTTTCTGGAAGTGCCATGTGCAAATGAGACACAGTACCCCAATTAAGGCTGTGCGAGTGGAAGGATTATTTCACACATTTTGCCATAAGTCTACTAAAACTCCTTTCTATGGTGTCTGCCTCATTCACAACAGCACAACACTACCAGCTTGCATTTCGCTTCCCATTCATCATATCTCCTATACCATTTCTGCTATACTAACTAGCTGTTCCATTTCCCTCCTGTATTTGTGAAGCTACCTCGCACTCTTCTAAACTCCATCTTCTTTTTTTCAGAAGTAATTTCTTCAGTTTCTCCATTTTGTTTTTTTATTCTTATCCTGTCTCCCCAGTTGGTGGCAGTGCCTCCCAGTTTGCTTGCATGTTGTGGGTTTGCAGGCATGCTTTCTATTCCAGCACATTGGTCATTAATTGCAAATCCATCATCTAGGGCAAATCTTCTGTGGTACCTCACTCGATACAACCTTACAGTCCAATGATAAATCACTGGTAACAGCTGTCTGTCTCTTAACACACAGCTTGTACTCATCCTAAAGAAATTTTATTGTTTGCTTATCTGAATGGCACTCTGCTAAGTCTGGGATTTAAAAACAAAAGAAATGGGGGAAAAATTGTGACCATCATTTAAACATTTGCTAAGATCTAAATAAATCAAAATATGAGATTTCTCTTTAACTTGTCAGTACTTGCAATAACTTTACCATGGCTTCAAGTCCTGTTGGTATTCCTCTCCTCCAAGTAGACAAGTTTTCTTAAACTATATGCAACTTATCTACACCTAAAATATTTTTGATAATATCAGTGAAAATTCAAACTGACTTAGAATTTCTACAGCTTTTGAAGGGGTTGCTTATTCTGTAATGCAAATGCAAATGTTAATGTTCAGCATCTGCTATGGGTAAATACCACTATAAAACAGCTGTCTGGGGACACAAAAAACCCTCTGATCTGCCTTGAGTCTTTGACTAGCCTTAGCAACAAGTGCAATATTCAGCCTGTTACAAGCTTTGGGCTTGTAGGATTGTGCAGGGACACTGCAAGTCAGAACGTGTGGTTTTCTTCGGCAGAAAACCAGCTCTGTGCCCACACAGGGAGAGCAGAAGGGGAACGTGGAGAGCAGAAGGGGAACACAAAGTCCCATCTCATTCTATTCCCATGGCTCTGGGGCCCGTGGTGGCCAGGTGTCATTCCTAGAGGGGCTCCTCAGTCTTATTTCCTTCAGTTTTGTTCTCATTGCTACTGATATCTGCATTATTTAGGTACGTTTGTTCAACGAAGTTCTAAGTGGCAGTTTTGGCCTTGTAAAGGTTGCTGTCTGAGCTCAAAAGATGTAATTAAAGATGGGGATAGAAGCAACTTCTTGCTTCTATGCAAGAAGCATATTCTTGCTCTAATTCAATCAGGATGAAGCATGATGAATCACAGTTCATTATTTTGACTTTCATTGTATTTATGCCTTTTGCAAGAACTTTAGTACATAAGTGCATGAGGTAAACAGACACAGCTGGCGTAATAGCACAGATGCAGGCTTGCGTTACACTCATCTTTTCTGTCAATTCTTCATAGGGTTTGAACATACAAATTACAGTCTCAGCAATTTTCCATCTTGAGTGGAGCCAGCGATGTCTCATTCAGAGACACAGACTCACAGCACAGACCTATTTCAATGGCTCCTTTCAGCAAGCTCGGTCTCAGACCGCGGCTATCAGTTAATAGGGTGACATCTTCATGTTTGCCAGGAACCCCATTTTCTCCTTCAGAGCATCTCCTCCACATCCACTTTTAGACTGTGTCCCTGGTGAATGTCCTCCAGGGAAGGTGCAGGCACAGAATGAGACAAAGGAAACAGCAGACCATTTCACTTCCTTGCTCACATTTTTCTTCTGTGAAGAAAAATTTCTGTCAAAAACCACATTGAACTGACATTATTATTCCCACGTTAAGGTTACTTGGAGTGTTGATTCCTCTGTCTTGTTTTCAATCCATTTCAGACTGATTGCTACCACCTCAGGTTTTTGGTTTGGTTTGATTTTTTTTTTGCTTAGAGGGTCTTCCACTCAGCGTGCTTCAGAAAAGAGGTACCATCATCAGACCATGGATGGCTGAGAGTTATATTTAGATTCCAGCTACAACCCAAGAAAAGAGAGTACAGAGAGATTATTTTTTTGTCTTATCTTCTCCACACAAAACCGACACAATGACCCAAGATCACAGCCCAGAATGACATGAAGAATTCATACTAGAATTACAAAAACTTTTAGCAGTGCTCAAATGCCAGTAGAGCTCCATCTTCTCTGCCTGTGACGGGCATGAAGAATTTAAAAACAAAAATTTCATACCATCAGACAGTTTTCTCTTCATAGAGCTGTGCGTTTGTAATGGCTCCATTTGTTACTCACGGCAGAGTTTTCCAAAATATGTTTTGTTGTTTGTCAGTCAATACACAGGGCTTTTTCTGGTGTACTGCAAAATTAAGTACTTCAAGAAGAAACTAAGTAGGGGTTAGAATAAATATTTGCCTTGAAGGAGATTTGTGCATAGTGTTACATAAAATGTAAAATGATGTTATGATACCCTGGTGAAATCCACGTGTTTTTTGGGGGACAGCATCATTCTCTTTGAGAGATAACTACTAGATAAACCATTTCTGATATACTAACTTTAAATTAAAATTGAGGAAAGGCTTTGCTATGGAAATATTTACTACTGTTCCCTCAAAACAAGAATACAGAGTTCTCTTTTGATGGTCAGTTATGTAATGTTCTTCCAAAATCTTTGAAGTGGAAGAGGTCATTCTCATTTTTAAGTTTGGATACTCTCCAAAGACCACAGGAAACACAGTACTACAAAAAATCAGTACATTTGCTAATAAAACTTTTCAGATAGTACACTTCGGAAGCTCATGCTGTGCCATGTCAGCCTGGGAGGAAATTAGAAAGAAATCTGCAACCACTCCAAACTATGCTAACATTTCAAGATCGATTTCATCAGGTAGTCTCCTGTGACTACTTGGTTTTAACCATTTTGGCCCTTTTGTAATTTAGGCTGGCACCAGAAAGGTCTAGTCCATTGTGGTCAACAGGCTAAAAAGAGCTCAATAATTGGTCATTTCCACTGCATTGACTTTTGTCAAAATGTTTTTGGGGTCACTCATCAGGTATTTTGTCTGCAATTTGTTTGTAACTCAGACTCTAAAATATTGGTGCAACCTGAGGACACTGGACTTAAGGGGCAAAAAGTTGACTTGAGCTGCAACAGAGTCGCCACGAGTCACAGACCCATAAAAGTTTATTCTAATGTGCAAATATATCAGTGTGATGTTAGACACACGCTCTTAAAGAGCCCACTTACTTATCCTAGTGTCACTTTTTTATCTAAGCACTTGTAGTGGGGTGACCTGCACAGCATGCCATATCACTGGCTATTTCAGTGTACAGTCAGATCCTGTAGCATAGAGAGAATTGCAGTATGCAATGTGTGCAGTATGTAATCCTATACTGTGTCACAACTCTGGAGGAAATGAGAGATGCTGCATGTTCTGTTTAAGCTGTTCTCCATTTTGTGCCCAACTTGGAAATTTGAAAAAATAAATTTGAAAGACGGTGGCATGTTTCTGGGCAACAGGTTTCTGTGTGTTAGAAGAAAACAGGGAACAGATAATGAAATTTGGCCCGTAGGTTCTTCAAAGCTCCCCTCTAAGGCATTTTGAGGTAGATAAGATGGCTGTATGCTCTTCAGTCCTTCAAGTCTCCAGTGGCCACAGTGGCATGGCTTCGAGGAGCCATGCCAGCCAAAAAGACTGATGCATACTAGCTGCTCTCCACACCCTCCAGAAATGGCCCTTGTGTGGAAAGCTGAAACACAAGGCAACATAAATCTGTTATGCTTTCTCTCTACTAGCAGGAATGGTGGCTGCACAAACTACTTTTGTAGGACAGGTTTGTGCATCACTGCTGCTGTACAGTGCAGAATTACAGAAGGGCAGCCAAGGATGTGCCCTTGCTTTTAAGAAAAGAGGCAAGTACTTAAAAAAAAAAAGCCTCTGTCACATATTGTATTTCACTCCCATTCCATTGAACTGGATAGCTGCAAGACTATTTCTATTGAAGACTTGATCACTAGTGATAACACTGTCAACAGCATGGCATTGCCATCTATAGACAGCAAAGAAAAGCCAGTCTTAGACTAAGCAGCTTCACAGAGCTTTCTAAATTATTTTGAGGGGCATATAAGAAATCCCACAGATGTAAGAGATGTAAAGGATCTGGCATCTCCTCCCAGACTGGAAGTTCTGTTTTGTCCCTTAGGTATGTAGGACTGGGTCTTATCAAGGAATATTTGTTGAAACATAATTTTTAAAAATCAGAACAGTGTCCTTTCCACATCACCCTCTATAGCACATCAGCCACTGGTGAACAGATTGCATGCCAGTTTGGAAATGTTTAGCTGTTCACATGTTTTAAAAATAACAGCAATAATTTGCAGCCAAACTAGTATTTGAAAGCTGTGGATAGAGAAATGCAGGGAGAAAGTTTGGACAGCCCTAATTTAACTTTATCAGAAATTCTCCAATTCCCATCTCTTTCAGACGGACAGCATAGAAAAAAATGGAGACATTTAAGACTGCAGCTCCTAGAGAAGGACTATTTCCATCCAGTCTTTCTGATTAGTCACAGTGTCAAGCATCTAGGCAGGGAGAGTCCTGCCCAGTTAGCACTTCACTTCAGGATTACTTGTATAAAAAGATGTCTAACCTGGACCTGTCACTTAAGTGAGGCATGGCCAACCCTTTCTGAAACAGTTCCTCTAGCTGTATATATGGTTTGGAAAGGGAGTGTATTATCAAGAGTATCTCAACAAAAAGCAAAATCAAGAGGCTACGACTGAGGTACAGGGCTGTTGTTCTTTTATGTGCTGTTTCTCAGAGGGCAGAAGTCACAGTGCTCTATTTTACCCTGTTCAAAAAGGATGACATTTTCAGATGTGGCAGCTGATTTTTAAGCACCCATATCTACATTTAAGCACCGTCATGAAAGCAATCTATTAACATTTAACCTAGCAAGTATCCCAGATTTGAAGTTGCTGGTGTTTAGTATTGCTAACGAAATGGTTGACAATTAAGAACCTTCTTGGTTTACATAGATATCCATAGTTAATTGTGTAACTTTTATTCCCTATGTAGACATTTGATTTTAACTTTTCTGTACAGTATAATTCTTGTATGTCAGCCTAAGTCCCACTAAAAGAATTGTGAGCCATGGCAGGTTCTTAGGGACATTTTCAAAATAGGGAAAGATACTCTGTTTTTGACAGCATGACATAATTCACACTCTAATTTTATTCAGGTTTGAGAATCTCTAAAATAACCAACAGTGGGTAAAGTCTGTGAAACCAAGTTTGAAAGCAATATAACTAATTTTGTTTTCTCATGTTTCTGCCAATAAAAATTAATAAAACAAATCCCTAGAAAAGTTTCACAATTCTGTAATGTTCAGCAGCCAGCCAGAACTTATTTCTTTAATGTGTTTTTAATACAGACTCCTCATCATCAGGGAGCACTCTGTCACACAGAGAAAGATGGCTTAGCCCTTCATGCATTTAATGTATAGCATGCTCCTCAAGCCCTCTCATTTCAGTCTCTACATGAAAATACATTATCATGAGGGTAAACCACTTACTTAGGCAAATTGTCTAAGCAATTCAAGTACTGCCAGACAGAAAACTGTCTGGGTCTGCTCTTTTGCTCATTGAAGTCAGGGTCCTTCAACAAGGAGAGGAAAGAGGGAGAGATCAGACAGAACAAGAATATTATCTGAGAACTTATTTGATCTTTGCAGTCTTGTCTGGAAGACTTTATGAGATGCAGGTAATCTACATGGCTTCAGAAATACTGAGCTGAACATTTTAGCAGGTCTTGCAAAAATAAATTCTTGCTGACTATGTAAACTTGTTTAACTTCTCATTTTGTAGCACTTAGTACAGTGATGCGAATGTAGGGAAAAACCCCCACAAATTACATTTAATGACATCCACAATAAAGAGATAATGAGAAAGGTGCTTGTATAATAGGCATATATAACATAAGATACGTTACCTGGGGCGATTATAACTGAGACACAAAGTATTAAATACTGCACAGACTTTAGAAGGACTTCTCGCTTTACGGACAATGCATTGGCTTCTTTGGTAAACCTGTGTACACACTGGGAACTCAGAGTTATAAAGCACAGGGAGGAAAAGGAAGGTCTGTCCAAACTGGATGTGTTGCTCAGACATTCACAGACAGAGTGTTTGTTAAAAAGCAAACAAACAAACAAACAAACAAACAACCTCCACCTGATTTATTGGGATCTTTTGCAAACGATGATGCTCTCACAAGGAACTAAAGCTCTTGAACAGGATGGTCAGTCAGTGTCCAGATGATGATGGGAGTCTCTTGTTGCAAAGGTCTTGGACTGGGCTGTGAATTCTTGTACTTCATCTGAGCCCTGGTCCCACCTGAGCATGTGGTTGCTTGCTGTTGGTTGTCTTAAACTACATAAAAAGCGTATTCTAATTGTCTTAACTATGAACAAAAGACTGTCCTACATGACTGTTCCTGCACCTGCAGGACCAGGTTCTACTGACTACTTAAAATGACATGTGGTTTGGTGAGTCCTGCAGCGGGAAATGCCTGGGACATCACTGGATGGCTGGGCTCTCCGCCAGGATGTTAACCAACACATGGGTACAGGCAGGTGGTGCCTAGCCGTTGGCCTTCACACAGCAGGACTGTATGAAATTCCTGCCTGGAGACTCCCACAACGATGCACAGGACTGCTTGTGGTGAAGCTCTGCAGTCCATCACCTCGCCTGCACTCAGCTCATAGGCAGAGGCAGGCTGGGAAGTGTCAGAAGGAGGAAAAGTTCGCTACGAGTCTGCATTTAATTAAATGCATTCAATTAAGTTTTGCTGCCCTAGCAGATTGCAATCATGGAAATTCAAATGGAAAATAAATCTATCTTTGTCAACCTTTGGCTCAGGATACAAATGTCAAGGTCAAGGACTTTTTAACTGACTCGTTAACAGCCAACTGTATATTTCACCATAACCTATGTGTTTCCCAGGCATACATCTCCCACAAGGGCTGTTCCTTAACTTTTAAGTGCACAGTGTGTATATTGAGCCATTGCAGTATCTGTCTCCAAAATTAAAATAAGATCACCGCTGGCAAGTGTGGATTTCCGTTATAGCTTCTTACACAAAGAACAAAAGATAGCCTTGAGTGGGATGACTTCAATTACAGATTGAAGGGGAAAAAACCCAAGCTAGAAGGGAGAAAAAAGTGGAGGAGCCCAGCCAACCAAACAAACTTAAAAATGAGGAAGCTCCAGAGTCCTCTAAATATCATCAGATTTGTTAAAAATCTGTGAGATTTTAAAAATAAATATTGGCTCTTTCTCTACACTTTGGCTGGGCCTCAAAACAATTTGCAAAGCGGAGACCCTGCTATTATCATAATTTCTCAGACCTCTGAGCACTAAGAAGTAAATTATTCTGTGATTCACAATAAAATCAGAAGAACTGACCGAACCAAAAAATTGATTCTGAGCAAAATTTTGGAGTGTGTGTTCCTCCATGCGAGTAACTACATCCATCCTCAGCCACCATCGCAATCCTCACAAGGAAAGATGACCAGATTTGGAAATCTGTACATGTAGGATCCTGGTAGCTGATATGTAGCCACCATTAAAAATCGCATTTCCTCCCCAGCCCTGAGAAAACTGTGAGGGCTGCTAGAGCTACCCAGATTAGCACCAGATATTTCACTTTTAGGTTGTATTCTTAGCTATGCAAAAGAAAAAAATGTTAACTCTCCCTTGAACTGCTGACCATATATCAGATTGTTTATGTTTTTCTACCACAAGGACAAACTCTCCTTGAAATGCCGAGTGGTTCATAAAGTGAACAAATGATAGAAACTGTGCAGTAATGTTACAGACAAATAGAATCTGATAATCAGCATATTTGGAGGGTCTTGCATTTGACAAGGGTGTTTCAAATCACCAAATCTCACTTGCTGTGACAGCAGATAGATTTCTAGTCAACTCATTGTTTTTATTTTTTCACTTTGTGATCACTCCAGTCTTTACAGCAAAGGTTATATGAGTAGTGGGCAGGACTTCCATGGCAAAATTATATCCCTTATTAGTAAAGATAGATTTAATTCAGCGCAGAGGAAAGCAGGGAAAGGAAGCAAGCTTTGCATGGCTCCTTTCAGGAGCAAAAACATTTTAATTTACACTTGTGATGCAGTCTCTGTTCAAGACACTGATCCAAACTAACCAGGAGGATTCTCGGCAGACGGTCAGTACTTTTGGCGTGGGGACAGCCCCTGAAGCCATGAGTGGCAAATGTCTGGTGGGGAAGAGCAAGGCTGACACCAGAATGTGTCCTTTCAGCCATCCTCAGGGGTAGGCTTGGGTGAAAATTGAGTGCCAGTGCCAAAAGAGCAAGGAAGAAAACAAGACACAAGTGAACGACAAAGAAGGAAAGACAATGGATACAGAGACAACAATTTATTTCTCTGCAGATCCATTTCGAAACCTTTTTTGGCTGAAAAGCTTTATCCTGAACTCTTCACTTATTTATGGCACCGATTTAAACAACCTTAACAGAAGGTCAAAAGCACATCAGATTGCTGTAGGCCTTTTGTTTCCAGTCTGGTGTCTCGTTTCCCTCAAAGATCACTCCTCTAAAGTCTGCACAGCAGCAGAGCTGAAAGGCTAGGAGGAGGAGGTAGAAGGAGAACCAGGAAGGTTGGTAAAGAATCAGGTTTTTTGTGATACCACAAAAATCCAAACAGTGTTCTACAGAGATCTCCACTGTTTTTTAAAGTCAGCAGAAGCGGCAACTCTTTTACAAACCACACCCTGTTCTGTTTACTCTGCAATTTGCCATTTTTTCACAAGTCTGCACTAGTGCCTGGCTGACTGCTAATGAAGTAGAGTTGAAGCCTGACATTAATCCCAGACTGTACCGATTGTCTTTCCTCTCACCATCCCAGGACAGGACACACAATTTTCTGTGTGAGATACCTATTGACAAGTTTATTTCAAGGGTTCATTGCCTTGCAAGGCAAAAAATCATAAAACAATATTTTGAATGGTTTCTGCTGTATTTATGGAAAGATAAGAAAACTGTTGTTCTCTGAATACTCATGCCAACAAAAGCCATTCCAACAGACCTCTGCTTTGAATAAATAGAAGTTATTTTCTAATAGTGCAAATGATTTAAGAGGAATAACAAAATAACTTAAAGCATAGTCAGAAAAAGTTTATTTACAAATGGCTTCCAGCTGTCCTGGGGCTTGCCCCTTAAATTATTACATCTCTCCAATGTAATTCTGCTGCAGCTGAAGGCTTTTGGACTGTAGCAATGTACTTAAAACTACCCATTTTTAAATACATATTGTAGTCACTCTGACTTCAGCGGGATTGCTGTGTTTGGGTAAGGCATGTGCTGAACCGCTACATTAAATCAGGCCCCCAGGTGGAGGTCACTTCATTGTGCATTTGCTAAAGAAGAATCACAGAATCACAGGGGTTGGAAGGGACCTCTGGAGATCATCTAGTCCAACCCCCCTTGCCAGAACAGGGATGCCTAGAGCAGGTTGCACAGGAGAGCATCCAGGCGAGTTTTGAATGTCTCCAGAGTTGCAGACTCCACCATGTCTCTGGGCCACCAGTTCCTGTGCTCTGCCACCCTCAAAGTAAAGAAGTTCCTCCTCATGTTTAGATGGAACTTCCTATGTTCAAGTTTGTCCCCATTACCTCTTGTCCTATCCCTGGGCACCACTGAAAAAAGACTGGTCCCATCCTCCCAGCACCCTCCCNTTGTGTCATCAGTAAACTTGCTGATGGTACACTCTACCCCTTCATCCAGGTCATTGATGAATATGTTGAACAGGACTGGACCCAGTACTGACCCCTGGGGAACACCACTTGTCACAGACCTCCAACTAGGCTCTGTGCCACTAACCACAACCCTCTGAGCTCTATCAATCAGCCAGTTTTCAATCCACCCTGTTGTCCATTCATCCAACCCACACTTCCTAAGCTTACCTATGAAGAAGAAGGCCTTTCACAATCTAAATGACTTCTTAGCCATGGCCTGTTTCTAGGAAAAGCTTTTTAGCATGGGCAAAAATCTTTTTATAAAAATATTGCACTTATTTTCAACAATGCGCCCCAAGCATCGTGTAACATCGCAAGTCTACTTTCAGATGCTTTACTGTAGTGCTGTGACACTTACTTTCAACTAGAATTATTCAAGTCTAATACCTGAAGGGGTATATAGCCACCTGCATAAGATTTTTCAGCTTTACTGAGAAACAAGAGCTTCTCCAACAGGAAACACAGACACACACTCAACAAGTCTGAAAAAGTCGCTTTTTAAGTCCTCACATGCAGATTTTATTGCACATTTCTCTGGACGCTTTTACTCTGAAACCTCATTTAGCTGAATTTCAATTGTCTAAGATGCCCCATTATCTGAACAAGGGTGTTATCCCCAAATGTCAATAAATTCTTCTGAAAATTGCCTTTATTACCACAGCTTCTCGAATATCAGTTCAGTGGAACAATTTAAACATGCTATTAAAGCAATGAAGGTTCCATGGTGCATAGTATTTTATTAGTGTTATAAGTCAATAAAACTTTAGGGGTGTGAGTAATCATACAATTATAATAATTAGAACTATTTGCATTTTTCATGTTGCTGCTGTAAAATACAATTAATTGATTGACACCTATCTCTTTCTATGTTCTCTTAGACATATTTGCATAAAAATTCTTCTTTTAGCTCTAGTACATCTTAGTGTTTCCATTCTGAGGCATGAAAGGAGAATTCCAGGTTTTCAGGTTTTTGTCTTCCTTGTCTGATACAAAGTTTCACCTGAGGCCTTTACAAAAAGTGCAATATTTTGCCCCATAGTGGCAATTTAGCCAGAGGTTCTACCACAAACATACCCAGAAAAAATTCTTTTACTATAGACCGTAAAAATGTGGTCACACTGCAGACTGAAAAAGCCCAGTGTTGATTCATTGTAGGTCAATCTGTTATTTGTTTGCAGTTTGTAACAGATATAAGCAATATCGAAAAAGAGATGTCTTTTTTATTTCGGAATAGGAACCCGGGTAAGGGAGACACCAGGTCTGCAAATGCAATTCACACCACAGGTGTGGGATGCTTGGCTGTTTTCTGTAGCTACAGCTAGGGTCATCCCCATAAAGTCCAAATTACAAGGCCATAAAACACCACCCTGTAAAAAAGCTGAAAGATTAAAAGCTACAAAACCTACAGGATGCCCTAGGAAGATTGCAGGAGATACCAAGGCTTTTTTATTATTATGCACCGAAATAGGGATGGCTGTGAGTTCAGTCAAGATGTGTATCTGGAAGTCTGTGTATATATAAGACTAAACCACTACAAATCCTTGCGTGTATGTGCCTTTCAGCTCAAAGACAGGTCATTTAATTTCAACACAGATCTTTTCCTGATGAAGCAGTTAAATGGAAATAAATCACCTTTAAGAAGGGAACAATAATATCTGTGCACATTCTTTACCATAGTTCAACAGCTAAATCTGCTGAAAGTCATGACTGAAGTCCATGTTGAAGTGTACACAGACTGCCAAAGAAACTTGGGAAAAAAGATGGAATGGTAGAATTGTAGAATAATTTAGTTTAAACGGGACTTCCAGAGGTTATCCAGTCCAACCTTCTGCCTTGAAAGAGGTCCAGTTAGACAGGTTGCTCATGGCCATGTCCAGCTGAGTTTTGACTTTCTTTGCTTCCAAGGATGGAGACTCCAGGAGCCTCTCTGGGCACCTTGTCCTGTGTTTGGCTAGCTGTATGGTAAGAAAGCTTTTCCTTATACCAAATCAGAATATCCGATTTTCCACTTTGAGTCTTTTGCTTCTTGCCATCTCACCACATATCTTTGAGAAGTCTGGCTCCATTTTTCTTTGTAACCTCCCATTATCTGTAGAAACTGATGTTGGACAGACCAGAGAAGAGTTGCTTCTGAAAGAAGAAAATTGACTGGTGTTTTTTTGTTGGCATGGGTTAACTTCCCGTGGTCGTAACAGAAGTAACACAGTAGGAACTCAGATGTGGGTAGTGGGATGGAGGGGTATGTAATTGACACCAATGTGGCAGAGGGCCAGGAAAAGCAAGAAATTGTCCTAACTGGGGCATCACAGTCCTTGAAATTTAATAGTTGTTCCCTGACAATTTGCATGTGTTTTGTTGATTGATTGAATAACGTAACTCATGCAATAGGGGCAGAATAAAGGGCATTGCAGCAGCTCTCCCACACACTGGTTGTGAGAGTGATTAAAATGACAGGTTCAGTTCAGAACGCCCTGCACTGGAAAATACAACTTTACCTGAACTCTTCTCTGCAACAATATAGGGAGAAAAATATGACCAGTGAAGACATTGGCACTAGTCATCAGCCTGAGGATGATGAGCTAAGCTGAAGGCACCATGACCCAGAGAACATGGTTCAGTGGTTAAACATTTCATTTATGTCCCAAACTGGCCTTTGCAAGCTGCCTCCCACATAGCTTGCTTTTTGCTTCTGCTGCTGAGCACGGGCTGTGATTTGGTAGGGGTGTCCCTCTGCCTACCTTTCTGCTGTGCTGGGTCAGAGCCAGCAACTCTGCGTGAGGGAAGAAGTGTCATCCCAGGAGGGTGTCCATCCTCTGGCCTTGCCCCAGCTGATCCCTCCACTCCCTGCACTCAAGACGCCCTGCTGTTTCTTTGACAGAACATTTCTGACTGGGGACTGAAAGTTTCATTTAGAAAAGCAGTAGTCAGAAGTGAAAAAGCAAGCAGATGAACCTGGACGCCTGAATTGGGGGTCTCATCTGCATTTTCTGGGACAAGAGTTTAGAGACAAGGGGAACACATCTGCCTCCTGCATAAGCAGAGAGCCAAGATTAGCAGTGCCTGAGGATCCTGGCTGAAACGCAAGCTCCCACACAGATTTTGTCAATTTGGTCATGTTCATTTAAGGAAAAAAAAGTAGGAAAAAAGAAAGGGTTTATGCAAAACACAGTCCAGGGGCTTACATAAACAACATCTGCTCCAAAGCCAGCTTGTAGTCCTGCCCTGGTCTGCTCTGGTTGGTAGTAAGGACATGCGGACAACAGCTGTATTTTCTGTTGTGTGTCCTACCTTTCTCAAGACTGACACTAACACAAATCACTTCACTGGCACTAAAACATAGCTACACCTCTCAGAAAGTTTTTAACAGGGATTAACAGAAAATATCACATTCTTACAAGTGTGAGAGCATCACACCAGCCTAAAGTCTTAGTGGGAGTCAGATATGTAGGTTTACTTCAGATTGGTAGGAGCTGCTGTGGC
Organism: Burhinus bistriatus; assembly: GCA_013397275.1. Taxonomy (NCBI): domain Eukaryota; kingdom Metazoa; phylum Chordata; class Aves; order Charadriiformes; family Burhinidae; genus Burhinus; species Burhinus bistriatus. Next base: position 17,620 of record VYXH01007313.1, on the reverse strand, counting down.
TTTAGGTCAATGCCTCCCTAAAAGCAGCACAAGACTTTTTTGACAAATATGAGGGCTGACATTTTGCCTGGAAAATGGTGTATCCAAAACAGCAGCTTGCCCCAACACAGTGGGTTCTTGGATTTAGAAGTTGGAAGGTGTAGCATCACAGTTTTCCTGAAATGATGGGTGACTTTTTCAAGCAGTGAGGCAAGGCTGATTCAGGGAGCTGATCTGTTGAGCCTTTCAGGGGCTGTTTGTTTCCTCATTAAATTCATGTATTTTCTAATGGCAGCATGTGGAATGTATCCCTTTCTGCTGAGGTTTCCTACTGCATGGGTAATCCATCAACTTTATTTGACAGACATCTTTTTTTTAGAGAAATGGCTTTTATTTCAAAAAAACACATAGCTATAGCTTCCTCAAAAACAAGTTACTGTAGTGTTCCCTCTTGGTTTTTTCGTGAGTTTCCTCAAGAGGATGTTAGTCTGGAGAACTGGCCTTCCCAGAGGAACATGGGGAACTGGTACTTTCTTTTCATTCAGTGTTACTTATATGGGGTGACATCTGAGCAATTGAGCAGTTTTGGGCGGACAGGCAGAGAAAGGGGAGCAACCAGCCTCGTAGCAAAATTTAATTGTGTTAATGTGAAAATAATGCATGGGTTTTTCGTCTGAATTACAAACATTCACTTTTTTTCCTCAGTGCAGGTGCTGCCTCCCTCTCTGCATCTACAGTTATTTTATATATTAGGTATTTTACCTCTGCTTCCCTTTTCTTTATGTATATGTGTGTTCATGTCCCTATACAAACATACATACATAGGTACAGGTATAGACAAAACCTGTATATACAGAGGCTACCCTATCTTCTGTGCTGCCTTGCTACTTCAGAGAAAATTCCTCTACTGATTCCAATTGGCATCCATGTCTTATTGTCTGCCACCTTCCAACTAGCACGTTGTGCCTTCCAAATGGTCTTTGAGCCTTTAAGCAACTGAGAATGGAAGAACAAGAAAAGAAAAGTTCTTCAGTATTGAATCTGTTTTTCACTGTGAACCTGTCCTCCTGCAGTCACTTGAAAGACTTAAGTCTCCTTAAAGATTTTGTTGAGATGGCCTGGAAGAAGCTGCTTGAAATGATTAAATACCATGTTCTCCAAATAAATGTCCAAGCTGAAATATGTCTTGCTTGAGAAACAAAGAGAAAGAAAAATAATTTTTTGTTATTATTAAAAATTCACCCACAATCTGTTGTTGTGCTATCAAAGATGAGCAGAATAAACATGACTCAAGTATATTTAAAGATGAATAATACAAATTAAGGTAATGAAAGCAAATAAATTTACTACATTTTCTGAAAAGGAAGTGAAGTTACGGGAAAGTTGTTGGTCAATTGCCATATAATGACACCTACAATATGTTACTTATATATATGTTAAATCTTACAGAAGAAAATGGCTCTTCATTTGACAGGCATTACCTACAATGTTAAAATTTATTTAGAACACTGTAGGACTCCAGTAAATCCCAAAGCATATTTGTCCTTGCTTTTAAGAAAAAATTTAGGCCTAATGAAATGCACAAATGAAAAAACTTACTGGCTAAAATACTGGGTTTGTTGCAGTCAGTAGCAAAACTTCCATCTAATTTCAGACATTTATCAAATTTTTCTATACAGCTACACAGAAGAAACTTAAATAATGTATATAACTTTTACATAGTATTGTGGTTTACACAGAAGTGTACATAGAAATTTCCATGCACAGTTACTGTATCTTGAGGCAAGAATATCTTCAATTACAAGATGACATGTCCATTTTTAGTACCCCAATATATGAGATTCTACTAAACTAGATAAGAAATTAAAATATTGCCTCCTGAAAAATTCAGGATTTAATTTCTTTTTTTCCTTCTGGACTTAATAAAGCTAGCCCACTGGCTATTTTGAGGGAAAAAGTTGGAGGTTCATTTCTGATTTTTAAAAATTTAAGTTCTACTAGGAAAATATGTGTGTGTGCATTTATACTCATATGTAAACACATAAATTTTGCCCATACACAAATTTTCACACCAAAAAAATTAACACTCCATAATGACTTTCAAGTCACCTTCCCTCTACCTTCCTTTCTGTTTGTCTTCTTTCCCTCCCTTCCAGTCTGCTCTTTGCACACAAGCTGGTGCACTATACGTAGCTCTGAAATTGAGTGGTGTCTTTAAAAATGCGTCTCTTGTCAAGTTTTTCTGGAACTAGCTCAACGTGGCGGGCTTTCTGCAGTCAGGGACTTACAGGGACTGCAAGGGCAGGTGGGGAACAGAGTCTGCGGCTCAGGTGGACAAGGGGAAAAGTGTCGCTGGCATGGATGTTCTTTGGCATTTCCACAACTCCACAAACAACTTTCCCCATGTCCTTTGGATTTCTCTGAGCTTCCTGCCCACCCCAGCAGCCTTTAGCATGCACATCTGGGCATTGGTGGGGCTTTTCTGTGCTACTAGTTTAGTTCGGTCTTGCTTATGCACAAATAGGGAGACATGACAATCTTGATTTTTTTGTTGTTGTTTGGGGTTTTTTTTTTGCAGAACTCAGCACAGGATCATTTCAGTGGTGTGTCTGTATAGGTGGCCATATGTACCGCAGTCCCTTGGACTTTCAGTGGTCATCCCTTGTCTGTGGGCCAGCGCCTGCCTGGTGGCAGTGGAAGATGAAGATGCACACGTGGAGACGTTGTGAAAGGAGACCATCCCAGAGCTCGGAGGACTCATGCTGCAGACCCCTTCACCTCCACGTGTTTGAATGTGTTGCAGAGGTCTGAAGCAAGACAGAGCCACATCCCAGAGACTGAGTCTAATGTAAAAGCAACACTTTCCCATCTGCCCCAAATCTCATTCTCAGCTCTCCTGCCACAAGCACTGAAGAGTTTCAACCCTCACCTTTCTGGAGGACATGCGAATTTCAGCCAGAAGTTAATAAAGTAGGCTTCAATTGTATCACTGAGGTTTGAATCTCTTCAGAGTGATCTGGCTCAATTTTATGAATCCCTAGTCCCTATTAATATATTATATCGGAATTAATTTCCCCCTTCCCCTGTTTCCTCAGATATTATTATGCCTTATTGCAGTTACATAAATTCACTGCTCTAATCCCATCTTCTTGGTTATTAGGTAATGTGGTATGCTCAAAGGTGCCTGGGTGATTGAAATTTCATTATTTACTTCATTTAATATCCTGAAATAGAGCTTAGCATTTGAGCTGTTGTGGAATATAAAACAAACAGAGAAGACCCAGACAAAGTCAGCATGGAGTGATATTTATTCTTACTGTGATCAGGCCTGTTTACCACAGACTGTGAGGAGAATGGCAGAGGTGAACCCCCCCTTGCTGCAGTACAAACTGGCAGCCTTTAGAATGGTTGTGAATTATTTCCTTGAACCTGTCCCAAAATGAATATGAGCTCACGATTGACACAGAGGCCAAAGAAAGACCCAAACTGGGCCACCATTATTTGCTTCACAAAAACACTGATTTTTATTTTGATGCTCCCCCATTAAAGGTATTTTCTTAAGTAAGAAGGAACTCTTCTGACCTGCAATGCCACTAAAAAAGTAGCTGGTTTAAATCCATCAAGGTACGCAAAACCTTTGCTTGTCAGTCCCAGTGAGACAGGCCACCACTCCTTTGAAGAAAGAGAGTGGTCATCCTCCAGAGTCAAGAAAGGATCACATCTGGTTGCAGTGCTGGGGAAGGCTCCACTGCTAAAAGTCTTGCACTGACCTCAAAGGCATTAGCTGCTGGGAGTCCAGAGTGGGCTGGCGGCTGGGAGTAGCATGGTACAGGGGAACTGGGAGGAAATGCATCCTCATAGACAGAATAGGAGGTGCTGCCAGTTGTATGGTCTCAGGGCCAGATTTGGCACCCATGTTGGTTTTCCGCAGGTCTGTTGTTTTGGTTGCTTTGGTTTCTGTTTGGTTCATCACTTGAAATCAAATTTTATTGCTGTTTCTGGAAGACCTGGATAGAGCAAAGGACTCTGTGCATTTAGACCCCTTCTATTCTGTGGGGTCTTACCAAGCTGCCCTCAAACACAGCACTACTAGTTGGTGTCAAGGGGGGGAAAAAATGCATAGCAGCAGAGACTTCCTGTTCTGTTACTAAAGTTTGAAAGTGGCTTTTATGAAGCCAATAACCCTGTTGTGGACTGGTAGGTATAATTACCTTGGCTAGTATCAGGTCTTTGGGATCTCATGAACTGAGAGAATTTTCCTCAGTTTTAGGTTTTCAGTAATTCTGTCTCAGTAGTAAATATAGCAGTATTTATCTACCTTTATCTAGTTCAAGGTACAGAAGGTGAAAATAACTGACAAAATAAGTTGAAGCATGCCTCCCTACAAGATGGCAGAATACTGCAGATACTTGATCAGCCATCAGGAATCATTACTGAGTTAATTTGTGTGAAATGAAAGAAGTTGTGAATACAATCTCTTAAACAGCACTCAGCTAAATGGGTTATTTTTCCATTGGTAGCAATATTAGCATGTATCTTTAGTGTACTGCAGGAGGAAATGGCAAAAATGATCACAGTCATCTTCATTTTGTTGCTGGAGAAACATGATGAGTGGTGAATGATTCTTAATATCATAACTGTCTATATAAAAGGAGATGAAAGTGTAACTGGAGAGCATTGTTCATTTTCATTCTTTCCGAGATCCATCATTCTAGCACACTCTTTTCTCTTGCTTTCCTAATACTTTCATATTTGATACTCGAAACATGGAGAAGCAAATCTTCAAATATTTCTGACATGCAAATAGCTACTCCTTCAAACATCTTGAAAATCAAAGAAAACATTGTGGGCAATTTCAATAAAACAACTTATTAAGTTAAAATGAGTCTAAATATATTTTGTATTTCCTCTCTTGTATGGTCTACGCAGGTGTGCAATTAACTACATAAGTGCACCATACAAGTGCATAGAGAAAAGTATGTTGTGGGTGGAATGCACAACTTGCCATGCAATCACCTAGTATTGAAAAACCACCGCATTTTCTGAACACACAGGCTTCTTCCATCTGCTGCAGCATTCAGCTGAAAAAGCTGCAGCTGTAGCTAAATCGCTCAGTAAAATCTCCATTCTCAGCACTGGGAGGGACATATACCATACCTCTTCAGAATGACTGCTGTTGCTTCTAATTTGGCCATTGAGCTGTGTTGATATGGCAGGTGATAAGACGGAAGTTCAACACAAATATCAAAGTGCTATCCTATTTGCTGATCTTTATTTAATGATCCTGTAACATTGGTCTGGCGGTAACACAACCAGTAGAATGGGCATGGCAGACAAAGGCCTTGCAAAAAAAGGAACGCTATTGATGCCAGACCTTCTTCTGTTCAATACGCTGCATGTGGCTGCCTACCACATCCCCAGGAAGCTGCTCTGATCTCTCAAGCATCAGCTTGTGTTGGCAGGAGTGTAGTGGGGATGCACTGAGTTCCTCAGGAGTCAGTTGGATACAGTGTGAAATGGAAGGCTTTCACTTCTTGACTTCTTCGTGTGGCCACTAAGGGACCCCAGAAGAGCATATGGATGGATTTCAGTGGATACCATTCCATCTTATGAAAAAGGCACAGCTCAGTCATTCCTTTTCAAACATCAAATGTCTGTAGCAACCCTTGGGGAATAAAAGAGGGACTTCTTGGAGTCTTTCCCTGGGCTTTGTCCTGGACCATCACTGACAGCAGTCTGGCTCTTAAAATCTTCCGCTAAGGTAACTCAGGCTGCTTGAATGCTGTCTGTTCCCCTCTATTCCTTACAGCTAGAATTGTTTCTCTGAAACAAGGCTTCCAAGAAGAAAAATCTTCCTTGTTTCAAACAAGCTGATAGGTAGCGCATAAATCTTTTTAGCAATCGTTCATATTGTGGAAGACCACTATCATGTCCACTCCTTCAGTTACACTTTCTCAACCTAAAGAAACACAGTTCTTTCAAGTTTTGTACAGTGGTGGTGTTCTGCAGACCTTTTCATTTTCTTTTTTGACTCCTCAAGCTTCTCTCCAATCCTTCCTATAAATTTCCTAAAGAATAATGCCTTAAATAAAACATGTTTATCTAGCTGAGGCCCACCAGATGATGTATGGAAAAGAATAATTTCTTCCATCGTCTTACACATGACATTCTACCAGTATGTTACAGAATGAGACTTCCTGGTTTTTTTCCCCAGCAACATCAGACTGCTGACTAAGGTTGGGTTTGACTTCAGCTGTAACTCACAATCTCTTTTCTGCATTATTGGAGCTTGCTAGTTATTCTCCTCATTTCTGTGCTTCCTTTTCCTCACCAAAATAAATTGCACTTGTGTCTGTTGATTTTCATCTTTAATTTCAGACCATTGCTTCAGTTTATTAAAAATTTTGATCCTTGATTCTTCAGTATAATTCAGCCCTCCTGGCTCAGCATTACCCATGACTTCCAAGTGCCTTCTTTAGACCAAGTCATTAATGAAAATGTTGAATGAAGCAAGCCCTGCAGAGACACCTATATGCTTCCCTAGAATAAGCTGCCAGTTAGCAATCTGTTAATAATTCTTTGTGTTATAGGCCAACCAGCTCTGTACATTATGGTGATCTCTTCTATACTGTATTTTCCTTTTCTAAAGAGCACACCAGGCCCAACGCCATGTAAGTCTTAATAAAGTCAATATACGTCACACCTGCTGCTTGTCTTTATTCACTTGGCAGTTATCTCCTCAAAGGTGTAGCCAGATTGGTCTGATGTGAAATATTCTTAACAAATCAATGTTGGAAGTATTTTATCACATTCATTCTCCTCTAGCTGTTTACAAATTGATTATGCAATCATCTGTTTTAGCATCTTCCACATATTAAAGTTATCTTGATGAGTCTATACTTCCACAGGTCGTATTGTCCTTTTATTAATAGTAAGTACTGCATTTGACCTTATCCTGTCCTTAGAGATTTTTTCTGTCCTTCACAAGTTCTTGAAGATAATAACTAATGGTTCAGAAAACACTTTGGCTACTCCTGAAGTTCTCTAGGTTGAATTTCAGGGGCTGCTTTACATTGAGTGTTTTTAAATTATCCAGATTTTTCTAGCCTTTCTTACTATGCCCTGTATTTATCCCTGTGTTAAAAGTATTTGCACTAGGCAAACACCAGTGATCACATCAGTTTTCCATCGGTGAAATGAAAACAGAATTAGTTCTCCAAGGTCTAATTTAATACCATGCAGCTAACCTAGCTGTTTATCATCCCTTCATATTTATTTTTAATCCAGTGACAGCATGCAGTTAACAGAATTTTTGGCACCTCCTGTTTTCTCCAGCTGTTTAAATATGTTGTTGTGGTTTCAGCTTCTTTGAACTGCCTCCTGTGATACAGATTTGTTTTAACTGATTGTTTGTAGAATATATTTAGTCAGAATTTGCTGTAATAGTTATTAATGGGTAACAGTTCATGAGCTACATCCATCACTATTTAATTAATCATTTCCAATGTTATTTTTTTTGGCCTTCTAGTACAACAGCTGCACATCTCTAGTGTTTTACAGACAAGAAATCTTCAAAAAAAGGGCCCTGGGACTAGCAATGGCTGTTGTGGTTATTTCCTTAATCTTTCAACATGTGCAGAAGGTAATGTGGCCCAGTGAGAAGCTGTGCAGCATACTTTTTCAAAACAATGTGTTTTTGTGTTTTTAGGAGGTTTGGTTGGTTGTTTTTTTTAAATGGAGACTGAGACAGAAAGCAACATTTGGCTGAAAAGTTTCCCTAGTGCAGGTGTGTGTCTCCTAGCTGCACCACTACAGCAGAAGACGAGTAGTAGTTTCTGTGCCTGGAGGAGAGGTGCCAGGATGCTTTACCTGTGTATGCAGCTTATACTGGGGGAGAAATGCAATAGTAAGCATCCCACAAAACACCTCTCCTGGGGGCTGGCATGAAGGAAAGCAAGCAAAAAGGTGGGAACAAGTTCACTAGGAAAATTGTAGAGTCTCCATCCTTGGAAATATTCAAATGTCGCTGGAGATGACTCTGAGCAACCTACTGTAGCTGACCCTGCTTCAGCAGGTGGTTGGACCGGATGATCTTCAGAGGTCCTTCCCTACCTCTGTGTTTTTAGGTGACCCTGTGAGGTGGCACTTACCTCAGCCCTGCCCTTCTATTCCTGTGCCTGAAGAAGTGGCCCTTCATCTCAGAGGAAGAGGCCAGGACAGTTTCCATGATCATATCCTATTTTCTGTCACACATACTTTCCCAAAACTTTTGCCAGTTCCAGATGAAGTCCACCGTGCTGGGTTTCTGGTTCAAAGTTGATTCCTTAATTATAATAATAATTAGTATATGTTTTACTTCAGAATGAACAGAATGACAGTATATCAAAATTGTTCTCATGACATGGTTAAAGATATACCATTTGTCCTGGTTACAATAAGTACACTTCACAGTGTACACTGTTCAGTATTTCTTCTTTCTGTTGCCCTGTTGTTAACTTTTCCTTGGAGTGGTTGTTTCAATAAACAAGCAATTACTGGAAAATTACTTTATCCCAAACTGTTTCCTTTTAAGATTAGTAAATTTTTCCTTAAGTTTTTGTTGTATAATATTCCTCACAAAATCCAAGTTATTTTCCTTTCCTTTTTTGTTTTTGGACTAGTTCCACATCAAGTCATGTGAGGGAAATAATGAATCAATTGATCAATTAGTTGGATCGATAGCTCTGTGTTGACATTCTGCACTAAGCAGTAACTAATTGCCCAATCCTAAATGCTTTTAAAAACATATCTAGGAAATCAATAACACAGTAACTGCATTTTAAGTAGAAGAATGAACACAGCTATGCAGGAGGAAATGGGCAGCTATAACCAAGGTATGCGCCACAGCGGTAGTGTTTTCTGCTGTTTTTCTTTTTGCTTTTATGTGTCTTTATTCATATTCTTTTCCTGATAGTCACTTCCATTCACATGAGGGAAACCAATAGCTCACTCAGAGCTTTACTAACAGGTGACCATAGGAGCAATGAGCTTTCATGAGAGCTACCAAGGCACGAACATGTCCTCCTTGGTGTACCACATGGTCTTCCTAATTCACGGAGAAATGAAGAGTCATAGCACTGGGAGATGTATCCAGCCAAGGTAATGCTTGCTGGCCCAGTTTACTCTCTCTTCCTCTGTGTTCAAACTTCCTATTTCACTCGTTCTTCACATTTTCCTACGTCCTGAGTAGTAATTTCTCCTGCCCCATTAAAGTGGTGTTTCGATCTGTGCTATGAGGCTCAACACATTCCTCTAACTACCTGTTCTTGCAAACATTTCCTTTCTAGTATGTTCTTACCTTTAATTTTTTAATTGTTATGCTCTTTTTTTATTCTGTGACCAGTCACTGAATGGTAACAGTAAAAAATTAGATAATGTTAATATTATGATTTTCAAAAATCCTTCAATGGACAATTTTCACATTTGGAGCCCAAAGTATTTAGGGAACTACCCTAGTAGATGCTCCTCCAAACCCTAATGCACTCAGGTTTTGTACTAGCTAATTTTATATCAAAACACTGTGAACATCTTAGGGTAGAAACAGACAAAACAGATATATTCAGAAGTGATTTAGTAAGCACTGATGTTCTCTGGTAAATTAAAATTCCTTCTGTGAAATCCTGGCTTCATCGACATACACGAGAATCTTGCTATTGGTTTGAATGATGCCAGGATTTACTCCTTCTGTCAGCTCAGGCACAAAATCTGGTGGGTTTTTTTTGTAAGACATAGTTTAACAAGCAGGCTGAGAAACAATTTATTGACTGTGACATCTAGCACAGCTGAGTCTTCATAGAGGTCTGTGATATCACATTTTTGGTGAACGAGAGATGCATGAGACATGTTACCACACATGAGTATCATGCTAGATTTGCTCCCTTCCCTGGAGAGGACTTATCCCAAGAGGTAGTTCCCACAGGTCTGTGCGCAGCCTGTGTGTTTTCTTGTTTGTGACAGATATCCTCTATGAGTGAGCAATTCAAGGCAATTCCATATAATATGTATCATCTTCACTTAATGAGCAGATCAAGATGATTTCATATGCTGTACTGTAATAGAAGGTAAATGATCCTTTTCATTCTAGCTCTTTCAAAATCTCACACGTTATACAAAATATGTCAGAGATGGAAATTGCCTATGAAATAGATTTGGACTTGCCTAAAGTAATTTAAGAGTATTATATGTTGGATTGGTTATTGAGCTGTCTGCTCCATGCATATGTATTCATACAGTGAGTTAATTCAATAACTGGCTTGTCAGGAAATGTGCCCAGGAAGAGTGAGAATTGAAACCAGATACATACTCCCTAACAGATACTTCAGACACAATACAAGAGCTGTTCATTTGATGCTTTTATTACAAATCCCTGCTGAGCTCAACAAGTTTAGTTACAGGTCCAAGCATGTAAAAGACAAGGAATTTCAGTTAGACTTAAAAGAAGTCCCATAAGGAGAAGAGGGAGGCTAACAGTGCAGTAAGATGACCCGCGACTTGAGAGTGCTTGAGAATTTAGCCCCTATTCAAGCACTCAGCAAACTGACTCCTTAAGTAAGATACACCTTTTGCAATTTAAAAAAACCCTTTTTTTAGATTTTTTTTTCCTGCTGTTAAAATTAAATATTTATACTAAGACAGCTGTCTGGCCTACCATATTGCCCCTTGGTCACAGCTTCCTGCAGGGAGGAACTGGTTACCGTGCCATGTCAGACCTGAGCATCAAATGTGGTTGTATCTTAAGAGTCTGGTCATCTGGGGCCATCTAAAAGGGAGTAATTCTAATAATCTGCTCCAAAGAGGACAAAGACAGAGGTCTGAGATAGAGAACAAAGTCCAGAGAGGCTATCACAGGCATCACTTTTCCAGGACAGCCAGCTAACAAGAAAAATGATGGATCAGATGATGAAATGATGAGTATTGTACTGGTTAAATAGGTTATTTTGCTGAATTTAAGCTAAGCAATTTGAGAGTCCCTTGAGACCCTAAAAATCTATGATGCTATTAAATTAGGTGCTCTGGTATCAAAATCTTGATTGCTTCAAAATAATATATTTACTTATGAGAATCTGTCACAGGAGGCACAACGTGAATATAATTACTTCTTCTAGGAGTGTCCAGCTATGAGGCAAACAAAATTACTGCAGAAGATGAAAAGTCTTTCCTACAAAAAAAAACCCCGAAACCCAAAACATAACAAAGGAGAGGTAATGAAGATAGTTTTACCAAAGAAGCTCAATAAATATACTTTTAAAAAGACCATGTTCACTGCAGGGATCATTTTATTCTGCAGAGGCAGAACAGCCAAAGACGAAGCCTTATTCTGCAAGCTTAAATCACTCAATTTGATTTTAAAAGTAATTTAATCTTTTAATAAGTATTAAACATGTTCAAGTTTAACATGAAGAAATCATAATATTTCAGCTTTCTGCTCTCCCCTGGTTACACTCAATTGAAAGGCTGTAACCAAATATTAAAGAAAAAGCCATCACTTTCCTGAAATCAAATCAAATTGTGTTTTGTGGTAGCAGCACATAATCAAATTGCCATTTATTTCACTGCAGAGCCTATTCTGAATTGATTGGCCAATTAAGCTATCACTTGCTTTTTTTGGCAAAAACCCCCCTGCCTTTGAATCATCTGGTTTGCTCCTAAGTTCACAAGGCTATGCAGGACGCTGCACAGCCTAGCCTAGCCTGGATAGAAAAGTAAACTGCTACTTGCCTTAATGGCTAAGTAGAAGCCTTTGAAGTAGTCGAGTGTGGCTGAAAAGATGATATCCATTGCTTACTGAGTCTTTTCAGTCCTTTGATTACTAAGAGACAACACGTTCAAGATGAGGGCCACCTGTATGCTCCAAGCACGCTTTCCTTGAGCTTTATCCTTGTCTCTTGCCATAGGGCTAGGGGCAGCTGACTCCATCCCTCCAGGCAGCGCAGGCAGCAACATTGCTTCGTAGAGCACATCCCTGGTCTCTCAGTGACGAATCAGGATCCTCCTCCATGTACCCTAATGACTTGTTTCTGAGGGTTGAACCTTGCCCATGAAGTCCCCAAGCCTGGGGTCGTTTCTGAGCACTGGGGCTCTTCACAGCGTGTCGTTCTGAACAAGGGTGGTGGCATTTCATAGCCACCACTAAGCCACACAGCTGGATCTTCATGGCTTTCTAACTTTCTGCACAGCCTGGACTTCCAAGTTGTTAAAGCCCAGAGAAATCTAGGTCCCTTCTTGGTGTTTCCCATGAGCTGAGATTCTCTGAAGGCCTAAAAACAGCCCATGGGTAAAAACAGGTGAGGAATGTAGATGGCTCTCTGGTCTGAATCTGCACTAATTGTCAGTACTTCATGTTCATTCTACCTTGCAAGTCAAGCCTCAGATAAACTAGACGGAGGCAGAGCTCTGCAGGGATTTCTGGGACTGCATTTTGGACAAGCAGATCTGATCTTATTTCTTTGACAAGCAGGTAGTATCACCTTTCTTTAGAGATACAGTTTAGCTGAATTTTATCTCTGCTTCTTTCAAAGATGTAGTTTAATAAATAGGAGCCAGCAGACACATTGAAATTCTCTAAGGTCATTCTCCAGAAAAAAAAAACCAACCTAATTGCTTTAATTATATGTGTAAATGTTTCTTTTTTTGTGTGTTATCATTATAGAAGCATTTTGGAAGGCTGTCGATTTCACATGATCACAGAATGGTTGGGGTTGAAAGGGGCCTTCAGAGATCATATAGTCCAACCCCCCTGCAAAAGCAGGTTCATCTACAGCAGGTTGGACAGGAACGCATCCAGGCCGGTTTTGAATATCTCCAGCAATGGAGACTCCACAACCTCTCTGAGCAGCCCGTTCCAGTGCTCTGTCGCGCTCAAAGTAAAGAAGTTTTTTCCTCATATTCAGATGGAATTTCCTGTATTCCAGTTTGTGCCAATTGCCCCTTGTCCTGTCGCTGGGTACCACTGAAAAGAGTCTGGCCCCATCCTTTTGACACCTGCGTTTTAGATATTTAAAAGTATTGATGAGATCCTCTCTCAGTCTTCTCTGATTCTCCAGAGTTTTGGCAGCTGGAATTTAACAGCAGAAGAGTCACTCCCCAAAAAGTCACTGAGGTGATGGTGCAGACAACAAAGCATTACCTAGAAATAAAAAAAATTTTTATCCATGTATTTTTCTTGGAAAGTGCTCTGTCCTTTGGTAAAATAAAAACAAAACCAAACCAAAACAAAACAAAAAAACCCAGAGACAACCACAACAGCCAAGCCACCAAAAATGCTTGGGGAGAGCAAAGGACTTTCTTTTTATGACCTTCTGTTATACTGACAACTAGAAATTTCTTGGTTATCACAGGAAGATGCCGAATTTTGTCCTTTGGCCAAAGCAGTATCTTGCAGCAAGGCTGTAGCAAAAGTGGACGTTGTTGCTTGCAGTAACCAGAAGTCAGAGAAATCCTCATTGCAGCTTGGAGGGTGGTAAATGAGTGGCATTAATTTGCATTGGAATAGAGTTTTATAGTTCTTATCAACCACTGGACTGAACTAAGACCTTTGGTCCAGGTTCATCTTCCAGGCATGTAATTGAGATAGCTGACTAGGAAAATAGATCTGTTGTGCTCCCCAAAAATCAGAGGAGAAACAGGCCCTTACAATATGCTTTTGGCAATTCAGTCAAAGACATAGTTATGCTGTGGGGGTACAGTACTTCACTGAATGTGGAGATATCTTCTGGCAATAAGAACTCCTAATTCAGGCTCCTCAGATTGGTGCCTAATGGTAGCTAGGAGGAATCTTGACCTTATATCCTGAATCATGAACATTCTGTATCTAGCTTTGTTAAGTAACTGCTATGTCTTCTGAGATCAGCTCATTTAACTCCTGTCTCAGTTTCTAAAGCCGTTAAATGTTGTTCTATGTTTCTGTAAACTCAGAAAATACCAGAGAAAAGAGAGTTACAGGTAGATATGCCATCACAACTGGGGCTAAATGATGATTTAGTTTTAAAGTAATGATTGCATATTTTATTTTGCAAAGTCTGTTTCTGTTTAAATCACACTGTTGCTTCTTTTCTTACACCAAGCTCACTTAAAATAGAAATATTTTGTTGCCATAGCAATGTTTTTCCCTTTGTAATTCTGTTATTTCAGGTTCATTGCAAACTACACTGCATAGCTGGAATTCAGAGATGGAAAAACATTTCAGATCATCTCCTCCATCCTTTGGGCACATACGGTTGGTGTCTAAGGCATGTATCAGAGTTGATCGTTTGTTCAGGGTGTTATCTGGTGTCATCAAAAGTGATCCAAATTGCAGTGAATTTAATAGAGAGTTAAATAATACAATCAAATATTTTTGTCCCTATCCAAGCTGATTTTCAACTTTCCAGTTTTCCCTGTCAGCACAGTTAAGCAGTCCACCCTAAAGTACTCCTTCCCCACGTTAGTGTATTTATAGATAATCAAAATGCTAAAAATGAAGTGTATAACTCTCCATCAGCTTACAGGATTTCTGTGAGTACTCTCAGAGAGTGTTTTCTGCTGTCACCTCTGGCCCTATTTACTTGACTTATGCCACTGAAAGACCTGACTGAAGATTTAGGCAAAACTTTTCACATCTGGTAATTGCTTTAGACTGAATATATTTTTTATGTTCAGTGGCATGCAACTAGTGTGTAACTGGTGTTTATATAGTGTCCAGCAGGTCAAGGAAGGTGATTCTGCCCCTCTATTCTGCTCTGGTGAGACCCCACCTGGGGTACTGCATCCAGCTCTGGGGCCCCTAACATAAGAAGGACATGGACCTGTTGGAGCAGGTCCAGAGGAGGGCCATGAAGATGATCAGAGGGCTGGAGCATGTCTCCTGTGAGGACAGCCTGAGAGAGTTGGGCCGGTTCAGCCTGGAGAAGAGAAGGCTCTGGGTAGACCTTATAGCAGCCTTTCAGTACCTAAAGGGGACCTACAGGAAAGATGGGGAGGGACTCTTTATCGGAGAGTGTAGTGATAGGATGAGGGGTAATGGTATTAAACTGAAAGAGGGTAGATTTAGATCAGATATTAGGAGGAAATTCTTCACTCTGAGGGTGGAGAGACACTGGAACAGGTCGGCAAGGGAAGTTGTGGATGACCCTTCCCTGGAGGTGTTCAAGGCCAGGTTGGATGAGGCTTTGAGCAACCTGGTCTAGTGGGAGATGTCCCTGCCCATGGCAGGGGGATTGGAACTAGATGATCTTTAGGGTCCTTTCCAACCCAAACCATTCTATGATGCTATGATTCTATGTAAAAACAAGACCAAAACAGGCTTAAACATCCATTACACAGAACTAAAAGATGGAAAATCGAATGAACTAATACATACAACCAACAATGTGTGAGAGTAGCAATGACTATAGTTGTACTGCTTGCAATCATATCCTATTTTGCAATGAATAGTAGGAGTTGTTTCTAATCAAATGCATTTTCTTCACTTGTGTATTCCTACACAAAGGCACTTCTTTAATATAATGTCATTTACAGTGCAGTGAGAAACATGAAACATAGCATCACTGTCATCGCAGGAGCTGAAATGCACTAAGAGCTTTCTCCTCGGGGGAACAGGAGAGTGCTGCACACCAGAGACAGACTGACTTGTTTTTCAGTCCTCAGGAGCTTAACTACCTCCTTTTTGTTTCCAGTATCTGCTTAAAAACCACCTTCTAAAAACCACTTTCTAAAACACATTGTCAAATGCACCAGCAAGGCTATTTCTACCAGGACTGGATGTCTGTATCTGAATCGTAAATCACAGAGTCTGGGGGGCCTTGCAACATTTACCTCAGTCACTATTTTCCTCCTTTGGCTTCAGAAAGGGTGAAATCTCTAATAATAACCTTATAAACAACTCAGGCTTTAAATATGGCAGGGAGCTAGGCTGGCATAACACTGAGCAGAAACTAGCTTTGTCAACAGCGTGGTGCTTGCATCACCTCAGGATTAGATTAGTAGGGCTGCTTTTATTACTGGGCACTTAAGTCTCCCTGTTCTTTCTGTCGCACCATGCTTGGAGCTACTCTATTTAAAATAAGTTTACTGTAACAGTTGAATACAATAATTCATGTTCATTGAAACAGTGTTCTCCCCACCACTGTTGTCTTTCTATTTAACACAAAATCTCTAGGTAGGAAAGGTATTGCAGATGCCCGATGCGCTGGGCTCAGGGCTGCTGAGCTCAAGGAGAAGGATGTGGTTCCTAGGACTTAACTCTCCAAACCAAGCTCAGAAGAAGCCATTGGAGAATTTGCAGGAGAATTCACCTGGTGCAGCCAAATTGTGGGGTTTTTGCTTTTTTAGTACTGGATATAAAATTCCTACGTTAAAATATATTGTCTTTTCTCCTTAAAGAAAAGTAATCTTTGAATAAGTAAAGTCAGCAAAATGAGTGCAGGAGCTGTGCTCTGGAACAGCATCATTATTATCACACCCAAATGACAGCCTCCAGCTCTATAACAACACAGAAATCAAACAAAGGACTCCTTGCTGGCAAAAACATCCTATACTGTAACTTCAGCCAGGGCTTTGCAGTCAACGATTGTAACAACTTAATATCCCCTGTGAGTTTGACATTGAAGAGGAGCCAAGCCCCATACATCAGCATGGGTGCTTTCTGGGACCTTCAAATCTGGCACTCGTGGTGAGATGGCTACCTCACAGGGTTCATATTGACCCGCTATTTCCTCTCTGTCACCACCGGGTTTATCATGGAAACACAATGATTTCTCCTAAAGAATAAGTCTAAAACTTCTGCTTTATGTGAGGAAGCTATTAAAAAGTGATGACTTCTGAGTGTGAGTAAACCAGTCAGTTTTGAGAGTCCTGCAAATATAAATCACATGCTTGAACTGCACCTTCACTTCTTGCATAGATGGTGCCTGACTGCAAGTTACAGGTCCTGGCAGAAGCACACTTCCCAAGGGAAACAAAGGCTTTGCAAATCAAATATTCCCATGGAACACTCATACACATTTAAATCTAGTCTGAAGAGTGATTTTCAGGGAAAAATAAATTGTGCAGATTACTATCATCCTCTCAGTGAAAACACTGAATCACAAAAATCGGTGATGTATGCGTGATGTACTCCCACTCTGTGTTAATTGAGATAAATTTCTTTTACAATACAGATTCATTTTCCCTCATGCTAGCACATGGTGAGGGATGCTGCTGGGCCAAATCCTACCCTCAGAAATGTACATGCAATGCCTACAGAAATCATACACTACCGGGTAAGAATATAATTTGACTTACAGGCCAGAAACTTTGATTGCTTAAAGCTTTTCTGAACTGGGGGAGCAGGAGGGAGAAAATTGCTTTTAGTTTATTAGAACAAGGAATGAAGGACAATGACTTTGCAGGTAATTGAACAAAGCAAAAACATCAGGTGTTCAAGAACGGTGTGTATATGAAGAGGAGTGGAAGCATATACGCACAGCAGAGAGGAAACAGCCTAGGCGATTCCTGGAGTGTGTGGAGGATAACTTCCTGACACAACTGCTAAGTGAGCCTACCAGGGGAGGTGCCTTGCTAGACCTGCTGCTCACGAACAGAGAAGAACTGGTGTGTGATGGGGTGGTCAAAGGCCATCTTGGGC
>VYXH01007301.1:0-10675 GCA_013397275.1 Burhinus bistriatus | reverse complement strand
CAGTCTTTTCCAGATACAGGGGTTGTCCGTACTTTTGGTTCCTCCCCCCAGGTTGTCTTGTTCCTGTGTCCTCCTCCCTTACCTTCATCTCTCACAGAGAAGTGTGATGATCTCTGACCCCTGCTGATACCTGCAGTTGGGTTTTAACCAGCTCTTTCTTGTCCTAATGAGATGTCGTAGAGGGGTTTGGTGTCACTACAGTGCGTTCTTTGGCCCACCAGCACTAAAGCTCGTTTGAAACACACCTCCAGCCCAAGCACAACACCAACATTTTAATAACAGTAAAATAAGTAAACGTAGAGCCATGGTGGGTTTAGGAATGGGTCACCACCTCTGTCAAGGGAAACCTAAAATATTGGTGACTTATGAATCCGACCAAGCTCTTTGTCCAATCAATTTCTGTATCAGAAATTATCTCCCACCTGCTGTTAGGAAAAAGATCCAACATAAGAAGTGAGAGCTATGAAATTCACAGTGTCATTAGTATCAGATAATAGTAGGACAACACTACAAACTGTGGCCTCCTTATGTATACCTCCAAGAAATTTCCTGAGAGGGAAGGCCCCTGGGATTGTTACAGGTAAGATTTTGTAGACACGTACTATACTGAATTTGTATTTTGCGGAGAACGCCAGTTAAGCTTTGTGTGTCACCCTGACAGATCTGGTTATCAGGTTGTAATTCACTGCTGTTCGTCTCAGTGGCCAGTTCAGTGCAAACCATCTCCACATTTCACTTGGCCACATGACACCTTTCAATAAATTGCGATTAACGCTGGTAGTGACAGAAGTAATCTCAAAAAAATCTGGATGTATATTGTTCTGAGTAGATTTGATGGTCGAGGTTTTTCTTTGTGAGAGCCTGAACCTTTCAGTAGTTGTGTGAGGCACAAGAGAGTAACATTGACTAATACTGATGATATTCTGTATCATGGTAGTCAAGAGTTTAGAGTGAACCTTAGGGAAAAACCTCTTTCATGTCTTCTCTAACACTTGCTTTCCTTGGTAAATTGCGGTGTTTCAGTTAGCTGTACTACCTTTAAGAGAAAATGGAAAGCCTGAGAAGCAATATGGCTCCTGGGATTCATAAAGGAATTATGAGTTTCTTTTGCTATTCAGTCACTGTTTCATACCAACCCTGAAAAAAATAATCTGCACATAAGTAACTAACTCCGTGAAATTATTTTTCCTCTCTCAGGCAATGATTTATAACAAATTTATGTTTTCCTTATGCATATGTCCTGAATGGCAGCATTCACCGAGTAACTACTGCACTTCATTGTTATCGCGTAGTCAGGAAGGTACCTATGAATACCCAACACCTACAGACGTGTTGACTAAATTTGGCTGGGCATAAGTTCTCGCTCTAGTTCTGTACCACAGATCTATTTTAGTGTAATATTTAACGTAGTTTCTAGCTGCTTATCCACATATGTTTTTTAAAAAGTGCTTCTAACCCTTTCTTCCTAGGGAGACCAGCAGATGCCTTTGCCCTGTCACTGTCATGCAAAAGCTTTAAAGAGGTATGAATACAGGGGAAGAAATTAATTTTGGTATGTCACTCCTGGTGGCAGTTTTGCCAAGGGCTTCACTATTTTCTGCTGCAGGGTGTCAGTGAGAATTATGACCCGATGCCTTTTTGGTAATGCATAGAATAAAGCATAGGTACCACTGATGCTGCTGAGGAAGACGCTGACAGCACACACCAGATGCCATGTGCAACACTAAACCACTCCTACTACTCACAACTGCCCCTCACACATCCTCAATTTTTTTGGTTGTTTTTAGCTTAGAGTATTCTGTCACTGCTTCCCAGTTCTTTGCCTTTTTGGTGTTGTGCCATTATTCTCCACTAACTGATTTTCATGCTTGGTGGCCAAGAAACTGCCATTTTTCAAAGCTCATCCTGGTGTGTTGTCCCTCTTATTTACCCCACATCAATAATTACTGACAACCACCTGGTTCCTGTCTTAATAATCTGTTTTTTTCAGATAAACATGGAAAATAAGCTCTGCAGCAAGGGTCTGTGCTTCTTTGGAACACATTTTTCTTCAGGTGATGTGGCCTTTCTGGGAGTAGAACAACCAGACTATGATTTTCTTTCTCATACTAGCATGTGGCCACTTTGCCTCTTAGGCTGAGCAGTCTGAGAACAAACAGAATAAACAGGTTTTCCCTATCTTCCACTTCTTCAACTAAGTACCTGGGTAACAAACAGCATTTTCTGCAGCCCTTTGCACAGTCCAGGCTGATGTGACAAGCTTGGAGGTGTTCCTAGTAATAACTGCTACCAGTCCCCGGCATGAAAATCTATCCCAAGCAGCTTTTGGGCAGCACATCTGGAGACAGTGCCTTTCCTTCTCCACAGAGAATGTGCGGTCGGGTCACGCTTGTCTCCATGCGTGTGCACGGATGTCCTTAGGCTCTTAGAAATCAGTGTAGAAAAGACATGATGTAAAAGAATGGGAAGCAAATATGGGCAAGCAACTTGAAAGTCAGTGAGGTGGGGACAGGAGAGGTTGGACTCTTCTTCCATGTACTTGTGTTAAACCTCTAAATGTCGTAAGTTTGCTTAGCTGCTGATGAACTGGATTTCCTCAGTTTTAAATACCATGATCTTTTCTTTCTCTCTCCCAACATTTCAGCAATTCATTTTCCCTCTGACTTGCTTTGCTAATAGTCTTTGGCGACTGCTTTGCCTCAACAGAGGTTTTATAAAAAGCCTTTAGCATAAATTCCACCCCTGCACAATGATAATAAGATTATTTTTCTCTAAGTTGCTTTTCTCTCTCTTGTCTCTCACCAAAATGACACTTCAGTTTCTCTATTCAGCCACCATCAAACTTCAGCTTAATGCTATATTGCCTAAGAGACCTATGAGAGTGGAGAGAAAAGAGATCCAAGTCATTAAAGGAGGAAAAAAACCCATTTCAATAAAAAGGAGTGATATAAAAGGGGTGTAACTAGATCATCTCAATTTCTTCTCTCCCTCAGTCCCCTATTATAACACATACTTACAATTACAGCATCTGTTATCCTGATGGCCTGGAATGTAGTACCAACATCAGTTGTGTGATTTTGCGAACTTCATGGCGTTTAATAATAGGGACTCAAAGGACACATAAAATTGAGTGTAAATGAAAACTCTTCTAAAAATTGCTAAATAATAGGCAAGGGAAAACACACTGAATTTACTTTTGTTCTATTAATAGTTGGGCAGACTGGTTTGGTTTGTACAAAAAAATGTCCTGAACTTTTTTCATCCTCAGGAGCTTCTAAACTAGAAGTTTCAACTATTGTAAATAAAGAACTTCAGCTAAGAAGTAATTTCTTCTCTCTACTCCCTCCACTCAATTGGACCCACAAGACTAAACAGTTTTGTCTTTTCCGTGATACTAGACATATGCAAATCTGTTTTCTTGAGTCAGAAGCTTAATTTAGTTTATAATTTGAGGCCAAGTCTGCTAAGTTATGCATTTCAAAATGAGTCACTAAGAAGGATAAGTAGGAGAAACATTTTCCTTGAAGCGAATTTGGTACAAATACAAAATATTGGAATGAAACTTAAACAATTTATTTTGGGATAGAGTGATAATTAGGCATTTTATTACTTCACAAGCTATCCAGTTGTGACCTTTGCAACACCATCCTCATTAGAGTGACACGACTTCATATGCCCAGTGGTATTTAACATCCATGTTGTATAAAATCTGCCATCCTAGGTAATGGCATAAACATTTTTACAAAATGTCAAATGAGTAGGAGGGAATGGAAAAAAGAAACATTTGTATAGACAAAGTTGTATTTCTTTCAAATAGCATGATTAATAAAAAGAATTTTAGTAAAGCTTTGTGATAACACCTTGCATGAACACATACTTATCTTGCAGCCTCAGCACAAGAAACCTGAAAAGACATCTGGAAAACAGAAAAAATTAGTGAACTGTTTTTTCAGGGATCCAGTAATTTTTTCCTGGATTAAGAATATTTTCTGCAGGGATAAGGGAAACAAAAAGAAGGTTGTTGCTGTAGACAATAGCTGAGCTCGATAAACTTACTTAATCTCTGTATCAGAAAAGGGGAAAATAAGTGTCCCTATGAGGGGGACTTCTTTTTTTCCTTGGGAATACACAAAAGAATGTTCCTACAGACCACAGACACTGCCCCCCCTCCCCCGCTGTTGGCTGGACCAATGCTGGAACCATGACTGGTGATCTTTCTTTCTCTCTCTCTCTCTCTCTTTCTCTCCGTCCGTTTTCTCTTTTCTCTTAAAGTTAAGTAAGTAACGCAAGGCATACCTTACCACTCTCCATAATTCACTGAGTATCTGTTGTTAAGTACCACTTGCATAACCTGTTGCATCTCTGTTGCTAAGTAATGCAACGCATAATGTACCGCTTGCCATACGTTGTTATATACCTAAACAATTATCGTGGACCTAGATAAGACATATCTTAATCACTTTGGGAATCTAATAAATGTTTGTGCTAATAAATGTTTGTGTACAGACCTTGAGAGTTGTCTCACCTTAGCCCACACCGCTGGGGATTTGTGAATCTGCATCACCGTCCCACTGTCCCGCTCCCCCCTGTTCTGAGCAGGTCTCCGTGGGCGTGACAACCTGACGCTAACTCGATGCCTTCACTACTGTCTCCTAAGCAGAACAGGTTGGTGGGCTAGGCTCAAATACACCAAACACTAAACATTTACTCAAGTTTGTGGGTTTTGGCCTGGAACTGCAACTCCATAAACAGAGCGAAATGGGTTTCTGGCATTTCTTTAATACTAATTTCCATGTCTAGATAATAGTGAATGTCCCGGTAAGAAAGAGTTAATACTATTTTACAAACACTGAAGTTTAGAAGAGTCCTGATTCCACCTCCATGTGAATATGAAACATTAAATGTCTTATGTCACATATAATCCTTCTTTATCTTTAGTAATGAAAATAACGGACCATGGTTGATATACCAAGTTTCATGTCGTACTATGCTTGCAAATCACAGAAATGTGGGAATGTTTTAACTATTTGCATATCTCCATTTGCCTGCAGAAAATAAACGTATAATATAATTTGAATAAGTGCTGTTTTCCCATTTAAGACATCACACTTTCTAACTGGAAGTAGACTAGTCTGTCATCTGTTGGGTTACTAGAGATTTGGCTTTTGTTTATTTCTCATTTTCTCTCTTGCCGTGACTATCAGATCGACTAGGATGGGCTTTGGAAGGCTGTTACATTTCCACTACTTGTGTTTGGTCCCTACTGAACGCAGGTGACGTTAGAGCAAATAAAGGGCTCGCAGTGCCTTTATACAGGGTAATGCATGCAAATGAAAACTTCCATTATTTGGGATACAGACATGTGATACCAGCTGCGTACTGCACACGCACCCCCCATCCCCAGGAATGTTCTTCTAACTGGTGTCTTCCCAAGAACGGAGGCAAATAAGTGCTTAGTGCCTCCTCGCCTCCCCGTGAGAGGTGGCGATGACACAGTGCAGTTCATGGGTGTAATGCAGAGACCCAGTGATGGCAGATTTTAGAAGGATTCATCCAAATGTGTCCAAGCGAGTATCTATTTTCCATCCGTAAAACTTGACTAAGAAATACTTGCCAGATTTTACTTAGGGTTGAAATAGTTTTTAAATAAAATGTCATGGTCTAAAATTGGATTCTGCTTAGCTGCAATGCTTTCAGATTCTTGCAGGAAAGTTTGGACATTGCCTATTCCCCAGTGAGTTAGCATAAGGCAAGTGTTGAAACAGGTTATTTTTGATAAATTGCATTTCAACATTTTAATACATTAATGAGAAATCACAAGTGGTGATGCTCTATTAAATTTACCACACTATGTGGTCCTCTTCATCAGTTGATGCTCCTTCCACCCATCAATCCAGGATGCTAAGAAAATGTGTCACATCTTTGGAGAAAATTACGTCCCAAAGCTTACACTTCTCCATCCCACTCTTTCACAGCCATAAGCTTTGATAAGAAAACCTCAGCTATGTGCGGTTAAAAAAAAACCCAGAATAGAATGCAATGCTTAGGATGTCACTTCCAAAGATGATAGGGGTTTATCAATAAATATGAATGAATTCATAAGGGAAAATTTGTTCCGTATGGAGGAAGTTTCACATACCTTTCATCTTTCATTGAAGGATTTCTATAAAGGTGTTTGCAATAGATGTTAAAAAGCAGTGTCGCCAGCAATGGCAGAGACAGACGTGTGTTCTGTGCCACAGAAAATAATTTCTCTGAAGCATCCAGTCAGGAGTGCAATATTTATGAGGTTTGTGCGTCGAGGCACAGATCACCCCTGGGGAGCAGAAATTTCATCACCTGTTTCAAAGGTTCGGGGGAAAGTGTGTTAACGTTAAACTACTAAATGTGTTGAATTAATGAATTTAACCCATCAATTACAGACAAAGCTTGTGGTGTCGAAAAAGGGCATGTAAACACACACCTTAAATGAAAATTTAAATATCAGACCCAGGTTGCACAAACTGAAGGAGATTGTTTTTATAACTGCTAGGATGTTTGACACAGTGAAACACATCCTGGAATATTGGGTACCTTCACTGAAACCAGTGGAGTTAAGCCAAACAGTAGCTCTCAGGTTTTCATCCTGTGAAAGACGTGTCTTCCTGGTGGTGGATTGCATCCATGCTGCCTTAGGAAATGTATTACAAGCATTTCTCGAAGTAATGCACGCGTAGAGCCTTCTAATGACCATTTGGCCAACTCCAGTAACAAAACAAGGTGAAAACACTCCATAGCTTATTCAATAAACAGCAACGTCATTCTGTTTGGACATTTCTCCATGATTTGTTAATCAACTATTTCTTTTGCTTGTGATAATTTTAAGTAGCATTTAGAGTTGCTTATTTTTATATTCTGCACTAATGGCTTAAAATTACAATTTCTTTAAGAAGAAACCATTTAAAGAAGGTCATTAAATACAATATTTTTTGCTCACAAAGTCATTACGCAGATGAACATAATGCCTTCAGCAAAATTCCAGGCAATATATGAACTAAATAGTTATGCAGAAGAGTCTTAATCTGACAAAATCCTGAAACAATTCTTCTGTGTTTTTTGTTAAACAAAACCAAAAAGTGGAGGAAAATTCTACTGAAACCATCCCTAGTGCAAAAGAGTATTCTGTTACACGTTATGGCCTTTGTCCTTTTTAAGTTTTGCATTTTTTAGAAAATTAGAACTAGCTTTAAAAGTGATAGAAGTGGTGAAACAGTACTGTGAGTTGCTCTGTCTTCACTCTCGGTAAAAGAGCTGAAAACAGCAATCCTTCACAGTGAAGAAGAGCAGTGGTTAGAGAGCACGCCGGCTGCCTGTGAACCCCAGCCTGTCTCCTCTCGGTCTGCTATTGCTCCTGCTGAAATCTGTTTCGAAATTATTTCAATTGATTTGTGGTCACACGGAAAACAGCAACCAATTCCTCGATTGTTAGGATTAGAATATAGGTCAAAAGTGAATTAGCACTTTTCAGGGCTGAGGAGCAGTTGTGATTCTGTAAAGCCTGAATTTTGTTAATGATATTGGCATTTATAAACTGATTGCTAAGCTTTCAAGGCTGCCCTGCCTTGGAGTGTGAAATACCAGGGCAAAGGCAAGCTGGAATTATTAATAACCACGATGCTTAGCTGCTGGTAATTTTCTGCAAGCATGCAGGACATCTGTGTATTTGCATTGCAAAAGATTTGCTTTTTTAAATAAAAAAAAAATCTGAGGTTGCCGGAAATACATGTGAAAATGAGGTAAGGTTGAGCTTCCAGCTCTTAGAGAGAACCGCAGCATCGCAAATTGTATTTGCATTTTGCTGTTTGTCAGTAAGAGTGACAATCAGCAGCTTAACAGAGGTAGAAATAGTGAAAAAAGTGTAGTCCCAAACTTAGAATTAAATCAAAATTGTCCTTTTCATGGCATTTTTTTCTGCACGTTAATGGAAGAGGAATTGTAGTCGGGTTTGTCATGGCTGTGATAGCATGGGTAAGCAACACTTGCGAATACACCAGAGCCTTCAGAGTCATTAATAAATGAGATAACTGGGAGCAAGGTAGCTTTGAATGTTCACCTAGGGAAATTAATGTCAGGTTTCTTAGATACAGAGGAGTACATTCAAAACACAGCAACAGACACCAATGTCGTGAAAGCAGCAATTTTGTTTTTCCAACTTGAATCTCAGTGGGTCATCACTAATGGTTTCAGTCAGAAGACTTATCCTTCTCCATTAAAATGTTATTTTCCAACCGCGTCTGCAAATTGAAACATCTGAACTTCAAGTCTCTCTAATTTGTGGCACAGACCACTATGTCTCAAAGAGCTAAACTTCCCACGCAGTGACCGGGGACAACTTCGTGCACAGCCAGCCAGGGCTCAGTATATATTGACACCATCAGCGTGCGCGGTGGTGAATGCTCACTAACCACCCACGGACCGCCAGTAGTAAGGGCCTTCTTATTGTCTCCGGGCGCACAAAAGAGGTTCGCTCAGCTCTTGACATAGTGCCAAAAGGACCACAGCAGCACCGTATGAAGCTTTGCCTTCTGCGCGCCTACTAGCTTGCTTCAGAACGAAAAGCTGTTATGAAAGATAAAAAGGGAAAAGTGGAGTTTTCCAGAGCTTGACTGTGAGTGCTGGGGAGACGACGTAGCACTGCACGGAGCTGTGACTGCGAGAGTGAAGCACGTAGCACATCGCCATCTGCAGAGATGAGGAGAGAGGCTGTGGTAGAGCGATGGTCCCATTTACTGTGGACTGCAGCACACCATTTGTAATATTCATGGCTGCAGCTTTTTTTCCTGATACTTCTGCTGAGACCTCGGAAGAGGCTAATTTACAGTTCCATGAGTCCGGGTGTCGTGCTTTCTCTCCTCCACATAAGAGTGTATCGGGAGGTTAGCATATGACCACAATGAGTTAGAACAGAGGCCATCCAGTCAGTGGCGCATTTATCACAGACAAACCTTTCAATCTGCGCTTTCATGTTCTTGCAGCCAAAGCAGACCCCACAGGAATGGCGTTGTGCAGTGAAGTATTAAAACAAAAAAATGGGTTTGCAGTTAGGAATCACAATGCAAATTTACAGGCTCAGACCCACACACGCTGAAATCCATTTACTGGCCTGTGTGCTCATGACAAAGAACGCATCAGACGATGCAGATTTTTTATTTTTTATTTTTTGCAATAGGCATCTGATGTTAAGAGTTAAAAACATTCTCTATGATTTAGTTTTTTAATTTTTAGCAGGCTCCCAGGTCTATAATTTGGCATGCATAGAACAGAGTTGATTTTCAGGAGCTGCGGTTTGACCTGCGCTCCTGTGCTTTTCTACTTTTTTTCAGGGAACAGGACACAGTAAAAACATAAAGACTGTGCTTATGTACATCCCGTAATGATGTAGGAACTTAAGGTCGATATATTTAGCACAAGATATATTTATAGTTCTTACTAGAAAAAATATGAGTTTTGCTTGAAAGAGCAACTTCATGGATATTCCATGAAGTAAATTAATATTCATGTGCTGTGACTTGAGGCAAAGCTCCTGAACCTGAGATGGCTCAGGATCTAATTCCATTATGTGCAATATTCTTGTCTATTCAAGGCGTTTGATATAAATTCCTTAATTTAAAAACTATACCAATAGGCTTTTCTAGTTAAATTAAAGCTTTTCAAGATGACTTGATTAATGCTATACTGCATTAATTAGCTTTTAATCTGTTCTCTTGGCATTTCTNCAGCCAACTTTGTTACTTGCCCCGTTGGAGGGTCGGAAACGGAAAAGCGTAGAGGGGTCACACCTGCGGGGAGGAGCGGACAGGACAGGTGACCCAAAACTGACCAACAGGGTATTCCATCCCATCTGCATCACGCTCAGTATAAAAGCTGAGGGATCAAAGGGTCACTCTCTCTCTTTCTCTCTTTCTTTGTCTCTGCATCTGCCTTTGATCCTGATCCGGAATCCAGTTCCCGTCCGTCACTGAGTCCAGTCTGGGACTTCCCCAGCGCCTGCTGGTGACGTGATTGTCATCCTGGGAGCTTGATACGGTTTTGTATATATTTCATTATTTTCTTTTCGTTATCTTATTATTAATATTTCATTAAAGTAGTTTAGTTCCCTCTAAACTCTTAAGTCTCTCTTTTCCTCTCTCTCTTGCCTCCCTTTGGGAGCGGAGCAAGAGAGAGCGAGCATCTGTCATTCCACCGGATTGGGCCAATCTGGCCCAAACCACGACATCCCTTTAAAGTTCTTGTCCTGTCTTGTCACCCTAATGGGGTGAACAGTCTTGTAGAACTGTTGCGTTGAGCTCCAGATAGTCCAGAGCTCAATGGCCGCGTGTGCCGAGGGGGACCTGTGGATGCCGTTGTGCCCAAGCAGAGCTTGCACGATCAGTGCTGGCATTCATGGAGTAGTCTGGATGAAAGCAGCTCAGCAATTGGGAGCACTGGCTTTGAAGACAGGAAGGTGGGTTGGGATTCCTGCTCTGTTACAGACTCCTGTGGGACATGAGAATATCACTCAGGCATTTTGTGCCTCAGTTCCTCAACTATAACATGGGGAAAAGATAATAGTTTTGTTTTACTTTACAATGCATCTCGAGTGCTTAATTTCTGTATCAGTACAGGCAATACAAATGTCCTGGGTTTGGCTGGGATA
>VYXH01007294.1:6248-21264 GCA_013397275.1 Burhinus bistriatus | reverse complement strand
TGATTCTATGATTCTACAAAGAATGAGAGAAAGCGATCACCTTGTTGCAGACCTCCAGACCTCACCGTGCTCTGAGCTGCACTTCATCCCCACCCAGCCCCTATGTCGCAGCGGCAACACCACGCTGCCCTGCACGCTGTCAGTACGTGCTTAGCCACCCAGTAGTGGATGCTGCTGCATGGCAGCTGGGCTTCCCGTGCTGATGCCAGGCCTATGTTTGCTCTCTGCAGGGACAGAAATAGCATATCCTGGGTTTTCCTCTCCAGGCCCCCCATTTTTTATATTGCACCCTGAAGCAAAGGGCTGTTCCGCTCCCTGAGAGGGATCACATGCTGGTTTTGAACTTCAGGGGAGCCTTTCTCCTGGAAAGGGTGTTGAACAACCTGTGTCCTCTCAAGCAGTTGGCAAGGGCTCTTGACAAACACCTGAGTGGGCTGGAGAAGGTGTTTGCTGTGTCTGAGCAGAGACAGGGCTGTGGATTAAGGCTCAGCCTGACTCATGCTTGTGTTGTGTACCCAGGATGCCATGGCAAGAAAGGCAGGTGTCACTGTCCTACCATCCTTGGTGAGGCAACAGCATCACCCGTCAGTGAAGTCTCTGGAGGTCGGAGCCTGCTCTGAAGGGCTAAACCTTGGGTGCTGGGGCAGCCCCATGGCCGTGCCGCCCTGCTGGCAGCCTACCCAGGGCAGGTCCTGGGACTGCTGGGTCACATGTTTGCTCTGTGGCTCACTGCAGCTGCCAGCAGAGCTGGGCTTGGCCATGGAGCTGGCCAGCTGGCTGCACAGTCACTGTGGTGGGCGGGACGGCTGCAGGGATGTGGACCTGCTGGGACAATGCATGCATGGCCATGGCCTGGGGGGCTCGCAGTATGGCACGGCAGGCATGTACATGTTAGGGATTACGGCGGCTGGACATCACCCCATCCTGGCCTGCCATAGCCCTTCATCTCCTGGTGTGGCGCCAAGCCATTCAGCTGCTGGTGTGCTCGCGGTGGCTTGGAGAACCTGCTGAGCTGGTACTGACACCATGCCTTAAAGAGGGGATCTGTGAGCTGCAGGTTGGAGGCCAACGCTGGCAGAAACGGGCATCACCATGGCCAGCATCACCCAAGGGCAGCAGTGAGTGCTGGCTGCAGGCGGGTGGGCAGCATGCCCCATGACCCCAGCAGACAGAGGGGCTTGCCAGAGAAGCTTGCCAAGTGCCATGGTCAAGCATCGCTTGAGAGTGCAGCTAGCAGAGGTCGGGGGGCCATTTCAGGAGCCTTTCATCCCTAGTGGCCTGCCCCATCTGCATGGGTTAGATGCAGCAGGGCACCATGTGGGGCTGTCCTGGCAGGCAGCACCACACTGGCTCCTAGCTGGAGCAGATGGGCTCTCCCATCCCACTGTGCCGCCTGGCATCCTACCTTTTTCTGCAGGAGAATAGCCCTGTCCACGATCTTCTTCTTCACCATCAGGGCTGGGCTCCTGGCAGGGGGTGCAACCAGCCGCCCTCGGCTGGGCAGGGTCTGCGGGGAGGTGCCCAGCACCCCCGAAGGGGGGCAGCTCCCCAGAGCCGAGGGGGCACCTGTGGAGCCGTCATCACCTGCAAAGGACAGAGAGAGAAATGCCTTGAAAGGAGGCCCTTGGGGGCTCCCGGCAGGGGGTGGGGAGCCCCTTCCCCAGCCAGCACTGCCAGGGGGTGTCCATGGTGGCAACCCCCCTCAGCAGGGAGCCAGGCCTTACCATTCCTGGGGGGCAGTCCCACGGGCAGGTTCTCCCCGAGCTGCCCACCGTCCTTGCAGAGTGAGGCCACGCTCACGATCTGGATGCCCTCCTTGGTGTCCTGGCTGCCAGCGGGGCAGGGTGCCCGGCTGCCCGCAGAGACCCCGCCGGGCATTGTGGGGGGCTGGGCACCCGGTGGCTCGGGTGGCTCAGCCTCACGCTCCCGCAGCGGGGGCCAGGGCTGGTCCCCGTCCCAGCCAGCTGCCACCGACCCCGGCTCCACGCTCTTCCGCTTGAGGAAGAGGTACACGGCCTGTGGCGTCACCCGGATGTCATCCAGCTCCAGCACCTTCTTGATCTTGCGGAAGCTCAGCCCGGCCCTGCGCAGCTCCACGATCCTCCTCTTGGCGTGGTCGTCCAGCCGGCCCATCGCTCCTGGCACCCCTCCTTGCCCCCAGCACCTACATCCCCAGAGCGCACCTGCTGCAGGGACACCAGCAGCCCCCCAGGCGCGATGGTGCTCAGGCCCGGCTAGTGCTCTACCACCAGGCTGCCGGTTCCAGCTGTGTGTCGATGCGACGACATCCCCACCTTCCAGCAGGGACCTGGTTCCCAGCCAGAGAGGAGGAAGGAGGCAGCTCTTCCCACCAGAGTGACTAGGGACAGCCCAAACCCCGACCCTTGTTCATGCAGAGCCCCCTCAGAGTGGGGGATCCAGCCTGGTCCCCCAGTCCACTGGGGGCACAGAGGATGGTAACAGGCTGGGCTCTACCCAACGTCCCAAATTGAACATCGATTCCCCACTTCCAGCAGCACAGTGAGGAATCAGGTGCAGTCAGGGTCCTGAGCAGCAGCTTAGCATCCCGGGGAGATCAGTGCAAGTCCTGGCAAGCAGCAGTTCATCGCATGAGGCTGACAGGTCCCTGCTGGAGCCTTGTGTCTCCTTGGTGGCCTGGAAGGTTATGGCAAGCAGAATCAGGGATGCCCACGCTGACAGCTACTGCGTGGAAACTGTTGGTGCCGCAAAGCCTGCCCTTCAGGTCTGGAGACGACACTGTCCCGTACCTTTGGGAGAAGCAAAAGCAACCATTTATATACCAGTTGTAGAGAAGGTGCACTTATAAATGTAATCAGTGTACCTCTTGTGCTTCCCCCTTCTCCCCACACGTACAGCCTTGGCTGGTGGTGTCAGGGGATGGTGGCTCAGGACATGGTCACACTCGCTGTGTGTGCGTGGGTGGTGTAGCAGGGACCACGTTGCCGGTACAGCCCCTGCACACGCCTCTCCACTGGGTCACACCCCAGAGTAAAGCAACACAGCGGGACCAGCCCCTTCCCTTCCTGCAGGCATCACGGCGGGGCCAGGGCAGGATGGACAGTGTTTGGAGTTGTGTGTATATACATTTACACCTACATGGGGATATACCTGTATATGTATGTGTGTATACAACCATGGTGGAGGTTTTTTTCTACTTCCTATCAGCTTCCTTCATCTGCAGGCGGTTCTTGGACACCAGTGCTGCAGCTGCTGCCTAAAGGACATACTTTTGGGTTTCACCTCACCAAAATAAATAGCCTCCAAGAATTCCCGCAAGACAACAAAACACTTTTCAGATTAGCAATGTCTAATAGAGGCTACCTCAAGTGGTGGCTGCCAAGCAGATGTGATACAGGAACCTTTTCCAAACCCCACTTCCCAAGGCACATGTAGATCTTAAAAAGGACAATGAAGTGTTTTGTTGGCCAAGGAGGCGCAGAGACTATTCTGCGTCAGCCACAGAAACCCAGAGGGAGAAATGGAGCCACTTAATTCGACACAGGAGTTGTGCCCCTCTGTGTTTTACTCCTTCCATGGCAAAAGAGAGAGACATTAACTCCAGAGATGTAGACTGTACTTTGATCCAGACCTGTTTACATCCAAAGGCCTCCCCACACCCTGCTATGTGCATTAGGGACCTTGTAGATAAGAGCTGGGGGAGCGGATATAGGAAGACAGACATCCCTGGCTGCAGAGACTGCAATTGCAGAGCAAGAGGAAAAAGTCTGAAAGACCCAACCTTCTTCATGCCAAGGGGAGATGCTAACAAGGAAACCACCACCTTGAGCTTCCTGAGGCTGCAGGTATGGGGAGCTCTGGCCCTGGCAAGAAGCTCTGCCCTCCTCCCAGAGCGTTTCAAGACATGGCCAGAGGACAGTAGAGCAAAACCAAAGCAGTGTAGCTGTCTGAACAGCTGGTAATAGAAACACAAAGTTCACATAAATGCCAGGAAAGCCAGCGCCCCATGCCTGCAGCCTTCATCCAGCCTCCGCATGGGAGGAGACATGATGAGAGCGCCTTGGAGATGCGCTGACTCCATGCAGCATCTCCCCCAGCTCCCTCTTCACTGAAGACATGGCTTGCTTTGTACCATCCCCAGGTCCCAGCTCCTTCTTCACCTGCTCATCCCCTCCAGACCTTCCCCAGCCCCCAGCAGAGCTCCTCCTGCCCTGCCTTCCCAGGCTTGGGGACGGCTCACGGGAGGCACAGACCACCCCTTACCTGCTAACCCCACATCAGCTCGGCATTCCCAATACAGGGTGTTCCACCACAGCCCCCCATTTCCTGGAGGAGCAGTGGGATGAGGAGTTTGTCCAGGATGGCTCCTTGCCGCAGCGCATGGCTCCACAGGATGGCTCCGTGCCAGCAGCACATGGCTGCAAGCAGCAGCTCCATGGAGATACGATCAGTGCCCCAGAGCTGAAGTCTAGCTTCACCCGGGCTCCTTATGCTTCAAAAACAGTACTTGTCTCTGCAGCAGGACTTTTTAAAAATATGTATTTACTGATCAGAGATAGACCAAGACCTGGAAACCCATTTCAGAGAAGATGCCAAAAAGCAGGCTGTGGGTCAGAGTGCAGCTGGCGAGCAGGAGGTGAGTGCTGGCAGAAGGGCAGGGCAAAATCCAGCTCAAATCCTGTTCACTTACACCATGGGTAGGAGAAAAGGTCTGCTAGTGAAAGCAATAGGTTGCCCCTCCAGACAATACAGTATTCCAGTAATTTCCTCCAAGATCACAACAATCAGCCTCCCTGACAGCTCGGGTCTGGCTCCACCTCTAGTTACGCCTCTATTTATCCAGGTCCTGCTGCAAACTTGCAGTTTTCCTGTACTAAACATCCTCCGCATTTCCACAGCTGAGCCCATCACCTTCTCCTCTTTCTCCCTCTCCAGGGGGGATTTTCCCAATGGAGCTGCAGCCTGTGTCACGCACTCAGCTTATGCAACACAGCTGCCCAAGTTACACATTCACGGAGACGAGACCTTTACATTCACCTGGCCTGCAAGATGTTTGTTACTCTCCAATAATTTTTGCAGAAGGAAAAAAAAAAATCAACTCAATGAAAGAGAAAGATTCAGGGATTTTCCTAGACTTGTGATTTTCCATCAGGGACATAGTTCCCTTCACTTCTCAGGGCCAGGCTGGGGGGTATGTGGTTCCTCTGAAGGTTTCTTACACCACTTAGGAGAAATTAATTCAAGTGGTGGCTTTGCTGGGGGACAGGGAAAGGGAGCACATCAGTGGAAGCAAATTCACAGCACTGCGATCATGTGAGCTTACTCTCTGCCTTTATCCCTTTTCGTTTCTGTGGATATCAGGAAAACAGAAAGGTTTCAACTCCTCCAGAAAGTCCCTGGAACAATCTCATCTGGGCTGACTCAGCCTTTGCTATTTCTAAAACAGAGCAGCACCACAAAGTCTGCTTGGCTTGGAGGTTTCCAGACAAAGCACAGGCGCTGTGAGCTGTGTGGGCACTAGAAACCCCTGTTCCAAAAACACAGCTTGCCTCTACCTACCTGGCTATCACGTTGTGCACCAGCCACAGCTGCAAGTCATTTTGCAAGCCCTGATTCTGCAGTCATGCCTGTCTGGACACAATTCCATTCCCCTGCGAGCTATGATAGCTTCGGTGTGATTCCTCAAGGGTCTGCAAGTGTCCTTGCCCCACCCACACCCCTTATTTTGCAGTGGGATTCGTACTTGCAGGGTGAAGACGTGGTGAACACTCGGCTTATGGCTACAGCCAGAGAGGGCTGTCACACAGCACCACGAGCTCCAAGTTTTGCCCTTCAGTGGGTCAGCTTTCGAGACCTTACCCAGCCAGCTGGACATACAGATTTCTGTGAGCAGCTGCAAGTTTTTGCAGCCAGGCCCGCAAAAGGAATTTTGCTTCAGCCTGCCAATTTAGGCATCTATCCAAATTTCAGATCAGCCACCCTTTCTTCAGCTGCTGCTGAACCCTTGCAGTGCCTAAAGTCTTAGTACTTAGTTGTAGCTGGGAAAGATCCTTTAGCCAGGCATCACTGCTGGTAACGCTTCTATTCCATAACTCTGCATGCAGTAATATCCACAGAAACACAGACAGAGCCTGGAGCTACCTTCTCATCACCCCAATTATTTCCTTAGCTCTCCCGCTCTCTGGCCAAGAAAATATTATATACAAAATGGAATAGCCTCAAGAGAGAAGGGGAAAGAAGGCAGCACTCGTGTACGCCCTAAAATTTCAGGGCAGAGTGGATTTAAGGTCTGAGAAAGAGGAAGAGCGTGAAACCAAGTTTCCTAAAACTCAGGTGAAGTTACCTAACCATTAGCCTTAGGGCAAGCAGCAGGCTTTTCCTCTTCACCACTTGTTTCTGTGCCAGTGCCAGCTCCAGCTCCAGGAGGCAAACCCGAGGAAGAGGAGCTCCCCGACGTCCATGCTGCAAGTCCCTGGGGCAGAGCTCCCCCGCTTGCCTGCACACACGTACACCCACCAGCTCCATTGCTGCCAGTTTCTCCCCCGGGCTTTCTGCAGCCCTGATTACCAGGATTTGAACACCAGATTCTCCAAGAGTTCAACGTTAGTTGTGTGACCACAGAGCTGACTCGTGTCTGGGAAGATTTACTTCTCCCTTGTGTCTCACAGCTGCAAGCCTGCTCTTGGATGTGGGCAGTTTTTACCCTGGGGAGGTGCAAGCAAACCTTCTTCCGAAATTCATGTTGGGGAGAAGCAGGGAAGCATCAGGTGCCTGCAGAGACTTCAAGAGACAGTAGCGGAATGCCACAATCATGCAACTGCTTTACCCGGGGGTTGTGCTTTCTCAATGGCACACTCAGTCGTCTGGATGAGCTGCACAACAGCACACCCACAGCCAACCTGGTCCTCAGGGATGGAACAGCCTCAGAGAGATGCAGGCATTTGTCTACGGATGGACTTAACCAGAGCAACAAGCTTCAATCTATCATGTCAGAAGCAGCACAGACACAAGGGTGGCAGGTACCAAGGTGGAGCAATGTGTCTCACCAGTGAGACAAACTGCTGATGCTGAGAATGGCCGTGACTGAAGAAGAGGGAGGAGTAGGAGAGGGAAAAGCTGCAACCCATGGAGAGCGAGGAGATGCAGCTCATCCTGTCTGGGCTCAGCAATGGAAACCAGCCACTTTACATTGTTAACATCCCAATGCACATTGGACTCAAGAGCGTGCTGTGCTGCAGAGAGTGCAGAATACTCCTGCCCTAAGAAGGTCCACATAGGACCATGAAGGAAAAGTTAGATGTGGGTATATCCCTTTTCTTTCAACTTGAACTGCCTTTGTACAGTGCAAGGCCAGTGTACCAGGGCATGGGATGAGAAACAGTTTGACTAACTCATAATGGATGCACAGGGCACGCCAGGCTATGCAAAAGCACAAAAATAAAGAAAGAGAAGGTCTTAGCAAAAGGGAATTGATCCTCATGGACCTTGTAAGGAGCCAAAAGCCCAATCTGCCAGACTTCCCTTCACCCTGGGCCTTGTGGCTGGCAGCAGCTCGGCGAGGTCCTCTTGCACACCCTTCTCTTTGTCTCTGGTTTCCAGCCCTCCTCCTCAGATCCCAGTGCGTCTTTGGGAAGCTGGAGCAGCTGCAAGCAGCTGGATAGGGACACTGATCCATCCTCATCGGTTTTATTGCTTTCCCACAGTGCTCTAAACAGCCACTGCAAAAGCTGGCAAGATGAGTCCTTTTTCACTCTGCAGCAGCTCAGAGGGGAAAAAAAAAATATTAAAAACATCCACCAGAACCACAAGGAAGACAGTGCTGGTTTACACTTGATTCACATATGGAAAAAAGCTTCTTGCAACCAAGAGAGCAAGAAGCATTTCAAGTAGAGCAAAGGCAAAGATGCTGTGAAAGGGGCTAGTTGGCTGGGGGAGCACCCGATTCCTTCTTGCTCTGCAGAGAAAAGTGCTTTGAACACAGTGAGCGACGCTCGAAAGGAAAGACAAGCTGGTATGGCAATGCTCTGCTTGGTTTCTTGCCTTCAGGGTCCTACTTCAGATCCTGCCTGGCACAGCTTTGAAGGGACGTGGATAATTCTTAGCTCTTCACCTTGATAACAGTTTCACTGCTGTACAAACAGACTGGGAAGTCTTAGCTCCATGGAGACAGGTGATCAGAAAGAACCGGCAGTGTGGTTTAATGGTACTTCATTTGGAGGAAGATGAACAGTATTAGGTGTCCTATGCTGAAGTGTTGCCAAAGCAGGAAGATCTGTGCCAGGCAAGAATGGCCGTTTCTCCCAGGCTGCAATTTTACCCAGTGTCACTGCTTTGCAGAGTTTGTCAAGCCTTGTGGAAGCAATAACATTACCTAACAACATCGACTGCTACAAGCCATACAGACTGCTGTACCCCATGTTACAGAGCCCTGATTTTCTTTGCAAAATTGGTGAAGGAGCAGCTCTGTTACAGGTTTCATTAAAAGGAGACGGGCCGGTTGAATTCAGATGGTGCTGCTGTTACCTGAGCCGCGCCAGCTCTCCCTCTGAAGGGATAACCTCATAAGAAGCTTTTTAATCAACTTGTACTTCACTCATCAGAACGGCACAGAAGAAAGGGTTGTATATCTGGCCCAGGATTTGGACGTGAGCTATTTAGAGCCCAGGCCTAACTTTTCTCTGTCACCTTTGACAACTGACCAGTTCCTTTAGGCTCTGCTTTCAGAGCAGTTGAGGAGCTAGCCCCCTGCCTGGCCACACATTAAAAATTAGATCCTCAAATAAAAAATACAAAACTTTAAGGTTCCACTTTAAGGGTTGCAGTACGTGCAAATTGAAGAAAGTTGGGTCCCTGCAAGGTCTCTTTAATTAATGGTTTGTGGTACGCAAAACAAATTGTGAGTAGGATGAGTTTGCTTTTGACCCAGACAATGCCACTACAGACTTGTAGTGCAGAATGGGGTATAAAGATAAGGTGACAGGATAAACAGGAGCATGTAATGCATATTAGGATTGTTTAGGGGCACAGGGTAACAACAGTATAAACATAATACTGGTTCCTTATGTCTGAGGGGAGGAAAGGAGGAGTTTCAGGAATACAGGAAAATCCACCCTAACGGTCAAAGAGTCCCAAGCCACACAGCACAAAGCAGTGACAGTGTATAAAATCGTGCTGATGGATGGCTTTGTACAAAAAGGCTTTGCATTGGGTCGGCTCTCCTACAGCTCAAAAACCATAGGTCAATGTCAATACCATATCACGTGGTGTGACAAATTCAGCATGGTTGTGATGCTGTACCTGTACGTGGTAAAGGTCAGATTTGTATTAAAAAATTAACTGGAGGGTCCAAACCTTATACTAATGACTGTGGAACCACAGCTTGAAGGAACAAGAGGCTTTTGCAGACCACCTGGAAAGGCCTGGGAGAGAGGGCCCGGCTGGATTTCACATCCAGGCTCAGAAATTCATCTCTGCTCTGGGACTGAACAAACTTGTCAAGCTAAGCTTAAGTATTCAGACAAGAATAATAAATGCCAAGTATCTCACCGCGCTGCCTTTATCTGTACAGTCAAAATTAGCATCTCTTTAAAATGCTTTACAGCTTTAAGTGTCAGCTGTCCAAAGATGCAGCCCTTCCAGCAGAGAGAGTTGCAAAGGCTAAACCATAAGGATACCCTGAATTTCTAGTGTCTTTCACGTGCCTGAAGAGGAAACAAATCACTGCAAAGTGTAACATGTTATTTGTTCCTTGTGGTGAAACCAGGACATGTGAGGAAGGCTAACACTGAGCAGGCATATTCCTACAGCATCAGGGCATGCTTTCTAGGTGTTGCAGGAAAACAGAGAAAAGGTGCACCGTGGCACGGTTTTCAGGCTAAGAGCCCCAAAATACTAAAGTGTGTGTAGGCGCATCCAGGTGCAGACAGTCCTGGAGTCTTGAGCTTGTCCATGGCCTAGCTGCTGGTGTCCACCGCAAGAATCAGCCTCAGACCTCGAGAGATGGCAGGCCAGATGTTCAGAGACTACTGCTGAAGACTTAATTCACCTAGAAGTGTTTCAGCTAAACTGCCAAATTCATCTCCTTCTGCAGATTAGAGAGGAACCCCCAAATTCTCCTTTTTCTGCTGTTCCAAATCTATATAGCTACTCAGTAGCGCAGCCATTGGAAACTGGGGCTAATCTCAACTCTCTGCAGAGATAACCAAGGCTGTTACTACACATTAGGATGAAGCTTCCAAGCCCTCAGAAGACAAATCCTCCATCCTGCACTTCCTCTAACAAAGCCACATAGACTGTATTCTCTGAAGCCGGACACACATCTAACCTCACTCTAACACAGGTGCAGGAGTGATGGACTGAACAGGGAGACGGACCAAAGCTTTTACAGGACGGGGAAAACATCGGCATCAAGAGGCTGCGGGCTGAGCCAGTGCTGCAGCGCAATCCCTGCAAGAACAAAGTAATGCCCGGTATACGGCACCTTGCACCTCACCACGATAAAGAAACATGAGTGGTTTAGTGCTGCTGTTGGCAGAATAACTCACCGATCACTTGGATCTTCTGGGTCTCGGGGAGAGCCCTCTGTAGCCACGCCACCACACCGCCGCAGCTCCACAACCCAAAGCCAACAAATAGGAAGGAAAAATGAAGCACCCAGTTGCAAGATGGTGCAACACACAGGACAAGCACTTTCAGCCTCAGGTAGCATTTACAGATGCTGACTAATTAGTCCTAACCACCATCCACCACCACAAGTGGAGCAGCTCACCTGCAGAGATGGCAGTAAATAGCACTGCTCTCACGAACAGCCCAGAGGTGCAGGAGTGAAGGAACAGAAAAACAGATCCAAAAGCAGCACTCATAGAGCTCCGTTCTTTCCTCTCCTGCTCATTTGTAGTGTCTTGGCGGGAGCAGCTTTGTGGTTGTTTGCTGCCCTAAATCCACCACCCAGCAGTCTATCGACACACTGGCAATTTCTAAAGAGGATCTGCACCTCTGCTGGAAAATTGCAAGGCAGGTTTCTGAGTTCAAGATGGGGCTGGAGGACAGCATTTCAGATTGGGCATGCCACTCCCAGCTCTGACAGTCTCAGTGCAGCACCAGAACTCCGCATCCCCGCTCCGAGCGCATCCCCAGTCTGTATGCCAAGCAGCAGCAGTCCATCCACAGCAGTGCCCCACTGAGCGCGGGATGGCTGTGGGCCACAGGAGCACACCATCACCGGCTTCCTGTCACCCCTCCCTGCTGCTCACACCCCCATCAAACTACCACTGCGAGAAGTTTCTCTCCATCCTTCCCCATCGCGCTCCCAGCACCCAAACCAGCTTAATGCACAGCAATGAACAGGCAGAGCATCCACGTACAGGGACTACAGACGACTGCCAGGATCCTCCCGGGCGACGGCACCAACTTGCTGCCACTGCTGCATCCTCCGGTGGCCGTGGCCAGCCAGGGTCCCAGCACAGCCCAGCTCTGCTGCAGCCAACTTTTTGGGAGGCTGCTGTTTGAAAAGCTTCTGCCCTCTTTGTTTGGTTGGGGCAGAGCCAGCAAAGGCTGCCGGGAAGGTCACCCAGGAGGAGACTTATGTACTAGGAGGGAGGAGCCCTCCTCTTAACTCTTTCAGGGCAGCCTTGCTCCAGGACCATGAGGAGCCACATCACCTTCGCAGCCTCAGGGCACAGACCTGCTGTCCATCCTATCCCAGACCGCAGCTCAGATGTGGCCGGTGGCCCCTGTGTCAGAGGATGGAGGGGAAACCCTGCAGAAGGCAGCGGTGCTGTCCCTAGAGGTCCCACCCGGACCTGGAAGCACCAGGTCAGGACTTCAGTGGTGCCAGGATGTTCTCTCAGCTGTTCCTCATAAGACTTGTGCTCCAGACCCCTCACCAGCTTCGTTGCCATTCTCTGGACACACTCCAGCACCTTTCTTATAGTGAGGGGCAGAAAGTCACGGTGGTGCCATTCACTCTGAAACTGAAGCAGATGCATGCTCTGACCTGTTCTCACCTCTGCTGGTGCCCCCAAATGA
Source organism: Burhinus bistriatus (assembly GCA_013397275.1). Taxonomy (NCBI): domain Eukaryota; kingdom Metazoa; phylum Chordata; class Aves; order Charadriiformes; family Burhinidae; genus Burhinus; species Burhinus bistriatus. The sequence goes on along the minus strand of VYXH01007294.1, from coordinate 9,258 downwards.
GACGTTCAAATGTTTCTTCTTGCTCAGGCTTAGGAGATCAGACCCCCCAGCACCTTGCCACCCCTGTCCTGGGGCTGGCCCTGCTGCTCACGATTCTGCGGGGAGCTGCTTCAGGGAGAGAACTGGCAGGAAACTTCTTTTTTTCACAGTAGTATTATTTTTCTACTGGTTCAGTGAACTCACCTGACCACCCCTCGAGAGATGAGAGCCATTATGAGAATAAAGGTGCGCGTGGCTTTGGCATCAGCCAGCCATTATGGCTTTGCTACAGCCAAGAGAAGCGACAATTTTAAACATCGTGCCCTAAGCCTAACAGCAGTGAGCACAGACAAATGGGAGCACATCTGGCCTCCATCCCTTCTACCCAAGGAAGCACGGCCTCTCCCACTGGACCTTCTCTCTGCAGTAGCACTTGGGGTGGAGGCTAGACTGGGACTGCGCACTCAAAGGCTGTCACTAAACAGTACAACCTGCTGAGAGCCACAGGCCTGCGGGTAAGGCAGGCTGAGACTTCTGCCTTATCTTTGTGAGGCCTAATCTTTAGTCCATATTGCCACATATTGAACTTGCCATCTTTCATAAAGCGGTTTTCAGATTTGCAGCTAAAAGGTGGTATAGAAGAGATTCGGATGTGTCATGTCTTACTCTCCAGCTGTGGCTGCAGTTGTTAACTAACAGGTACATTCATTAAGTACTCCTTAGCTCAGTGGTTACTCTAATTATCGACAAAAATGGGCAGCACAAAAATGGGCTGAAGGTTTTACTAAAGTGCTATAAAACTCAAGAATTAAATCCTTAAAATTTCATGTGTAATGAGTTAGTTGGAAGAAAGGAGAGAGTAACAACCGTGGTGGGTCAGCCCACAGTTTCCGTTGGGTCCGCACCCCGTCTCCAGCAGGCTGACTAGCAGATGTCTGGGCAGGAATAGCACTGCAAGCACTTAGTAACACTGCCCAGAGTACACTCCCTGCAGTGCAGCACTGAGAGACTTTCCGAGAAAGCCAACAGCATCCTGGCCTGCATCAGGAATAGTGTGGCCAGCAGGACTAGGGCAGTGATCGTTCCCCCGTATTCGGCACTGGTGAGGCCACACCTCGAATACTGTGTTCAGTTTTCAGCCCCTCACGACAAGAAAGACATTGGGGGCTGGAGCACGTCCAGAGAAGTACAACAAAGCTGGTGAAGGGTCTGGAGCACAAGTCTGATGAGAAGTGGCTGAGGGAACTGGGGTTGTTCAGCCTGGAGAAGAGGAGGTTGAGGGGAGACCTTATCACTCTCTACAACTACCTGAGAGGAGGTTGTAGCGAGGCAGGGGGGGTGGTCTCTTCTCCAAAGTAACAAGCAAGAGGACGAGAGAAAATGGCCTCAAATTGCACCAGGGGAGGTTTAGATTGGATATTAGGCAAAATTTCTTCACTGAAAGTGTTGTCAAGCACTGGAACAGGCTGCCCAGGGAAGTGGTGGAATCGTCATCCCTGGAGGTATTTAAAAAACAGGCAGACGTGGTGCTGAGGGACATGGTTTAGTGGTAACTTGGCAGTGTTGAGTTAACGGTTGGACTTGATGATCTTAAGGGTCTTTTCGAACCTAAATGATTTGATGATTCTGTGATTCCAAGGTCATCAAGACAGTCTACCAATAGTCCTCCATAGACACAGTCCAATTTCTCTTTGAACCCATGTAAACTTTTAGTAGACTACAACATCCTGTGGCAGGGAAATCTGCCCTTTAACAAGATGTTGTGCGAAGAACAACCTCCTTTTGTTTTTTTTCTGAACTTGTCCATGGCTGGTTTCATGGAATACCCCCTTGGTTTTACAGCAGAAGAGAGAATAAACCAATTCTCCTTGCCACATGTAATCTTACAGACACCTGCCCTCTTCTCGCCCATTATTCTGCTAGGGAGGTAGACGGGGCATATTCTTACAGGGCGTTCAGGAGGTGGAGCTGTCTTCCTTTCACAGAGGAGCACAAGGATTTGAATCTTAGGAATTTAACAAAAATGCCTTTGGTCACACTCCAGCTGACTAACATGCCTGCTTCCCAGAGAGGCTTGTCATGTTTAGGGCCCTGCATTAGGAGTGGGGTTGAAGTACGCTTCTGACTTTGTTCCCTTGAAGTCAGAAGTCAGGCAGCCAGTACAGCTGGAATCCAGCGTGACCAGGTCAGAAGATCAACACCTGCAGTGGCAAATTTCCTTGTAAGTTCACAGCACGGAAGAGAGAGAAGAGAGAAAACATCCTTCCCACCTACATCTTTGGATTTATGAAATGCCACTGGATGGTGCTCCATCTCAAGTCTTTCATTCTTCTCTTGACATTTTTCTTGCACTTTAGCAAGTTAGGCAGCAGGTGAGTCCCCTCCCAGTGGTACCTGTCCCTTTCTGCTCCCCGTCCCCTGAGAGGACGTCTGCCACAACCTCAAATTAGAGACTTGTGCGTTGTGAATCTGCAACCTGGACATGATACCAGGCCCACTATCTACTGGTGAAGGCCTACAGCTCGCTGGGTTCTCACTTAGGGAAAATAAAGAGTTGAAGCCCTGGCTATTATTATTATTAAGCAGGACAATGTTTGTAGGAAAACTTAACTTTTATTACACCAGTAAGCATAGCTGCAGAAAACAGAGCAGCAGGCCCAGTACAAAAGGGACGAACTGCGCACCGCTCCGGGGCTGCACAGCGCACACATCCCTGAGGGAACGGGGCTGGCACGCACAGAGCGGAGGCACCTCTCGCCTGGGGGAGCATGGGGTGCTCGAATAAATGAGGTGGGACCCTTCCAGCGGCAGAGCTCGTCCTGCCAGTCAGCATCCTTTGGCCGCCATGGCCAGAGCCCATTAGCACCGGAGCCCTCCCTGGAGCAAATGGTTTCTCTCTCTCTCTCTGCAGTAACGCACTGCCAGTTTTCTTCTCTTCCCACCCCTGCTCTCGGCCTGCTGAGTGACCCGCTCCCCTTTTCACCCCACAGACACCCGCTCCCCTCGGACACCCTGACCGACCCCCTCCCCC
>VYXH01007292.1:10595-41315 GCA_013397275.1 Burhinus bistriatus | reverse complement strand
CCGTGGGCTCTCGGGACCCTCCAGTGTCCCCCCTCTCTGGGGCCGCTGCAGCGGGAGGAGGAGTGACGGCACCCCCGGGAGGACGGGCCTGGCTGGGCCTTTTGTGGGGGACGGCTCCGCGCTCCAGCCTCCCCCGTGAGCAGGCAGGGAAAGCTCCGGCTGCGGGCAGGGCCAGCGGTGCTGCCTAAGGCTGCTGCAGCGGGGGCCCGGAAGGTTTGGGAGTTTCTGGGTGGTTTCCCCTTTGGTTGAGCAGACGCTTGGTATTTGAAAGAAAACCAAACTAATTTGGCTTCAGCAGAGTTTAATTCACTGATGGTCGCAACAGCCGTGCGGCAGCAGGCAGTGCTGGCAGTGCTTCTGTTAGAGGAACCGCTCCTGGAGCCTCTCTGACCCTGGTTCTGCAGCTGTCGCTCGTTCGGCAGGTGAGCCGGGTAGAAACTGCCCGGGATTGGCTTGTGAAAACTCGTCGGCTCTCTGACTGCGCTGGGGCTTGACCTCGGATGTCAGCGTGAAAGCACTTAATTGCGTGTGGGGACTGTCCTTCTGGAGAAGTCTTGTATTAAGAGGAACCTGGAAAGCTGGCGTTGCATAATTTTGGAGGGCATTCCAGCTGAGGAGTAATATCCTGTAAATCAGAGCTGTGGCATGAGCAGCAGATCATCTTTAGAGGATCAGATAGGAGCAGTATTTGAAAGTGCAGTGTGTAAGGAAAAGGAAGGAATTGTAACCTAGCCCTGGAACCAAGTACCACTGAAGGAATTCCGTATTTTGTTCTGTACTCTGTTTTCCACTTGATATTGATTTCAAGGCATGTTGTGATCCTTATTTTTTGTAGAAAGGAGTAGAGTGGGGTAGAGAGGAAGCCAGATGTAAATGTCTGCATTCTAGAAGACAAAACAAATGAATAAAACAACTGTTACTTGCTCTGTGGTGATGCAGGTGCCTCTCTGTAGTTTGCTACTGTGAAAGACTTAGCTTTCCTGTAGCAAAAGGGTTAAGGCTATGCCCGTGCCTCCCTGAAATCCTATTTTAATGAGCTATTACAATGATTTGGAGATCTGAACTTGAGGCTTGTTTCCCAATAGCTGTGATAAATGAACTTGGAGTAGGGGGTGTCTTTCTATCTCCGTCTGTAAGTGGGAGACCTAGTCACCTCAGTACGACCTCTAAAAACTGCAGAGAGCACCGCTGAACAACATTAAAAATGGTGCTATTAGGGCTTGTTTTCAGCTCTGCTCCAAAAAAAAAAACCCCCCAAAACATAGTGATCTCATTGTAACAGCCTGTCTTATCTTGGAGATGGTGTCTTTTGAGATGTGTTTCACACCTGGCTTTGGTTGACCATGTAGGTTGAACATGATGATGTTGGCAAGAGAGTTGAATGTTCCTCTTGCTTGCAAATCCCTTATCTCTTGGCACCTAATGCCAGTGCCAAGGGCAAAAATAGCTGTCTTATCTTGTCGTTTGAGGCATGAGACAGTAGTATACACAATATGGGAACAAATTCTCATAACAGTTCCAGGTTACTTGTTTTGATGTGATGATAGAGCTTCTCCTGTCCATAGTACATCCTGGAAATGCAGTATTCCAGTTAATTATGTATAAAAATCAAAGTGTACAGTTTAGCATTGCCTCTAAAGCTGGAAGCTGCTTGTGTCTGGGAAGATAGGTAGGTTGCATCAGTCATGAAAAGCAGGCTTCTGTTGTACTGAGTTACCTAGCAAAATAATTATCCACTATACTAATGAGATTCATGGACATGTAAAATCTCATTCCTGAGGGCAACATACAGAGATCATGGCCACAGGAGCTGTATTTGCAGTAAGCTCTCCAGCCAGGTATCTGACTGGTAGTTGGTGCCAGTCAAAGCATCGTACTGGGCTGCATTTTGGTTACTGTGGCTTGATGTGGTGTTCTCCCAGCAAGGCACTGGTGCTGGTTTGCAGCGATGGCAAGGAAGGCCTGATGTTGTTACTGCTTCTGAAAGTAACTGCAACATTCTTCTTTGCGTATGGAAATGAGCCCCAAGTTTACTTGTGCAGAGTAAAGAGCGCATCTTATTTGATATATGTCTTCTTAATAACTAAAACTCTGTGCAAATTGGTGCTAATGAGAGGCCACATCGTATTTGCCATCTCCAGATGGTTTCCCTCAGCATTTCCAGTGCTACCTGAAAGAATGGCTGCGTTTCTATACAGCTGATTGTTGCTCTGTTTTTACCCGATTGCAAGTTTGGCTATTCTAGTTAAGATACATTAGGAATAATATACTTGTGTACAGTTTTGTGAAGAGTAGTTTGCCAAGGTCATGGCTGAAATCTGGTCACCAACCACCGGTTGGTGGTGGCAGGTAGTGTTTCTTGTGCCAGCTCCGTCCTTTGTCAGCTCACATTCAAGATCATAAGGATTTTTACGAGTTTCAATAAAGTTGAAGGCAGAGTAAGAACCTGGCAGCTCATCCAGCACCTATCAAGACACTTTTACAATAAAACACTGGCTTTTGACCATCTGTTTTTATGCTCAAGTTACTGAATTTTGTAGTGGTTTGCTGCTTGATATGATCATTTCAAAGCTACCATGACACATAGGCAGAGACTGTTCAGTTGCCACCCACACTTCCATTATGCCTGTTCCCAGTGACCTAACTACTTGCTGGGTTTCATTACTGTGGTTTTTTTCCATTTCATATAGAAATGAACTAAACGAGAAACAGAACTAAACGAGTTGACAGTACCTGTTAGTGTGAGCTGCAGTGCTAGTATGTACCTGTTTGATTTCGTGCTCTACAGAAATTCTCAGCGTTAGGGTAAAAGTCTAGTTTTCAGGAATATCAGCACTCTGATGCTGGCTACTGGTTGGGCCCCGCGCTCTGGGACCAGTATAGGAAACGGGCTCTTGTTTGCTATGCCACGCTGGTGAACAGTTGGGCATTTTTCATCTCTTCTGCCCTCATCAAAGTGATTGCTTAGAGAAGGTCTTCTGTGTTCTTATTACTTGCTTTCCATCAGGCAGTGTGTACAAGTGATTCCTAGTCCAACTTGCATATTCAAGTGTGAAGGGAAAACTAGTTTCTCCAATATACTCTCCTTCACTCATATGTTTGGGATTCAGGTAACTCTGCGGGGCATATCACTCTTCCCAAGGCTTTTCTTCCAACAAGCTCTTGGAGACAGTGATGGCTTCACGTGCTTTCTCTGTGTAACTTTTCTGTAAGAGCTACACAGATGAGCTTGTAAGGAGCAGTGCAGAAGCATGACTCTGATGGCTTCCCTAGACAGCTATTAATGTTCTGGGTCTACGTAGTTGGAAGGGGGGAAAAAAGGACAAGGAAACTGGGAAAGACGGCTCGTGGTGGTTTTTGTTTCTGCAACAATAAATGCTGCAGTTGTTAGAGGCTTTTGTTTTGGAGGAAGTTGGGCGAGATCTCTCGCCTGCTTCTTCCTCTTTGCATTGCAAATTTTCCATCCAAAGTAACTGTGAGTAAACTGGGTGATCTGATCAAAGGCGGGTGGACAGGTAGTAAGTAGTACATCCTATGCCGAAGCAGAGTGTGGCTAGATGGCTTTCTGGCAGTGAAGCTTAGGAGTGAAAACTCAAGTATATGTGAGAGGAGTCTTCATTACTTGGTCAAAACAGGACTCGGGAGCTCAGTGGCAGCCTTTCAGGACATAAGCTAGCTGCGTTGGGCACAAACAGATCAGCAGATTTCCCCTTGCAAGCACTATCAAAGGTTACTCATCTCAGTGGTTTTCACATGCAGCTCTGAATGCTATCATGATATTAGTATCGGTGATCAAAAGCCATGATCTGGCGTGGAGTCCTAGCAGCACTGCACCAACTGCTCCCCTCAGGACTGCCCAGCGTGGCTATGGTGGTAGAGTGGCTGTCTTGACTAAAAGCTGGAGTGAGGAATTATCAGAATCCTCTTTTTAAAGGCCTATGCTGTATGAATCACTTGAACAAAAAGCTGTTGATGAGTGAGAGTGAGATCTCTTCTACCAGTGCATTTCTCATGGCCTTCTGAGGGCAGGTGTGTTGTTGTTGTGGTTTTGTGTGTGGAAAATAGTATGACTGTCAAGCCGTCTGATACATGCTGAACATCAGAATGAGTCTGGAGGCTGAAATTGCAATGTAGATGAAGGAGGGATGTGGTGTAATCTGTGCAAGTTGGACTTGACTTAAGTGTTCAGATGTCTTCCAGTAAATGGAAAATGTCTTGTGTTGAGTAACACTTCTATTAACTGGATTCTCCTCTGCATTTCTGACTCTGAAGGTCTGTGCTGACGTTGTGTAATGTATTTGATTCTCTCCTTCTCCCAAACTCTTCCCCTCTGCTCTTCCAGTCCTATCTATCAAACAGGCTCCTTGGATCCAGTTGCGTTGACGTCGGAACAGCAGGTTCCTCCACAGGGAGCACCAGCAAGGATTGCTGTATCGGTCCATCAGTTAAGGTTGCCCTGTGCTCCTCCTGGTTTGTCTGACTCTTCCCTTCATCCCTTGTGTCTTGTGAGAACTGTGGGTTCCATGCTGAAATCAACTCCTTTTTGTAACTTTAGTGGTTAGATGGGAAACTATTTGTTGCCGAACACAACACAAACCCAGATCCAATCTTTCAAGCAATCTTTTCTGAGAGACGGGTAGAACTTTGAAAATACCTGTTAAGAGGTGGTTAATTACTGAATGGGAAGCAGGAAGAGCAGGATAAAGAGCTTGGGGCTAGAGTAGGTGCAGTTAAGGAAGGGTGACTTCCAGTAGAATGGGGGAGTTAGCTTATTACAGTTGGTTTAGTCCAGCCAAACTAGTATTAATATAAAACATGTTGCTAATACTCAACAAAAATCTGTTGCGACTCAACTCCTCCATCAGCAGACTATTGAATTGCAGCTGAATTTCCTTTTCAGTAAAAGCAATATGAAGAGTAACTTTTTAAATAGCTGCCTAGAACAATGGCATGTGATGAAGAAATGATCATTATGGGAAAACTGAGCAGTGGGTAGTAATGCATACTGTTTGCCTGCAGTGGGCTTCAAAAACCGAAGCGGTAGGACTAAAGCTTCTCAGCTTGCCTTAGAAAATCTTGTATTAGCAAAAAGCTCAGTCTTATGTAATGGAAGCTTGCCAGAGGGGATGCATATGTGCTTGTATACTCACTTTAACTGTTAGCTGCACTACACTTTCTCTTCTGCTTTTGAACTATTCTGCTCTTCTAAAGTCAGGTCTGAAAGGAATGATCTTGTGCATAAAGCAGTATTAATTTCAAGTAAGTGTAAATGTTCAGAATGAACTTTGTCTGCGAGACTGGCTTTGTCCCATAGTGATCTTCATCTGAGAAGTCTGAGCAGTGCTGCCATGATGCACGACTCTGGCTCTGAGGGAGCACTGCTCTGTCTAGCCATAAGCCTGACCCTACATACACCTGCTTGAAGTAAGTTGTAGCTTCCCATTCAAGCTGCAAACCAAGGAAAGAAGCATCAGCCTTTCCAGTGGGGACGACTTCTGGAATTGGTTTGTGCTTAGGAGAGTTGCAGGAAGATACCGTTTAAGAAAAGATGCACAGAGCTCTGAGTCATGTACACAGATGCATGTCTCTACATCTGCCAGAAATAGATAACAAAGATAATCCTCCAAGCAGAGGGCATCTTGGCCAACCATGTCAGCTTTAATAGCCTTGTTATTCTGTACCAGCTGTATTGACCCACCTGGGAAACAGAGAGCCTGTGTGGTGAGTGGCTGTATAGCAGAGGGTGTACATTAAGGGTCCAAAAATGCCATGTGATTCTCAGAGCATAGCTGCAACTTTAGTAAAAGTTTGTTCCTATAGTAACTGCCAGATGAGTTGCATAAGGTATCAAACGTGCTCAGGGGCTTGTGTGCCATCCTCTTCAGAAAATGCCTCTGCAGTTTAAAGGTAATTTGTGTTTCAAAATGCAAGTAGGTTATAAAAAACTACTAGAGAATCAAGAATAGCTTTGGTCTCCTTCAGATTGATCCAGAATAGTGATTACTTCGTGTGTCCCAGGAAGTCTAGGACAGAAAAAAAATTGAACTTTTAAGAGTAACTGTCTTAGAGCAAAGCTTCCTGTGACTGTGGAGCTGGTTACCTGTCCTGCAGTTGGACCTTCAGTGCCTTGTTAAACTGCTTACCTCTATTTTTGGCAAAACATGCCATTCGTTGCTGACCAGGCCATGCCCTTTCCTTATGAATGTCAAGTCCTTTCTGGTAACTTTGATAGTGAAAAATAGTTCATGTCTAGCTCTACATATGGAAGAGATTCTTTGTCAAGCGAAAACTGGCCCAAGAGCTGAGACTTCTTCCTCTTAGGAGCTATTTTAAGGACTTTGTGGCTTCTACTTATCTCCACAACTCAAATGAAATTGGAAGATGGGGTCTAAATATTTTCAAAATGCAGTGAAGAATTAAAGCTGTGTACGCAGATGTCTTGTAAGGGATTTGATGGTGGAGAAATTCTAAGTTGAATTTTGATGGTGTAAAACAGTGATAGTGTGTTTCCATCCTGCTGCTCTGTTTGTGTGTTTGGGCACAGGGATGGTGTTTACCTATTGCCTAAGTTTTTTTGCATTTCATGGAAATTCAGGCCTCCTTGAAATCTGCTGCCTTTACCCTAGCAACTTCTAGGAGTGACTTGCGTGTAGTTTTGGCTAAAACCTGATGATTGGAAGTCTGTTATCTAGTCTCTGGAACACTATGAAATCCTGATCTCTGATATTGAGCATCTAGATGTTGGGACTCTTACTGTGCAGGCCTCCACAGGCAATACGTGCATCATGGAACCTGGTGAATTTTTATATATTTTTAGGTATTGTGGTCATCAATGTTGGTAATGTTAACCAGTCCTCTTGCATGGATTCTTATTACAGCATCTGCTTGAAATTGTCACTTTCACAGTTTATTTAGTGAAGTAATAAACATCACTTTCTTGAACAGCAGGAAGGACCCACCCTGTTGTTCACAGCATCTATTTTAATTTCCTCCACCTTGCTCCATCTGCGTTTGTATCATCACAGCACGTGTTCCAAGAACAAGATGGTAGCAATGATAAGATGTGCGTTGCAGGCTGCTTCTGCAAGCTTACCGCTACTCAAAGTTAGATCAAATGCTGCTGGATAGCTGCCTTCAAGGCCACTGGGCACTCAAATGTTATGCGTTTCTGGTAAACTGTAGAAGATTCAAAGCCTTTTCCTGAGAGGAAATGGAGCCAGCACCAGTCAGTTTGATCTGACTTGGCTTGTAAGGTACCTGTAGCAAACACTGTGGTTTGGGGAAGAAGGGAGTGTACTGGTTGCTGCTAATACAGCCAAGAAGACTTTTTTAAGGCGAAGCTCCAAGCTGTTGGAAGCAATATTCTCAGCCTCCATAGATGCCTCTGGCTCTTCCTTTTTCCTGCAAAGAGTCATTAAAGCCTATAATTACTGCTGCAGTCTTCGGGGGGAGGGGGGGAACCAACATAAGACAAAGAAAAGCCCTGAAAACAGCCCTTTCCTCTTTCAAAGGATGGCACAAAGTTGAATTTTTGAACCACTAAACTACTTAACTAGGCACATCCTTATCAAACTGCCTTGCTATAGAGCTTTTTGGCTTTAGCATCCCTATTTCACTGGGTTCCAATGGCTTCCTGAAAACTACACAAATAGCTCAGTCTGGTACTAAATCTGGGGGTACGGCAGGTCTTAGTGCTCCACAGATCTCGGAGATGGGTCCATGCACCCTGCATCAGGATGCATGCTCAGGCCAGTAACTAACTAGCCTGTGTTATTAACTAAGTAGCATAAGTTAGAGATCTTGAAGTTGAGTTTAACTGTGCTTTTACTCACTGGCAGACTTTACCGTGTTTCCCCAAACTAATCTGAATATTTGACTGTAGAACAGACATCTACAGTGAAGACCAGAGGAAGTTGTTTTGTAAGACAGCCTTTGTCATAGCTTTTCTATGAGCGGAATGAATTTCAGTAAGTCATTAAGCAATCTCTTTCCAGAATAAGGAAACCACAAGTCAAAGGAAGCTCTTGGATACTTGGCGATTTCCTCATTTGGCTCTGCAAAAAGTAGGGCTTTTCAACTTTGTCTTGATGAGAAATTTCCAAGTACTGGTGAAGGCTTGTACGAGAGGATGTGAATGTTATCTCACAGGGATTATCCCACTCCAAGGAGAATTTCCCACATCCACTTCCCCTGCGAGTGCTGAGAGGGAATGGTTGTACGGTGCCGTAGTCCAACACATGTAGCAGTGTTAGCGGGGATCAATGGGCTGAGCAGGCACATCTCCCTTTTACAGCTGGGCTTTTGCTGGAGTGCTTGCAGGCAGGGAGCCTGCAAGTCACATGATTGTTTGCACTAAGAATATTTCATTAGGCTTTGAATAGCGATGTTCTCTCCTTCCTGACTATGAAAGCATCTATTTTTTCCCTGACCCCCCTTCTCAAAAGAGCAGTGGCTTTGCAGCAAACTTCTGTTTTATTCTTAAATGCCTTCTGGAGGTTTATTACCAAAGAAACTTGCATGAGTAGCCTGAGCCAAAATCTAATGCCTGAATTAGATCCCCTTGGGATTCCTTGATTAAAAACACTGAAGGGTGTGAACTTTCAGCAAGTGACTAAGACATGATGTGAAGTGCACTAGTCAGGCTGGGGTTTTAAAGGGAATTGGAAGCCCTTTTCAGTAAGGGCAGATCATTCAGGCAGTCCTTGTAGGCATTAATGGTTCCGGCTTAGATGCTAACTTAAGCTGGTATGACCAGCTTGGTATGTGGTGTTTATTTTGACAGGCTAGGATATAAAACAGGCTGTGAAACTGTCTCATGGAAGCACCGACTGGGCAGCTGAGTTTCTCACACATAGCTTTCTAGTCTGCTGGATGGTGATGCATCCTCGCTTAGCAATACACTCAAGTATTCAATGCAGCTTTCTAAAATGAAAACTGACCGAGCAATAGATGCTTTTAAGCTCGTGATTGTCCTGCAGCCACTGCCAGGCTAGGAATATATCCCAAGGTGGTCTGATGTAGCCTTAATATTGTGCCAGAACTGAGTGTGTAGCTGGGCTTTTAAATCTGTTTTGATTCTTACTCACAACTGGCATTTTCTGTAATCTCATGGTCTCCTGCAGATGGTTGGCATTCTCCAGAAAGGATTTGTGCATGTATGAGGTGATGTACAGGGGCATGGGGTGCTTAATCAGAACTGAACAAGCTATGCCCAGACTGAGTTGGTGCCAATTAACTTGCTTACCATGGATGTTAGATGTTAAAATTAGCCGTAATACTGAAACAAAAGTGACTGCAGCATCGGGCTTGCACGTCTGGTACTGGCTGTCATTGCAGCCAACTCCGTGTTGCATATGGGGATGAGTTTTCATTTAGGCCTTAAGCTCCAAAGCCATCTGGTGGCTGTGAGGATGCCAGCTGCAAGGGAACTATTTTTATAATGTTAACGGGAGTATTCATGCAAGGACCAATTTCTTTCATGTTTCCTTTTGGTGGTTTAACAAGCTAAATGTTTCTGTTAGCCTTGTCCTAAAACCTTTGGCATGTAAGTTTCCATGATTCACTGACCCCAGAGGGTGAAATGCACCTGTGCTATGCCCTTGTGCAAGCAGTTAGTGGTGAGTGTCAGGGCGTGCACAAAGGCTGCGAGGGAAGATAGTACTCCACGGCAGCTCTGGCAATGCTGATAAATGCTGCTGTGTTGTTCACTGAAGTGACTTTCTGATATAAAAACATTTTTATCTGAAAAGTTGTGCCCTTAACTTCTACTAAGGTGTTTTGTCCCTTCTGTTGATGCTCAGTCACTGTAGCTTCTGTGCAGTCTTCAGCTTGGTTTAGTTTTTGGAAAGTTAGATGCTGCAACATGTGACCGAACTTGCATCTGTAAATACCACCTGGGGCTTTCAGCAAGTCAGTCACCTTGAAAATGGCACATGAAACTGTGGGGAAATGACTGTGCAAGGTTCTCCCCAGCCAGATCTTTACGGGCACTTCCTCATGTGACTTCTAATACGAGCTCCTTCATCGTGGCGTCAAAAGAGGGAAGTGGGAGGTTTGCATCAAAACCCATACCCCCTTGTCCACAAAACTAAGTGCTTTATAAGAAATTAAATGGTAAAAATGTTGGTTTAGCCCATTAAGCCCCAACCGTTAAGTTGGGGACATTAGATACCAGCAAAGCTGAAGGTCTAGTAAGAGTGTGTTTGGCCCGGTGCCTCCGCTTATTGCATCTGACCCGACCTAATGTGACGTCTGGGCATTGGCCCATTGCTTCCCTGGTGGCAGCCTGGTTAGGACAGGCTGTCTTGTTTGGGATACCCTTGCTTTCAGCAGAAGAAACCCGGTAATGTTCCTCACTGCCCAAGGCACCAAATGATAATTTTATTAATTTGGAATTTGATTCAGCTGGACAAATTTCAGTTCCCTCACACCGCTGCCGACAGGCTACTGCTCTGCTCAGCCCTGATGATTCAAGCAGCAGCTTTTCCCCTGTTGTGTTGAGCCTTGCTGTGTCAACCCTTCGCTGTCATTGAGGCAGGTGGTTCTCCTGTGCAGCTGCTTACCTTAAAGTAGCTTTTCACTCTTGAGGGATGTAGCTGTGTCTTGTTCCTCTTTTTCTTATCACAGTGCTGATAGAATACAGGCCTGTGTAACCAGGCTAAAGAAATTACTAGTTATATCCTAAAAGCATGGAGTGCTCAGTTCTAGAGTTCAAACTCACGTGCCGTGCAGAACCTCAAGAGCTGGCTGCAGACTTCAGGCAGCGTTTTGGAGAACTGTCCAAATACCCTGCTTGCATGGCTCTGGAGTCACCACAGTGTCAGAGCAGACTGCTGAACTTCTGGGATGACCCTCTTCCTCCTGGCTTCAGACAAAAATGACCCCACATCCCCAAACTTCTGGCATTTCCTCTAGTCTGTAGATCTGAAGCCTTATGGCACTTATTGGCACTGCACGTACGCCCAAACCCTGGCTGGAATAAGCATCAGCAAAAAGAACTATCCTTGGTTGTATAATATGTTTGTCACCAAACCAAATGCTAGCTGCTAGGAGGTTTGTTGAAGGCTACGTATTTTTTTTTTTAAATATTCACTGGTATAATGAAGCTCTTTCAGTACTAGGGTCTTCCAGAGCGGGGATCTACAAGTTGCAGCAATGGTCAGCTGTTATTCCTGTACTCAGCCCTTGCTATTTCAGATGCTGCATCACAAATGAAGTAACTCTAAAGCAGGATGGGTATAACAGACTGTACCACTGAATCATTCTCTTGTGTGGCATCGCAAGGTAGGAGGCTGCAGTGGCTTGAACTAGCACATGTGACAAACCAGTGAGCTGATTACTACAGCCCTGATGTAGTATCTAGCTGACTATTAATCCTTTTAGTCCTATAAAGGCTAAATATATCTAGAGTTTAAATGTAACCTTGAATCTCATGTTTAATCCTGCCGGCAGTCTCATGTTACAGCCTTCAGGGTGTATCTGGGAGAGAACTCCACAAATAATTCAAATGAAGGATCAGGGTTCCTGGCTCTACCTTGATGTGCTACAGGCGTAACACTGAAGAAGCTGTTTATTCCCATGCCTTGCTTTGTGACTAGCATACTTAGGTGCTGCTAAAAGTAAGGGGTCCCTGCTTTGATGCATTCAGTCCTATATTTTGGTAGGTATAATAAAGGAACTGAGGTACAGGCAAGATTATGCTTCTATTAAGGTCTTCACCAAGAGCTGTTCCTAAGCTGGGAAGTGACTTTCATCAGCTTCATTAAATTAGTATCATTCTCAAGGGCCGCTTCTCTAGTGAAAAAGAAGAAAACAATGGCAGGATAGGCCAGAAGCCTTAATAAAGACTTTTTTAAAAAAATCGTAACGTGAGTTAGCTGGAATAGGTACTGGAGGTAAGTTAGAGGTTGCATGCCTTTGCCCTGGAAGGGACCATGAGCCACTGATTGCATTTAGCAGCACCAAATCCCTCAGGATACTCTAGGCTTTTCCAGTAAATAGGAATTAAACTGTTAACAACCATCTAGCATATCCAGGAGAGTCAAATACAGTGTTGCTTTTTTAGGGCTTTGAAATTACACTTTCCCCCTCTTCCCCCTCCCACCTCAGTCTCCTTAGCTTTGAGGCTTGTTATTTTAACTGTGGCAAGAAAAGCCAGAATCACTCTTCATCTGCAATAATGCCTGTAATCCCTATAAAAAGGGCTAGTACAGCTTATTGGAGGCTGTTGGGTCCCTTTTTCAGGATGTGGCCTTGCTGTGGCTGTTTGGCCAGTTACCCGTGGACAGTGATATCCAGCCCATGATGGAAGCTGGCCATGCTAACTGTGTGGCTGGCTAGCAGCTCTGGCCAGATGATTCAGTTTTAAAACCTGCTTGTCTTGCACTGCAGCATGCTGCTTCCAAAGCTGGTCTTCCTTCAGCGGGACTGAGGGTTTCAATGGCCGCAGTCCATTGGCACTGGGTGGGAGGGGGGCTGCAAGTGGTGGGAGTGCCTGTGGACCTCTGCTGTCCCCTGGGTAATGCATTGCTGGGTTTCCTTCAGAGAACTGTTTGCAGTGAGTAAAACTAAGCTTGTTAATCTTTCCCTTGTGTTTTTTTCCCTGGCATGATCTCCCTTCTACACCTTGGGGCTCTCCTGCCTGTCTGAAAGCCGCATAACTGTGAATCTGATGACAGCTGTAGAAACTGTGGAGTGAACTGTTCATCAACCTCATGCCAGGGTCACAATCTGGGGTTCTACTCCTTGCTATGTTTGGGGTTTTTTGGTGGCTTTCTGTGCTGCTCTCCTTACTCAGCTGTAGCTTCCTGCGTAAGATCAACAGAAGGTTTGATGATGCAGTCTGTATGTCAAATGCTGAGTATTTTATACTGCTTTTCCTAGAGCAGTAGTGAACACTCTGGAGCTGATCCCACTGCAATAGGGTTACCTGAGAAGGATTCTCCATTGCTAAAGCAGGAACACAAACTTACATTGACATGACTGCTACATCAGTTTAAGCAAGAAGAAATGGGGGTTTGGTAGTGCCTTGGGTGGTTTGAATGACTATTTTCTTCCCTCCTCCCCTTAGTTGTGTTTGTCTTGTGTAGAGCTCTCAAAATGGAAGAGGGATTCAATAAAATACTAGCTCTAAGTACAATCATTGGGAGATAATCTTTAAACATCCTGCTGATGTCTAATGCAGTTTCTAATCTGGATGAAAATGTAAATGCCTCGGTCCCAGTTCACTTGGTAGTTTCTCAGTCACTCAAAACAACTACAGGTTGACTTGCTGGTGTGAAACACTTGTCTCTTTGCAGGGCCACGATGGGCATCCTGGAATATAGGAGTATTCATTTGTATTCGTTGTGCTGGCATCCACAGGAACCTGGGAGTTCATATATCCAGGGTAAAATCTGTCAATCTCGACCAGTGGACACAAGAACAGATACAGGTAATGAGTGAAACATGAACAGTGTTGTTCTGTTAGCAGGGCTTGGTAAGCTGGGAAATAAACAAAGTCTGAGTAGGCCAAAGATGTGGGAAATGAAGCAGAAAGAAGATATCAAGGTAGGTTAGATTGGGAGGGAAAACATCGTGATTTCAGGCTCAGCAAACATCAGAGGGCAAGGACAAACACTGCAAGCTTCTGTAAAACTGCTAAAGGCTGCTGTTGTCTGGAGCTGCTGCCCACCTCCTCCTTGGGGTTCCCAGAAGACAAATCCTGGACTTTCAGAGTGACTTTGGGCTGCTAACATGATATTTTTCTTGTCTTCAAATACATATTGTGCTGTGGTGCTTAGGCTTGTGTGTGTGTGTGAATCGTAGCAACTGCATCAGGTTTTCCCAGCTAGTAGGCTTGTGCCAAAAGCCTGAGGAATGGCTTTCAGGTACAGAACAGACTTCAGAAGTCTACACATGCCTTCTAGTTCACACGGATAGGCTTTTGCTTGGTAGCCTGGCATGCTAGTGCGTGTAAGAGCTTTAATGTCTGTGAAAAAAACAGTTCAAGGATTCTTTTGAATTGCAGTGCATGCAAGAGATGGGAAATGGAAAAGCAAATCGTCTTTATGAAGCCTACCTGCCAGAGAACTTCAGGCGACCTCAAACAGATCAGCATCCTTTCTTCCTTTGCTGCTGGGGAAACATGGAATCTCTTCATCCTGTCGCTTTGTAGCTGGACTCCTTGCATAGGAGGTTTAACTTCATGTGCCTGGGCATCAGCTGTGAGAATGAGTTCCTAGCTAGGCACCCTCCAAGCATTTCTTCACCCACAGGCTATTTGCTTATAGAACAAAGCAGAAGAGAGCTAAAAGGCTTGCTTCTGAGCGCTAAGAGTGGAAAACTGCAACACGAATGTTACAACCTGAAGTTATTGCATAAGATGCACTTTAGAGTCTGTGGCAAATAGGAGGCTTGACTTTGAAAAGTGCTGAGCATTTAGAATTCTCAGTGGAGACAGATAAAAAGGTTTAACACTTGTGAAAAATGAAGCTGTAACTTTTACCTTACAGGGGGGTTTCTCGATGCTGAGTGCAACAGAAGTATAGTGGTGTAAACCGAAAGAAGCACAGTAGCATCTCTACCATCACTTTTGTCTTAACTTGGTGGCTGAGACACTTTTGTATGCTCAGGATCCATTTCTCTGACCACTGTGTGATTTGTGCTAGTGACATGTATGCTCTTAAGTGATGGTTGAAGTAAATACACATCAGTGAAGAAAATACTCTAGGAATTTAAGCCCTGATTTAATGTACCTTTTATAGCACTATCATGCTTGGAATAACCCAAGGGCAAAAACTGAGTAGCTAAAGTAGTTGGAGCCAACACTAAATTATTTTAAGAAAGTTACTGCTAGAAATGCTCTTTAAACAGTCATTAGTTTAGTTACAGTCTGTACCTTGTATCCACATGTCAAATAATACTACGTAAGTCTTCTATTCTTGAATCATTTGTCTTTAACAAGCTGCTTGCAGGGCTGTGGAGAGCTTCATTCGAGATAAATATGAGAAGAAGAAATACATGGACCGAAGTATTGACATCAGTGCATTTAGGGTTAGTTTCTAATCACTTCTACAGAAGCTTGAATACATGTTAAGATATTAGTGTCTGTCTTATGAGTAAGTAGTGACTCTATGAAAATAGACACTTCAAATGTTTCCCGTATTAGTGACTAATCTCTTCTCCAAGGCTGATTGCATTCAGTCATTTTGTAGAAAGAATTTAAATTGGATGGGACCTTTGAAGGCCATCTTGTCCAACTCCTTGCTCAAGGCAGGACTAGCTTCAAATACAGGTCTTTAGCTGTATCTTTGAGGCTTTTTAGATTAGGTACAACATTATGTAAAGCTCTGTATGAACTTTGTCTTGGTATGATGACATGAGTTTTGACCCTCAAGTCAGTGTCTTCTTCCTTACAGAAAGAAAAGGATGACAAATGGAAAAGGAGTAATGAGCCAGTATCAGAAAGAAAACTGGAACCTATCATCTTTGAGAAGGTGAAAATGGTAAGACCAAAAGGCATGGTCATGGATCAATTGTAAAAACCTCTCTCAGGCATAACAGAGGTAATCCAGCTTGATATGGAAGCATTTTTTCTCACCTCAGTCACAGCAGTGGATGCATTGAGTCACACTAATGGTAGTAGCTTGTTTTGCACTGCTCATCGAGATACTAAACAGACGTGTTCTGCCTTGCAATGCAGAGCAGATTGGAATCCAGCTACTCCTTGCTTAGCTTTCCAGCTTGAGCAGTTACTTTTTTCCTAGTTTTTCCTAGTTTTCCTAGTTTAGAGCATGCTTAAATTTGGCAGTGGGTTCCAGCATAATGGGACAATAAAACAACTATGTAATGATTTGAGATTCTGTTCATTTTGGAAGCAATTATGCCCACTGGAAAAAAGGATTAATGTCTCATTAAAGCCTCTAATGTGTCAGAATAAAACCAAAATTTGAACTAAGACTTCTGGTGTTCTTTTTTTCCTAGCCTCAAAAGAAAGAAGAAACGCAGCAGTCGAGAAAAAATTCTCCTAAATCTACTGAACCAGTAATGGACTTGCTAGGACTTGGTAAGAGCCTTTCCAGCCTTATTGCACTTGTTACAATGATCCTATACATCATCTTTGATCTTGTGAATCTGATGGGTTTTTAGTACTTACTTTCCATGTCAGGTGAACAATAGCTGGTAGGAATACTAGAGTCTTTTGTTTAAACTGCTCCAGTGCAACTCAAGCACAGTACTCAGCACTGCAGCAGAAGCAGTTTTCCTTCTGAAAACTGGATAGACTAACTCCATCTGCATTTTCCTTTATGGTGGTGCAGTGGTTGTGCTGATAGTATTACAGGAGCAGCTATAGTGGTCTCCAGACACCACGTGGCTCCTGGCTGCTCTGAGGTGAATAGGACAGATACGGTGCAGTGCACTTCCTTGGTCCTGAGCCAGTTCCTTCTCAGCACCAGAAGG
The DNA here is from genome assembly GCA_013397275.1 of Burhinus bistriatus. Lineage (NCBI taxonomy): Eukaryota > Metazoa > Chordata > Aves > Charadriiformes > Burhinidae > Burhinus > Burhinus bistriatus. The sequence continues at coordinate 24,875 of VYXH01007292.1, read as the reverse complement.
ACAAGCGAAGAGCTGGCAATATGCGTTGGCTAAAGTAGGTTACAGGTCAGGTCACTGGGTTGAGCAGCATATGCACAAACTGCTTAATTGGCAAGGGGGCTACCCCTCAGCCTGAGGCCATCTGCGATGGATGTTCACACAGCTTTGTCTCTCCCAGATGCTCCTGTGACAACCACGGTTACAAACGGCAGGCCTAGCAGCTTAGAGAAGGATCTCGATCTTTTCACATCGGTGGGATCAACCTCTGACTCCAGGAAGGTAAGTAGGGAACATCAGTGCTTGACGAAACCTAGTTAGATGCTTGAATGAGATGTGTGTCTTCCCCTAGTGCTGAATGCAGCTGTTGCACTTGTGCTGTCTCCGTCTCAGGTCACTGGCTCTATGCCAACATCTGGAAGCACTGGTTCTGTTCCCGAAAACCTGAATCTCTTCCCTGAGCCAGGAGGCAAAGGGGAGGAAGTGGGGAAGAAGCAGCTCTCTAAAGACTCCATCCTCTCCTTGTACAGCTCTCAAACACCTCAGCTGCCCACGCAAGGTAACAGATCTCGGAATAGAGCTGTGGAATGGCAGTACGCTAGTTCAGAGTGGGTGGGGTGTCCTGACAGCTGACAAGCAAAGAGGTGGGCGTGTAGGTGGTCCTTCTTGAGAACTGGTGAGTAGCGTAATGAGCAGCTCAGTCTGCATGTCACGGCCAAGTGAATGTTGTGATAATCTCTTGATTTGAAGGTCGGCATTTCAGCCCCTGACAATGAATGCAGCGGTTCTTCCCTTCATTGCTTCTCTGCCTTTTTCTAGGAGCAATGTTCATGGCCCCAGCTCAGATGGCATATCCTGCAGCAGCATATACTAGCTTTCCAGGAGTAGGCCCCTCTAGCAGCATGATGGGAGGCATGATGGCACCATCAGTGGGAATGATGGCCCAGCCTGGAGCTGCAGGGATGATGACTCCCATGGCCATACCAGCTGGATATGTGGGTAATGTGCAGGCAGCTGTCATTGGTGTCCCCAATGGGATGATGGCAGCACAGCAGGCTGGCTACGTAGCTGGCATGGCAGCAGTTCCCCAACCCGTCTATGGTGTGCAGCCAGCACAGCAGCTTCAGTGGAACATTGCTCAGGTGAGGTGTGATCTTCTGCTGACCCAAAGGTGGATGGAGGGCAGGGGGAGGCACATGCAATTAAATCTGGCCTGTTAACTGAAGACTTCAGTGCTTTTATAGCCTGGCTCCTGGGGTTGGGTGAGGTCTGCTGTTACTGCGGGCAAACTGAGGGATCATAAAGAAGTAACTTGTTCAGAGGTCTCAGTGTTTGGTGGAGAACAAAAATCAGTGCAACATCAGCTAAAATGAAAACTTCCTCAGCTTGCTAGGTGGACATACACCTGAGAAGCCAGTGACTTCTGTTCACCATAACTCTTTAAAGAACTAGCTTAAGCCTGTAATATGTTGGGGAGCAAGAGTTTTACCTTTAACTGCTGTGGGCTGGCAGTCTCCTCGACATAGCCTTGACTTCTCTCCTCTCCCCTTTGCAGATGACCCAGCAGATGGCTGGGATGAACTTCTATGGAGCTAATGGCATGATGGGATATGGACAGTCAATGGGTGGAGGAGGTGCCCAGGGAAGCAATCAGTCCCTCAGCACTCAGATGTGGAAGTGATCCCTTGCGTTGTGACCATTTTTGCCTTCTGTTCTGTTCTTCAAAACTGCTCCATGAGACATTCAGGGTTTTTCCTTTCTGGCTGGCTGCCCAGCCTGAACCTCTTTCCATAACTGAGACCCATCTCTGCCTTTTCACTGTCAGACACGGTGAAACCTCAGTGACCAGAACATGAGCTCCCCTTTATTTAGCACAGTCAATGCACACTTCTGGGGTGGATCCCCTCCTTGCACAAACCTCCACTAATGCTTCTGGGTAGCATTTAATGTCCTGCTGGATATCTTAGCAGAGGTGTGACTGAGGAACTTGGGAAATCCGTACTTCATACAGGCTTGTAATGTCAGGCCTTTTAAGAATCACTTAAACTCTAGTATTAGTAGGGGTTTTGGTTAGCAGAGGGGTGGAAACCGCGTTTGGTGTTGAGGAACTGGATTTTAACCCAAGCCCAGGGGCAAGCAAGCCTTGCTACCTCTTCCCTTGAGTGGAGTTCTCTGGAGCTGAGGCCTTGCTGTGCTTGGCTCGCCAACCCTCATTGGAACCAAAGTCATTTTGAAGACCCCTCTCCCTCCCCCCGTGAGCAAGCAGGATTCTCGCGCAGTGTGGGGGCAAGCTGTTTGGAATGTGAAACTTGCACTTCAGAGTGGCTTTTCCGTCTAATATGTGGTATTGATGTATTTAACTTTTAACAATCTAACTGAGAGTTAACTTATCAAGGGCTGAGAGCCCACTGCAAGTTTTCTTACACTTTTAAAATTACTATGACATCCTAATTTATACTTTTTGCATATTTTTTTTGTTTCTGTGTAATCCTGGTACCCTTTCCTGGCTAGCTTTTGACATTTTAATCTAGGCATAGAAAGTGGGTGGGTCAGATTTCTTTTCTCATCTTCTGTAGAACACAACTGCTTAAACTTATCAGCGTGAGCAAGAAGTCAGACTTCTGTGGTCTGCTTTATCCTGTGTATATGTAAATTCCCGAATAAAATATTGCAGTGAAACCTCAACTGACTTCTCTTGTTTTTAAACAGCATAACAGATTGTGTTAAACTTGACTGTCACTGGTGTGAGTTGTTCACTTCAGGTGTGGGGGGATTTGGAGCCTTTCATCCAAATCGGACTAACTCCATCTGCTTTGTAGCAGGGCTGTGTCCCAAATGTCAGGCAAGAATAGTGTTTGCCTGAAAGCTAAGGACCATCAGCAGGCAAAGAACCAGGCTCAGCAGAGGCAGAATCAGGTCAGTTGACACTTTTATATACAAGAGAGACTCACAGCTTAGGGGTGTGGGTAAACGCAGCATTCTTGCAGCTGTGGCTGCAGGGAGAACTTAAATTATTAGGACTGCAGCTTTACACTAATGTTCAACAAAACCTAACCAAGGCCTATTCAAAAGGTAAATTTTAAGCCTTTACAAAAGTGGTGACAGTGAGAATAGGAAAGGCTGGGGGGGGATTCAGGAGTCACCTAAAGAACAGATACAAAGGCCAGTTTTCCTTAGGCTTGTGGGTGGCTATGTGCAGCTGCAGGGGAGAGAGCTCAGCTAATTGTGTGAGCTTTGAGTTGATGGTACTCTGCTTGCATATTAATTATGGTATTTCTTTCCTCAAGTCAAAACCTGCTCTTTTCAGAAAAAAGAGGGTTTTTTCCTCTTTCCCTCTGACCCAGCATATCAGTTGGGGGACACAGTTGGCTTTTTTTAAGCTACACATGTGGTTTGGGGCTGGATGCTTTGAGAAGCTCAACTCAAGCACAGAAAAAAGTTTTCAAGCTGGCTTTAATCTTCACTTGCTACCCCAATACTGTACATGCAGGTACAAGCCAATGAAAATGTGAATACTTCATTTTTTTCCTCCTCGGGAAAACTGGCTAAGAATATTTTACAAAATAGCGTGCACCCTCACAGCCATCAGTCCTGCTGCATATAAACCACAAAAATACAAGAGTTTTACATTAAGAAAGACTACACACATATAAAACATTACATAACACAGGTATAAAATTGCCATTTGCTTTTTTTAAATCTATTACCATTCTCAAGTATCCATCACAAGCCCATCCCCTTGTCTTGAACATGGAACTGGGGCTTAAAGGACCCCCCAGTTCACCCCTCTGTGGCATTTATTTTAAGGTGAAGTTGTTACACTTAATGAATCTGTCATCAAAGCAAAGTTTATCACAAAATATGAGTGGGCTAGTGAAGGCAACCAAATTTGTTCACTAATGCAATTGCATCCTGGCTAGCCAGGGTGAGTGTGTCAGTCCTGTACAAGTTCTGCACCTAACTCTCATTTTCCCCTCAGGTAACGGATGCACACAGAAAAGACGTAAGGTTGACGTGTGCCACTCAAATGGTGAGGTGTCTGCTACCTTTTTTCATCAGAGATTGAAGGTGAAGCTTGTAGTAGCAATTAACTCGTGGCTAATGGAGTTCTGACAATTTCCCACTCTAATGGGATGCTCTTGGTTTAGGTAATTCTTTTCAGTGCAAATGTTGGGGACTTAAGGATGGAAAATGTGAAGTAGAGTAGATTTCTGTATCCTTGCATGGTTGTATCGCTCTTGTACGATGCACCCCTGTCAAGATACTCCTCTTAGCCTTCTGAAGCAGCTCCCAGAAGGAGAAAGGCTGTGCTTAGAAATGACTGGCTGGCCGAGCTGTTCTGGGTGCATTTCTCATTGCCTCATACCTTTAACGATCTTGGGCCCTTTGTGTAAATTTTCTTTGCCAGTGTGTTAGTATTCTGGCCCTTTGTACTTTTTGGGGGACTAACGCAGTTTAAAAGGCATAGGCTGTGTTTAAAGATTTGTAAGGTATAGGTGAAATCCCTCACATGTCTTATTTGGGAATATAAATTCTGAAATTTTTTGATAGGATGAATGCTTCAGTTTGCGTGCTTCTAAAAAATTCATTGGTGCTTTTCTCTGTGTGCTTATGCGGGTTTGGTTTTGTTTTTTTCCTGGTGCCTTTAGTAAGCAAATTCAAGGACAAAGTTCAATTCAAACTTGGAGCTGCTACTTTACCAAGTGTTGTTACTAAGACAGATGTATATGGTTTTATATTTGAGATATAAACTTCTGAGATTAATGACAGATTCTTGAGTCCTGGACAATATCTTAAATGGTCCAGGTGCTTGTTCATTGCTTAATTTTGAGGTGGGGAGTAGGACAACATGATGTGGAAGATTATTTAGTTTTAACTGCATGAAAAGATCAAGCCCTTTTAAAAAAACAAGGCCACCAACTTCAAAGTGCTAACGTTCACGAGGCATCTGCTGCCAGGGTCCCTGGCCACTGGGGTACAAGGAGGGGAGTGCTGCTCCGTCCAGAGGCCCTCTGACATCAAGCATTGCTTCACACTTCTCACTGCGAGTGTTAGGGCAAAATTCCCTTTTCTTTTTTAGCTGATACGTATGGACAGCGATCCTGTTAGGAAATCGGATCAACGTTCAATTCCTGTCCTGCCGCTAGAGGGACACCCTTTCTGCCTACTTCTGAGCCTCCCTCTCTCCACCTGCGCTACAGGCAAGAGCTTTAGTGAGGGTTTAGTGCCCCCCCAAGAACAGCAGCGCTGTCCTCAGCGTGTGGCATCCGAGATGCTCGCGTCCTTGCCGGCCCTTTGTGGGAGGGGAGGACTGTTAGGGGAGCAGGACTGCAAACACCCGCCTGTGTTGGGCTAAGGGGCAGCCTTTGGAGCAATGCTTTGTAACAGGAGAGATGAGGGAGTGGTACCTACTGTCCAGCCGCATCATCCTTCCCTCCAGAGAAACACTCTGGCCTCTTGCTTCCCTTGCCCTTTAGCTCAGCGGTCAATAGTGCAAGTGCTAAACGAAGCTGAGGTTGGGCTCGCAGGAGCCAGCATGGGAGCAGGTGGCAAATGCACACCCCGTATAATTGCTCTTCATTGCACAGTTACAACAAAAAATAACCTGAATGTGATAAGAGTGCACTAAGCTCTGGTTCTTAAAAAAAAGAGAAAAAGAAGGGGAGGGGAAAAAAAAAAATAGAATGAGGTATACCAATAATCGGAGCTCCAGACAGGCACAGTGATCGCACCAGCTCTTGGGTCTTGATGGCAGCTGCTAAACCAAGCTGCTTTCTCCTGGATTCCTAGATGCTACTGTGCTCCGTCCTGGTGTCTGTGCCCGAAGCAGATGATCCGGGTTAAACAGTGTGGTGGTTATTCAGACAGCAAGACAAACACTTAGGCCCTTTAGTGTACATTTTCCCAAGTCTACTTTTAAAACCTCCATCTTCCCCAAATATGGACCAGCTCAGTTAAGGTGACCATTATTGTCACATCTGGTCACTGAGTCTGTTTTGTACAACTTCAGCTTTGTTACACATAGCACATCTTTACCCCACCGATTCCAACCATGCTTATTGCAGGCACTTCTCTTCCCACCCCCCCACAGGAAATCTTTTCTGCAGCCTTTCAACCTTTTTAGCTCATAAACATAACTCTTGCATCTCTCACAACCAGCCAAGGGTTGGGGTATTTTCTATGCTCGTGAACATGAAGCAGAAGGAAGACTTCCAGTTGAAACAGCTTTGCTAGAGAAGCATTGGAGCGGGCCATCATGCCTTTGGCACAGCACAGGATGCAGATCATGCTTTTACTGAAGGTAATTTTGTAGATCTGTCTGGAGGCATGAAAACCCAAAGAAAAGGAGAGAGAGCTCTTAATATCTTTTTCCATCTGTGATGCAAAACGCATTTAGACTTTGAATTCAGCCATCAAGAAGAACGGTGCCTGAACACTGTTCCTTGACCTTTAAAATGCAGTTACTTTCCAAATCAGTAACCAAATGCACACCCTTAAGGAAGTTTACAGATATGCATTGTCCAAGTGTTTCACATCAATCTGGGAAGAAGTGTCTGAGTCAACTGGAAGAAAATAGAAGGTAGACTCTTTATGCCTGAAAAAACATCACCGGTGCTGTTTTTTTAAATGGCCTTATATCAGTAAAGACCCTTAAATTGTACTCACTGCTGCTGAGTATTTGCGAGCCCACTTAAACAAGCAAATGTATTTAAATGTGTTAACTCCTCTCGCGTGCGCAAACACATACAAACACGGGCTTGACTTTTCAAGTCTCATCGCTGCTAGAGCGGTCGCGTGAGACAGTGAACAGAAGTGATTCCCTACCAGCGAAATGAATCTTGATCCCACTCCCATGTGAATGTCTGGTCTCGTATTTGCAACTGAGAGCTACGCCTGTAACTGCTTCCGGAGAAACGGTTTTAAGAGCTGGAAAAGGTGGCTGGGGAGGGAATACTTCCCACCATCTCAGTTGCTCTGTGGCGTTTTCCAAAGCCACTTAACAGATTTAGTTTTCTGATTGCTGGCCAGGTAATTGGTTCTGTATCTCACTTGATTTCAGGAAAACTATGTCTAAGCATCCTCTCTCTGTGGTTTCAACATGCTATGACATTGATGAAACAGGAGCTAATTTCTGATTGAGCCCAGAAGCCTGGCCTACCTTCTGGTGGCCTAGAAAATTTTCAGTCACTCAACTTTGGCAAATAAGGCCCATTCCAGGCTTGTAGAAAACTAGATAACTTAGGCCTGAGCATGAAATCATTTAGTGTTTTCTGTGCTTTGCTGCAGGGCCAAGACTCTTTTTTTTTAATAGAGTTTAGGGGATGTTTAAGTGTAATTTCAAGGCTATTTTGGCAAAATCCATCCTTGTTACTCAAGCAGGGTGCCTTGATTCTGACACCAGCATCTGCTGTGCTATAGTAAGGTCTTCTGTGTCTCAGGTGGGTGCTGCGTGCTACTTGCTGCTCACTTGCTGCTGGGAGTGCAGGGTATAAAACAGGCTGCAAAGCTGATTCAGTTTAATATTAATTATTCTTGCTAGGGGAAAATATGTGGACAGTCAAATGGTTTGCATTTCCTTTCCGAATGGAAGGTGGAAGAAAGGGAAGAAATAATCTAATGCATAATACCTAGTCAGTGCAGCCAGCTTTTGCAAATCATATAGTACATTTAAAAAAAAAAAAAATGCCCTTTGCAATAAAACATTCCCCCAGAGAAAAACCTGGAGTCCAGAAGCTTGTGGTTTTTCTGGTGTGTTGTGTGTAGAAAGCAACTGGGTGTCTTGGCTTTTTTGTTCTTGTTGCTTGAGGAGGGAAAACATCTGACACGTGGTCTCATGCGTTCAGAAATGAGGAGGAGCTGATGTTGCAATGTAAACGTGGCACACTGTGGTCTCTTCTCCTGTTTTAGTTTTTCCACACAAGCATAAAGTGGGTCCTGACCCAGATGCTTCCCCAGAGAAGTGAGTACCAGCTCCCTGTGGGGACTGGACACATAGTGCTCAAGGTGAAGAAGTTAAGGTTTTGATGGATTTCAGTTTGTCTAGTGAGTGACAGTCATTTGAAGACACTGGCACGGTGGCTCCACCTTGTCAGTCTCTCAACAAGCAGAAGGAATAATTCCCACAAACCCATCGTGTTGCAGCAAATGCGAATACACCGAGAAAGAACTGGAGTGCAGTTTGTTCTGATGTTAGCTACGCTGTTACCCTCCAATGCATCCCCAGTCTATCGATGATAAAAAAATAAGCCAAAGTATTTGGGTTTTCCATGTTCCCTGGAGTACCTAGGTGTGTCTTCCAGATGATAGGTCTTTTCTCTGGATTTTCCGTGTGACAGCAAGGGCAGGTTTTTCACTTGGTGCAGAACCAGTGAGCCTTTTGCTAGACCTCGGGCATCTGCTGCTGTGGGTGCATGCCCGGCTGTCCCAGTGTTCCTGCTGCTCTTCATCTGCTTCTGTTCTCTGTCTCAAGAGAAGTGCTGTGTTGCTGGTGGAGAGAGGGAGCAGTAAAGCTCTGCAACTCACCGGAGAAATTCACAGCCAGCAAGGTCTGTGCTGGAAAGGGGTGGGATGCTGCGTCCACACCAGTGAGCAGAAAATACCTGCAGAGCTCCCTGCTGTGCCCACACTGCTGTTCCACTTCCCCGTGGACACGGTTGTTGTCCCACCACAGGCAGATTTATAATTTTTTCCATTGAAATAGTGTTTGTAAAGCAAAAGCAAATAATGTAAGCTTGAAGGAGCAGCAAGCTTTTCCTCTTAAGATGCCTTCCTTCATGTATATTCAAAAATCCAGCACGCCAGGGCAGAGAAAGTTTAGCCTCATCCAGGCGTTGTTGACCTCATATAACTGCTTTGTGCTCTGGAAGGAACATCATGTTCAATCCATTGTTTGTTCCTGTTTCAGTAGTCGGGGCACCGAGTTTGCTTCCTCAAACTGCTTGAGACTGTTCGTGCATCCCACAGTCCGATCCGTTGCCATTCAGCATGAGCTCAGAAATCGGTGCGTGTTGCTCGAATGAGCACTTACCGCTCTAGCAAATGAGGATTTAATCCTTGACGAGGCAGGCACTGGGGTCTTGAAGCAGACCCCTCTCCATCCCCGGTCAGCAGCATCCAGCCCACTGTCTTCTCGGAGGTCTACAGTGATTTTGATTTGTAAAGATCCAAAGTCCACGATAGCAGCTGAAATTTGTTGGCATGATGTTGCTAAAATCATGCTGGTGTCAGGTAAACCAGCTGCTGAAGAGTGGAGTTTTGCTGAGCCCCAGTTTTGGGTTTGTGGAGGGGACAGCTTCACTGCAACAGTCTTTTCCTTCAGGTTTGATTTGGTTCCGTTGTGGCAACAGGTCTGAGCTGGTTCATCATTCCTGGCATCACCAGGAGAACCACAGGTTGGTTTTGTTGTGCTCTGTGCATTGTGAAATTCTCTGCTTTGCCAATACATAATTGTAAAAAAATCCCAACTGTGCTGTGGGTTGATTTGTGTTAAAGACTGAAGGTCAGAGCTATCTGGGTGGTAGAAATTCCCCATTAACCTTTTGTCCTCTTCCAGTCTCAAGACTGCTTATCTTTTGGTGTGTTGTTTTGTTTTTGTTTTTTTTTTTTTCTCTTTTGGAAACTGATCCTTCAGGACAGTCATTGTGTTAAGTGTATTTTATGAAGAAACCACAGTTCCTAGTGGTGTCTCCCCTGAGTATTTTCAGCAAATTTCATTAGGCACCTTCAAAAAAAGCTTCCGTAATTCTTGGTTTTGCTACAAGAACTGGTCCCTTGGGGGACCAAAATGCTGCTTTAAAAACAAACAAACGAAACATACAAACAAAAAACCCAAAACACTCATCCTGATAATAAATTCAAAGCATCTAGTCCTTTGTTCGTAACCTCTCAGTCACCCTAATTCCAGATCAGCAGAAGATGCTGTTGAGATGTTCCCCTGTAGCGTACCAATAAGTTGAGAGTTAGAGAAAGGTGTGTACTGCCGTGGGGTCTGGCAAACCCTCTGCTCCTACTTGAAATTCAAGTATCGAGGAGAGTGTCCCGGACCCAAGGAGAGCATCCCGGACCTTGAGCTGGCCGTTGTGGGAGGAAGGGGCTGGGAGCCAGATGATCAACCAGCATCACGGTGTTCCTGCTCTGTCAGGTCACCTTCTCCTGACTTGAATTTTCACATGAGGCATCACAGAGTTTATATTTTGGGTCTTGCTTTGGCTGTACAAGACCACAGTCAGTGGTGAAACATGAGGATAAGACCAGCATATGCTTAGGTGAGGTGAGTGCACCTTTTTCTGTTCTGTCTCGCTTTGGCAACGTCACTGGTCACAGGCTACGTGCAACCAAAAAAAAAAGAAGTTAAATAAAAAAGAAAAATGGCCACCAGAAGTGCTTGCTCAGTGTGGCAGGATTTGTGTCAGAAAACGAACAAACGGGAAGTGACTGGCAGATGTTTCCGGTCAATCTGGAGTCTTTTCGATATTGCAGAGAGTGAGTGTGTTGTTAGCACGTGGCAAGCTACATAATAGAAGATGCTACATTCCTTGGAAAAAAAAAATAGTGCTGAGTTGGATTTTTTCTGAGTTTTTTTTTTCTTTGAAAAGTGACCCTTTCCTCAGAGGCAAGGAAATGAAATCGAAGGAAAAGAAACCTCGTCGACATGCTGCTTGTAGCGGCGCTGAATGAATCGGACCGAGATGCTCTCGCCTGGTGGTCAGGAGAGAATGCATCGCTTCAATTCCTTTCCGACGGGGTGACGGGATGAGGTGCGGTAACAGTCTCGGGGGCGGTCGGCAGTCACAGCCCTCAGTCTGCCTCACGGGGGGGGCGGGGTGTGTGCATGGGGGGGTTTTTTTGCTTCTCCTTCCCCCTGTTTCAAAACACATGGCCCTCGCTCCTTCTCCAACATCCCCCTCTGCACGCCGGGATGCGTGCTCAGGGAGGAGCATGTTGAGAGCGGGTTTGTTGCAGGAAGGAGATTTTAAAAAAAAAAAAAGGAAAAAAAGGCAAAAAAAAGGAAAAAAAATGGACAGGATATTTACAGCTATCCACTGACAGTTTTGGCAGGTCAGGACATCTCCTTTCTCCTCCTGGCCTCTCTCACCAACCTGCCGCCTACGGGCAGGAGGGGCTGGTGGAGCTCTCCAGGGAGGACTGAGAGAGGCGGCGCGTCAGAGGTCCGATGCTGGAGTCGGCCAGTGAGGAGGTAGGGAAGAGTTTGTACCAGCCTGCGACCACGCTGGAGAGATCGAGCTCCTCCAAGACAATCTGGGCCATCCCCATGAAGCACTTGTGGTCCATGCGCCCATAATCTCCCCAGACGATCACCTGCGGGGCAGAGAAGGCATTAGGGAAGGTGCGCTGCTCGCCGGGTGGGAGTTTTGGGGAAAACTCGGCAAATTTAGTGTGTCTGACTGGGAAGGACCCACCGTGACTGCGGTAGGGAGGCTGTGGTCTGAAGGACAGCAGTAAGGGTGCTGGGTTTCTATGCCCTGTCCTTGCTCCCCTAATCCCTCCCTGTCCCCAACTATCTGTGTGGGGAGTATGTCACCTGCAGGACTTTGCCCTGGGGGCTCTCCTCGAAGAGCAGAGGCTGCTGGTACGACGGGTTGCAGGTTTTCTTCACCGCCTTGGTCTTCTTCTTGGCCAGGCAGATGCCGTTCTCCAACAGGTAAACTTTCACATAGGTGGCTGTGTTGGAAAACGGGTGACAAACACTGACTTGGAGCAGGCTCCTGTGATGATCCCAGCACAGCACCTGTACCATCACTCCCCCTCCGTCCCCGACCCCCTCCCTCCCCAGCCACCTACCAGGGATGGACTTGGAGCCCATCTTTGGGATAAGTCCCCTCGCCTGGATCACCTCCACCTCCAGCTGCCCGTTCCGGTTGGCCATGCCAACGTGGACATCGCCTAGGTGGAGGGACAAGACATGCTCAGCACCCTCCCCAGTGGCCACTTCCCACTGGGGACGGCTGCAGCCCTGGGCTGGGCTGGTCCCCACCAGGTCTCCCTTTTGGTGCTGCCAAAAAGTAGGTGGGAGAAGTCATCTCTGGGGCCGGCAGCCCCTTCACCCCCTACCACCATCTGCTCCCCTACCTCAGCATCAAGCGCACTGAGCATCCCACCACTGGGTGCGTGATTTATCGTGAATTTGGAGGAAGGACAAAGCTGAGCTGATGTGAAGATGCTTGTGAGCAGCAAAGAGAGAACCAGGTGAGAGCCCCCTGCTTCCCTCCTCCTCACCCTCCCTGCTGGCTCTATCCCACAGCAGCCTTGCAGGGGGGGTTTTCCTCTTGTGATGGGAAAAGGGTCTGTGCCTTGGCTGGGCAATGTCCTCAGCCGGGGGGCAGGCGAGACCCTGGCAGGAGCAGGAGAGGCTGGGGCAGGAGGGGTCGGTGGCTGAGCACCAGGGCCAGCACCGACCGGCCCCCATCTCCCCGGGGTGCTTCACTGGGGTCCTTCCCTGCTTCCTGTGGAGGGGCATCTGCGGGAGAAAACACGGCTGGGCACCTCTTGATCTCAGTGTGAAGTTGTTTTCCCTCTTACGTTGTCCTGCTCGTAGGTACGTATGTCCCTTGGCTGGCAGGTCCCCATCGCTCGCTGCCTTGTGGCCCCGGGGGGGCATGGGGACGGGGAAGGGGTGAGCTGACATCGCAGTGGGGTTAATAGGAGCGACCTGGATGTTCTCAAAACACACTTGGCATTCTAACAGCAAGTCAGGGCCAGCACCGGGGGCTGTGCAAGGAACTGGCTGATGCCACAGCGGGGGAATGACAGGAACCATAGGGATTTGGCGTGCTGCGGGCACTGCGGGACCTCACCCCAAGGGAAGCCAGAGGTGTCCCCTCACGGGGAAGGTTGGCAAACCCAGAGGGGTCCAACTGCCCCCCTTCCCTTCCCTCCCACCAGGGGTTTATGCAGGGTCAGCAGGACCAGGTCCCTGTGCTTCAGGGACTGGGGGGGCAGAACAGGGGAAGCCTGGTTACTGTGTCCCCCACCGAGGCAGCTCTCCCCATTCCCGGCAGCTCCGGCCCCTCAGCAGGACATGGGGAGACACCTTGGTGTGCCCTGGGAGCAGCCAGGGACATGCTGCTGCTGACTGGAAATTCAGACTTAGGGGGCAACTTTCTGTAGCCATATTGGATTTAAAAGGGAAAAATGGAACAAAATGCCGTTTTGTTGGGTCCCCTGCAGCAGGATGCTTGGAGGAGCCGATGCACAGCAAAGGGACAGAAGAGGCCTCGGGAAAAGGCAGAGCTGCTGCTTCCCCTGGCAGGTGTCTTGCTCTGAGCCCTGCATGTCATTCCCTCCCCTCGTGGAGCCAGCAGCAGGAGCAGCAGGGAAGGCCAGAGCGCCTGCAAGCCATGCACCCACCCAGCATGTGCTGGGCAGCAAGGGATGCTGCCAGGATTGAGCCTGTCCCCCAGAGCCAGTGTCCTGTGGAGGACCACGCAGCCGCTTTCCCCCCCACAGCCCCTTCCCTCTTGCTGGAGCATCCTTTTGCACTGCCCAGCCCCACACCAGCCAACAGGCAACCCTTGCTCTACGGGGCTGGAGATGGCACCCCCCCTCCCCGGGCAGGGAGCCCCCGTGGCTGGCACTTACCCATCGGCGGGGTGGCCAACGTCTGCCGCCCCACCAGCTGGCCTGGCCCCAGCCCATCAAGGAAATCACTGAACTGGCTCTCAGCACCCAGCCGGGTCGTGGGGAAGATGAACCTGCGCCAGGGAGAGCAAAGGGCTTTCGTGGAGCATCGGGCTGCCGGGTCTCAAGCGAGATCCCCCAGGAGCACAGGGAGGGTGCCCAGCCCCAGCTCCTGTCCCCTCCCCGTGGTGCCTTACGTGCCATCGGAGCTGTTGCTGTTGGTGCTGCCATCGGTGGACTCCCGGCTGCCTTGCCGGGTGACCCTGGTCCTCATCTCCACTGCGATGCCGGTCTCCGTGCTCCTCCGGATGTTGCTGCGCAGCTTTTTGGGGCCACCCTCTGGAAACCAAGATGAAGGAGAGCCTGGGAAGCACTCGCTGCCCCTGGACTCTCCTGCAGGACGGGCATCAAACCAGATGGACAAACCATGGTGCTGGGCACAGCCAGAGCCTCCTTGTGTGCTGTTCCCCACCTTCAGTAGGTTACTCATTGTGATTTAAGCAACCTTTCCCTGGGAATGAAACTGCACAGGAGTCTGCACAGGCACATGTCCTGGTGCCACTCACAGCATGCTGGAAATCCATGGGCTGCCCGTGCCCCTCCATGTCCCAGCCCCATCTCCCCTCGCTCAGCACTGATGCCATTGTGCCTTTGCATGGCTGACAG
>VYXH01007290.1:45074-84800 GCA_013397275.1 Burhinus bistriatus | reverse complement strand
GTTGAGATGTTTTTTGTAAGGAGCCCTGCTGGAGGGAGAGACCCACACGGGGGCCGCGGCCTTAGACAAGAAGGAATCCGAAGCGGCAGGGAGCTGTAAACGGGCCACAAGGACTTTTCCCAAACACTTTTCGGAAAAGGTGTTGTGAAGAGAGCGGAGGGGGATTAGCATGTGAAATGACACTTTCCATTGACTCCACAGAGGGGAGGGGAAAAGGGCTGGCTGGCTGATTTATTAGCATTTTGTTCCCTTCTCTATTCTGCTCCCCCCCTCCGCCCCCCTCCCCTTGCTCCCCTCCTCCCGGAGCCCTCTAAAGAGGTCTGGATTGGAAAAGGGAGCGGGGGGCTGCCTGTTTGTGTGTCATCTGGGCGAAGGTGACCACCTGGGAAGCTGAATGTAAATATTTCTCCTCTGAGGAATGCGCCTTCATTAAACCGAAATGAATACATGGAAGCATCCAATCCCGCCGCACAATGGCAGCAGTGCCTTTGCAGCTCAGGGCTCCTTGTGCCGGGGAGGGGGGACCCCTCCGGCCCCGACCCGCCGCTGAGGTCAGCACATTTTGCAGCTGCGGTGTCGCCATTTTCTCCGAGAGAAAGAAGCGTGCGGCGCTGGGGCTCACGCTTGTAGCGCTCCCCGCATGTCCCCTTCACCAACAGGCGTCACTGTGCCCAGCGGGCACGTCCTGGGCTGTGCCACGGCCTTCACGGGGCGGCTGTGTAGGGCAGGAACAGCAGCAGGGGAGGGACGGGGTAGCACAGCCTGCCCTGTGCTGGGGAGGGGGAGGAAATGGGAAACAGCTTCCACATCCCCTTTTCTTACGCTTCCTGCTGGCCACGGAATGGGGGGGCACAGAGGGACAAGGGGGTAGAAGCTGTCCTCCCTGCCTTGCAGCGGGCCTCAAGCCAGCCCGTGCTGGAGCTTTCCCTGGTGGGTGAGAGGCTGTCGCCACCTCTTCGCTTTCCCGTCCAAGGATGCATTCCCACTGCATGGAGATGGAGGAACTGCTGATGGAGATGCAAGGGAGACCAAGGGCAGGGTCACTGTGTGAGTAAGAACCTTTGTGCAAACAGCTGGTGGTTTGTGCGTGAAGTGGAAGTGTTTCAGGTTTCCCTGAGAATGGGCCAAGATTGTTTCTTGCAATTTTTGAAGGGCCAGATTCTTGCTTAACATGAATGCTCTTGCTCTGGTGAGACCCCAGCTTGCCCTAGGTCCAAATTCCCATCCCCAGCGAAGCAGTCCTAGGATCGAGAGGGTATGTGATAACTAAGAGACACATACAGACTGCTGAGTCTTTAATGTATCATCTCTGAAGTGGGCAACTGGGCCTCTGTCTTCCCCCATCCCGCCCCCTTTCCTCCTTGCAGCTGCATTGCAGTTGGATGCAACCTCAAGCAAGCTCACGGAGAGAGCAGGGCCTTGCCCCTCCTGGTGGGGGCTGAGGTTGTGCTGCGTGGAGGGAACTGGGCAGCTCTTCTTATGCTCAACAGATGGGTAAGTGGCTGGGTTTTAGTCTCCGGAACTGTAACTACATACATCCACACGCACAATTGGATGAAAAACCCACTCAACTAGTTAGACACGAGCATTTTGCAAGCACTTGGCTACTGATTTATTGCATTGGCTATTGGTTTACAAATATTGGCTACAAGACAGGTCTAATGGCCAGTAACTTAGCTCCGCTGGCTTCTTGTCTGGCTAAAGGACACTTCAAACAGCAAAGTAGACAATAACCTCACAGCCCGGGGGAGATCACTGTGATGGTGCAGTGAGCTTCCCCAGGTCCTGCAGCTGACAGCTTCTTCCCTCCCTATCCCAACCACAGCAAGGGAACAGAGATGCATCAACCAAATCTTCCTGCTGCTTGCTTAGCCTATAGAATATATACAATAAGCGGTAGAGGAAAAACTGTTATGTATACATCACAATAACTGTGCAATAAATTAAACTTCAAAGTGCTTCACTTTCCTATTTACAACACCATTAAATAGTAACTGACAGTATTTTCTCAGACTAGGAGGAAGTATTTAGTTAGTTAGCTGACAGGGTAAGAGTGCTTGGCAAGTACACCAGGAGGTGGGGAATGGACTCAGCCGGCAGCTCCTCTCTGGGAGACATTTGGGAGGAAAGAGGGACTGGAGAAGTGTGTGGGCATCTTTATGGCATCAATCAAGGGCTTTGGCAGGGATGCTGGGGTGAAAAGGGAGACCGGACCTGGAGGCTTAGAAGATACAGAGAAAGCATGTAAAAAGCAAGTGATGGACTCCTCTTTTGGACAGCTGTTTAATGGGCAGGTCAAGCAGCAGCGTCAATCTTGCTGCTGCCATCTCAAATGCAAAGTAAAGCACTGGAGAGCTTAGCAAAGCTGTCAAAGGATGGGAAGTGATGCTGTGGGCCTCCTGGAGGCTGGCTTGCTGCAGGAAGGAGTTGCATGCCTTTTCTATTCCCTCATAGTGTAGGGCAGTAACAACTTTATTTTAGTGCCTCTATTTTTTTAGGGTAGTAGAAGCCTCTTCTGTTTTAGGGATTACTACTCTGAGTTGCCCAACTCTGGTGGTGCCGTCTCAGGTTCCTTATGCTTTCCGAAGTGTTGATCTCACTTACTCGAATGCCCAGAGCAGGTGCTTATTTGGGGAACAGAGAAGCTCAAAAGAGCAGGAGCCACCGAGATCACCTGTGTTTTCAGCGTTAAAAACCCATACTCACTGGATAGAGTGACTCTGAGTTGAAGAGACCAAATCTCACCTTGTTTTGTCAACACTCGCAGGTCTTCCCAGAAGTCATCAACCACTGCACTAATAGGAAATGCGCTGTATGGCCAAGGCCTAGGGGCTCATGCAAGCTCTTTTGCCTTGCCCAAGCCCCAGTGAGGCGGCACTGGGAATGAGACAAAACTAAGCCAAAGGGAAATGGTACCAGGGGCTGATGGGGAGGGCAGGAGAGGAGAAGGGCAGACAGGACCATGGAGGAGCAGAGGCAAGTTAGAGCTTTCTCTTGAGCTTCCGGCTGGCCCCGCCACCCCCACTCCTCTCCCGCTTCTCCTTGCGGACACAGAAGTACTTGGTGACCCTTTTGCGGCACTGCTCACACCGCACGGCACAGCACCAGTGGAACTTGCAGTTGCAGCTGGACACCATCTCAGCTCGCCTCTCCTCCACTGCCAGCCCGCAGTCCCCGCACAACCGCCGGCAGCTCCGCTTCTCCCACTTGCTGAGCGCCTTGCCCCTCTTCAGGCACTCCCTGCCCTCTGTACCCAGCAGCCCCAGTGTCTTGTTCTCCAGGCAGTAGTCAGGAGAGTCTTCTAAATGGACCAGCTCCTTCTTGGAGATGGAGCTGAAGGTCTCGGCGATGGCGCCCCGGCTGGCAGCACTGTTGCCTGCCCCCTGCAGCAAGTCCACCTTCAGGGCTTTGTGGTACCTCTCCTTGAGGTAAGTGCCCACCTCCCGAAACTCGGGCAGCTGCAGCCAGCAGGTCTGGGTGGTGCAACTCCCTGACACGCCGTGGCATTTGCAAGTTCGCTTCATGGTCCCTTTCACTGCCTACAGGGTGAGGAGAGAAGGGATTCAGGAAAAGGCCGAGAGGGCTCATTTCTGCAGTGCATGGAGACACATGGCTCCAGGCCTGTGGAGGGGTTTGCCATTAACCCTCCCTGCACAGTAGTCCTGCCCAGGGGTTGTTGGCTTAAAGCTTGCAGATTTGCTTCTCCACGGTACTCCCCTACTTGAACTGGGAGAAAGAGGACAGCAGGAAGCCATTAACAGCGTAATCACGGAAGGTTTGCTACCTTAGAACAAACACCACCCATCACATCAGTACTGCTGCCATCCCCTTCTCCTCGGCAGGGTACTTATTTCTTCTGGACACGTGCTTTTAGCCACAGCAAGTTGTGACTCTCCACAGCGAATGGCCAGAGCCCATCCGGTATGGGATGTCAGGTCTGGAGGGAAAGAGGGGCTCACCTTTCTACCCGCCTCGTTGTTATGCAGGTTCATAGCAGCTCTGGCGTCTTGTCCAGTCTCCAGGGCATCCACAAACTGCTTGGAAATGGCTTCCCCAAAGCCCACGTTATCGCTGCAGCCTCCCCACAGCCAGCCTTGCCCCCCTAGGAAAGGAGATGAGATGTATGCTGTCAGGGAACCAGCCTCTCACCTGCCTGGCTTGTGGCTCCGGCAACAAGAAAGGGTCTCAAAAGTGATGGGAGAGAATGGAGGCTGTGGGGCAAATCCAGCCTTTTGCCTCACGATACTCCCCAATTCCCTCCCCTTGGGCTCATGCCATTTCTGCTGAGGCCTGGACAGTAAGTGGCTCATGCAGGCAGTGAAGGGGTAGGTCCTGTGTGACAAACCCGGGGATTTCCAGGTTTTCTACAGAGCAGGATTCAGAAGCTGTTAATTATCATGCATTAGAAGCCCTATAGATAAGGCTTTGGGTCTTTAGTCACCTTCCTTCGAACCCTGACTTGAACTGGTTCAGTCTGACTTGCAGGGATGCACCTTGCTAACGTGGATTAGCAAACTGGTGGAGGCAAACTGGTCAGAGGGAACAGATTCCACTCCGCCGGCAAACCACCCAAGCCTGACACACACGTATAGAGGAGACCCTCTTTTTGGTACACTCAGAATCCTGGGGTGATGTCTGGCATCTCAGAAGGGTCTGATTTTCCAAGTATCATAAAGAAACAAAGGGCTCAGCACAGAACGGCGAAACTGCACAGCAAGATGTGGAGGACGCTCTTCCTAACTGCGTGGGAACTCAATAACTTAGCTTGGCTGACTAGAAACACATCATGCGGTTTGCTGCTTTTCCTCCTAGAGAAAAATGCCAAATTCTGTAGGAAGATTTGAAATCTGGAACGTTCTGACCCCATCGTGCCTTGGCAATATATCTTGGGAGTTGTGGCTTAATGGCCTTGTGCCTCTCTTGAAAGGCCCGGCCCTTGCCCGACTTCCCCAGAGCATCATGGTCCCCTCCCCCAGGGAAAGGCAGGGGTGTCTCGTGGGAGGTGGGTAATTGCAGCAGATAATGAAGTCCAAATCAAGAGCTGGGACCGAAGGGAAAATGGAAACTTTTCACCAACTTGGATTCAGCACAACGGCATTTAGAATTGAATCACACTGTTTTGGACAAGCCCAAAAGTTTCCTTTGCCTTCCAAGGTTGTAAGTTCACAATGGAAAATTTTCATGAAAAACAGCTATGTTTTGGGGCAAAGAAGTATAGCATGACTAACTCAGTTTTCCAGAGAAGACAAAATTTGGTGTGTCATTGCCCAAAAGTCTTGCTCTGCTAGAGGTGGGCTATCCCACACCTCGGACACCTAAGCTGTGTCTGTTTTAAAAACTATTGGCCAATAAAGCAAATTACTAAATACTGGACACTCCAGAGGAGTTTGTCATAAACTGACACGTAGCGACTGTCCAGTGCAGCTGGGCGGAGAATGGCTTTTAAAAGATTTTGATAATTTGAAATTTGACCTCTTTCCATTCAAAACAAAAGACCGAAATGTCAATGTTTTCTGTGAAAGCTGAGCGGGGAGCTGGAGCGGTGCAGCCTGGGGTTCCCCACCCAAGGGTGCTTAGCGGCTGCGGGCCTGGGTACCGCTGCAACAGGAATGGGGTGAAGGCTGTGTGCTGCCACCGCGGTTCTCCTCTTTGTGCCCTGGTGTGCCTGCCATGCTGACAAATGCTGGAGGGGTGTATGAATGCCACCCTGCTTTCTTTCCTTCCTGGTCATTCTGCTCTGGGGCCACCCTGGTCATGCAGACCCTGGGAGCCCCAAGGTCCCTGATCAGCACGGCTCTAACCAGACCTGCCATTTAGATGCACAGCATCAGATCCATCAGATACATGGACCTGTTGGAGCAGGTCCAGAGGAGGGCCACGAAGATGATCAGAGGATTAGAACACCTCTGCTATGAGGACAGGCTGAGAGAGTTGGGGTTGTTCAGCCTGGAGAAGAGAAGGCTCTGGGGAGACCTTAGAGCAGCCTTCCAGTATCTGAAAGGGGCCTGCAAGAAAGCTGGAGAGGGACTTTTTACAAGGGCATGTAGTGATAGGATGAGGGGTAATGGCTTCAAACTGGAAGAGGGTAGATTTAGATTAGATACTAGGAAGAAATTTTTCACTATGAGGGTGGTGAGGCACTGGAACAGGTTGCCCAGGGAAGTGGTGGAGGTCCCATTGCTGGAAGTGTTCAAGGCCAGGTTGGATAAGGCTTTGAGCAACCAGGTCTAGTGGGAGGTGTCCTTGCCCATGGCAGGGGGTTTGGACTCAATGATCTTTAAGGTCCTTTCCAACTTAAACCATTCTATGATCCTCTCCTCTGCCCGTATGACACAGTCAGTCCCTCCAGCAGCTTAAACAGAGTTGTTCTTGATTTGAACCAGGGAAACTGCAATCCCCTTCTACTTTCCTGCTCATTAAGAAAGTAATGGAAAACATCAAGGCCTTAGCCTCAGCTGTTTTAAATTAGAGGTGACCCCATTAACTTCCACAGAGATACTTTGGTTTGAGTCAGGCAAAGCTCTGCTCTGGGTATTATTTCCAGGTGTGGGGACTGGGAGGAGTTGTTTCTGCAGGCCTTAGCGGAGGAGAGCAGAAGAGCTGTTGCCTGCTGCCTGGGACATGAGAGAGGGATGGCAGCACGTCACTCCTTACCCAGCTGTCCATTGCGGGAGTCGTCACAGCCACAGTTGTCAAAATCCCCCAGGCTGCAGTTCCGGGTCAGTGTGTACATGACGCCTGCAGAGCTGATGGCATGGACAAAAGCGGTTTCTCGGTTTGCTGTCGAGTGGGAATACAAGAAGAGCAGATGTGCTAAAGATTTCACGGCGACACCAGTGTTAGGAACAACTCCTGCCATGCAGGAGACTGCATAGGAAGAGATTTGCAATGGGCAGGGCTTTGTGGGGTGGAGAGGAGGCCCTGCACGTCAGATTAGCTTAGTTTTGGCTTTAACTGTACAAAGACAGAAACTCCCAAATTTGATCCAGACTGACTTGTGCCATTTCCAAGGGTGTGGAGGAGTTTAGCCCTTGGCTGTCCTTGTGGGAGCTCAGCAGTGGGGATACAGCACAGACAGCCAAATGTCCCCCACGTCTCACTAATACACCCCAGAGTGGAAGGGATCTTCTCCAAGGATCAAAGAACTCCTTCCCCATAGCCCTCTCAAGCCTTACCTTCTGCTGGATACTGCCATGGCTCAAAGCAGTGACCATACCTACCAACCAGCATCAGTGTGGTGAACATCAGCTGACTTCACTGAGCCTTTGGGTTTCATTTAATGCTAGCAAGGTCTGGATCTGAGCAGACAATCTTGATGGGAATGGTTCAGGGACCTGTTTCCAGTCCCAGAGTGTTACTTTGTGCTGCAATTGCCTCCCCAAGGCCCCACTTTGAAACCTCTGTCCACCTCTGCCCAGGGCCCCAGTCCCTCATCTGCTGCCAGTCCCACCAGAGGCCTGAGGCTGTCCTCCATACCCAGGTCCTGCCTGTACAGCACAGATATGAGCTCAGCCCAGCACCATACGTGGGTCTAGAGGACCAGGTAGGCACTGAAACATTTCCTGGCACCTGCAAATGGGTAACGACCACAGCCCCATGCCCTGCAGTGGCACAGGTCATGGATGCTGGATTTCTGCCCAAGGTGACTCTGACATCTGGAAGCTGTGTGAAGACCCTTCTCCTGCCTCTTGGCCACAGCACAGCCACTGATGAACTCTTTCCTGCTCCCTTTAGCCATATCCCTCCGCTTGCCATCCCACCACCCTGCGCTAGTTCTCAGCCTCCCTGCGACACCCTGGTGAGAGACAACACCTAGGCATGGTGTGTCCAACAGCCCATGCCACAGGTCGTGGTGGTGCATCCTTGTGTGGAGCCAGTTACGTGAGGGTTGGTGGGACACTCGTCCTGCCCAAGCTGGGGCTTGGTGGGTCCAGAGGTGATGCTGGCATTACGAGGCTGCCTTGTCTTGAAGCTAGATCCCACTGTGTGTCTGGGAGCTGATGGGTGAAGGGGCCTCCTGGAAGGATCCCTCTGGGGCATTCCTGGGAGAGGCACATCCCAGGTGGGGACAGGGAAGAAAAGGAGGCACTTGGGAAGAGAGGAGGGGCCCACGGGCTCTAACCTGTAGCAAGGGGGTCCCAGTAGTGGTATCCAATGCTTTCCTTACCACTGCGCAGCCCGCCGTGGCTGGAGAGCTGCAGTGCCCTCTCGGGGCAGTTCCAGCGGTCCCAGGCGAACTGGAACTTGCACTCCTCGATGCCACTCTGCGCCCCGGCCGCCACGCTGCTGGAGTAGATGAGGTAGGCCTAGGAGCAAAGCAGCGGGTCAGGAGAGGGGACGGTGTGTGCCCTGTTTCAGCCCCCCCAGCATTAACTTGTAAAACTGAGTCAGGATGCGTTGGCCAGCATGGAGGGACAGCCCTGTGGGTGACAGGCTGGGAATGTCCCCAGGCTACTCCCAGGGTCCAGGAGAGTCACCCAGCAGCTCTAGTTTCCATCGCAGGCAGTGCAAAGCTGGTGTAGCCCCAGCCGCTTCCCACGCAGCAGTGGGGCTGATGCAGGCGTAGCTTTCCCGCTGCATATTGAGGGCCCTGCTGCTTTTGGGTCTGGATGGATGGAGAAGCTCAGTGCAAAAACACCAGGAAGAACATGGCCTCAGGCTCCCGAGGAGGCTGATGATCAACTGAAAATAACTTGCCTGCCGTCTTATAGAGACAAGTTGTACAGAGCTGAGGAGGTCTCTCAGGCTGGGCTCCCCTGGGGAGAGCTGGGTCAGAGCCTGAGCCTCCCAGGGGCAGAAGGCCGAGCTCTTGGCTGTTAGCCATGTTAGGAGATGTGCCAGCCAACCCCTTATCTCTCCAGCATGAGAGGAGGCAGAGCCGTCTCAGAGACCAGGGAGCTCCAGGACAGCAGATGTCTCAGCCTGCCTCCTTCTTCACCACAGCACCAGGGGGACAGCCAGTGCTGTGGGGCAAGGTTGCTCCACCATAGTATCGAGGGCTGTAGCAAGAGCTAGATGGGCTTGCAGGTATTCCTGGGGAATAGCCAGGAACAAATATCGTGTGATTTTTACAACTGGTCCTGGTTAGGAAATAAAAGCCTCTGAAAGAGGGGTGCAAGGAGGAGGGGGTCAAAAATAATGAACAAGGTCCTGGCAATTCCAGTTGTGCTCCTCGGGGAAGTATGTTTTCCAGGGCCTACAGAAAGTACATTTCCAGCTCAATGTATGTCGGTCCTGATGCTAACCTGATCATGAGGAAGCAACAGATGACAGGTGAGAGTCTCAGCTGGTGCCAATAGACAAATCTCCAAAATCTGGCCCCAATCAGCTTTAAAAAACCTCAGGCCAACTTTGCTTAGGGCTGACACAGCCCAAGGAGATGCAGCTCATACCGGGTTGTTCCTGGCCCTCCTTTGCCTTGTTGTATGAGACCTGGGGGTGAGGGGAGCTCTGGCCAAGAGCTGGAGAGGAGTAGGAAGGAGGAGCCCCTCCCCGGGTTTAGCAGAATCAGGGACAGACATCAAAGGGATTTCTCTTACCTTGGGGCCTGTCATCAGGAAATTATTCACTGACCTGGAAGACAGAGACAGTGTCAGCAGGGAGGGGGTGACGGTGGAGGGGCCTGGGGAATGCCAGGCATCCCAGGGCTCTCCTCTCACCCCCGCAGCCTGCCTGTCTCCTGGCTGCAGGCACCTTTGCTCTCTTCCCTTGTCTCTCATTGCTGCTCCCTGTGAGCCAGGACAGTGCCTTCTCCTTCTTCCCACCCCACTCCCCCAACCAGGCTGTACCAGGCTGCCACCCCCTCACCACTCCCCTCTTTTGCTTTCCTCTGCACAGCTGCCCTTCATACCAATCCCTCATTTTTCTAGTGCTTTCCTGTTCCCCCAGCTTTGCTTTTTGCCTTACCCAGCTGCTGCTCAGCTTAACTTAGGGTAGCATTGCTCCCAGGACCTGGATCGTGTGCCAGTATCACCCTCCCCATGGGACCATGCCGAGAGAAGGCGGTCACGCCGCTGCTCCTTCACAGTACGTGTCCTGACAGCATCACCCCACACCACAGTCCCTTGTTTTCCTGTGGTGCCAGATCTGGCTGCCCACACTTCCCCCTTGGTCACATTAAAGCTGAGCACAAACATGCTTGTCCTCCCTACCCTGATGGGACTCTCTCCTCCTGCGTGGGGAGGAGTGGGGACATGTGTGAAGTGGTCCTAGCCAAAATTAAACTTTCTGGTGTTTTCCAAGTGAAATATGAAAAATTGAGATGAACCGTTTCCAAAGGTGCCTGTTTGTAAGTAGTCCTGTGAAACACTTAATTCTGCTTCTATTCACGGAGAACTGTTCTACTGAAAATGCCAGGGTCTGCTTTGGTAATCTTAAATTGCAGGCTCCTTAGACCTTCTGTTTTGGGAGTCTCATGATCCCCCTCTTTTTGTTTTGTAGGTCAGTAATTCCTACTTCTTGTATGGAAGGCGAAAAACCTAAAATGTGGGTCTGCTTCCTAAGGCTATTGCAAGGCAAACGAAAGGACCGCTCGTGTTTGTTTATTTTTGAATTCAAGATTTTCATAGCCAATTTCACTCTTCTGGCCCCTGGTTTTTCCTTGCCTGTGGCTTTCTATGGCATTAACCCATTCCTCCCACCTCCAGGTGGAAAGAACAAAATAGCAAACTGGGAATAAGCTGGGGGGGCTGCTGAAGCAGAGTCAAGGATTTTAGGAGGTCTCTAAAGGATCACCAAAGAAGCCCTCAGCCTAATTGCTGCCTGGCCCAAGCCCTGCTCTGGTGGGACAGCAGACAAGACTCTTGCAGGTGTTCATGGCTCCTAGGTTGTAACAGCTTTCTGCCCCTGCAGAAAAGGGGGAGAGGAGGTAACTGCATGACATGCTACATTCCGACCCCTTTCATTCTATAAAGAGGAAAATGTCAGTTCCCACTGAAGCTGCGAGGGAGGAATCTCTAAGGGCCACAAGGCAGCGTGGCTGGTCTCCAGCGCTCTCCCCAGGAGCTTGGAGAGCAGAACCGACGCTGGCCGGTCTGACTCTTTCTCCAGCAAGAAAGGTTGTTTCAGTGTAAATGGTCAGTCAGCATTAGGACTCCACCTGGTGCAGTGACCACCACTAGGAATTTCGAGGATGGCTGGGTGAATCCAGCTTAGCTGTGCCATGGCAGAAAGCATGGAGGCTTTAAAAACACCCAGGAGCCAACCCCAACTATCCCTAGCCAGAAATGAAGCAGGAGGAGAGGGGTTTCTCCTACAAACACCGCATTCCAGTCTCTCCAGGTTTGCAAAAATAACCCTCATCACTAATTCCAGTGAGTCTCCAGGACATCTTCCCTGCTGTCACCCTGGCACTCCAGAGAGATGGGTGAGTGCTGTTATCCCAAGGGAAGGACACTGAGGCCAGAGAAGTGGCACGAGTGGATTGAGACCTTGCAGTGAGTGAGTCATTGGGAAAAAGCTAGAGCATGCACCGAGAGAAACGGGGCTCTTCAGCTTCTTCTTGAGATAATGTTCTGCTTCAAATGCTGGATGTCTCCCAGTGGAGGATGCCTCTCCTTTTCAGCTAGCTCTTGCAGAGCCTTAACCCACACTCTGTCCCTTCAGCGGAGCTGCACGCTCCACTCTGCAGTTGGGCTATCAGGCATGCAGTGATGCTTTCTGCTTTTCTAGCTCCTCTCCATTTCCCTGAAAATCCCAGTAGCTGGGTGAACCTTCGCTGAATGTGGGGGAGAAAGGTGCAGGTTATGGTATGATTTTTCCTCTCTGTGTGTTTTCAAGCGATCTTGTCTGGAGCCACAGAAGTCCCTGGTTAGGGAGAGAAAGACACTGTCCTGTTGTGCTACAAATCCAGCACGGAGAGTGCAGGGGCATCCCAGGGTGGGCTCAAGCACAGGCAAAATCAGCCATTGCCATCCCAAGGCAGGGGGCAGCTGTGCTGCAGCCCTGCCATGGACACTGGGGCAGGCAGGGTACAGCTTGGGCAAAACCTCAAAACACCTGATCTTTGCTGTTACTCACAGTTTAGGAAGAGTTAAGAGAACTAGTTTGCAAAGTTTCACTCTGGCAAGTCTGACTTTTTTTTTGGTGGATATGTGTCCGTATTGATGAATCTTGTACTGGGAAAGATTCCCCTGGGTCAAAACAGGAGGGAGAGGGCTGTGCTGGAGCACTGCAAGAACAGGAGCTCCTTTCCCTTTGTTCCAGGCCTGGGATTCAGACCCGGCTGTGCTCCAGCCCCCATAGGTACTTTAGCACGAAGTCGATGGCTGTTTTGCAGAGGAATTTTCTTTTGGGAGCTGCTTCTGCATTGTACAGCTAATTAAATATTTCCTGGGACTTGGAGAGACGGCATCTGTAGCCGGGTGATTAGAGCATCGGGTGACCTGAATCACACAGGGCCATGAACCTGGGGCTATTCAGACTGTGTAAGCTCCATGGGTCCCCATCCTAACGCAACTGGGTAGCAGCATGAACAAGTCATTTTTCCATCTGGTTTCCCTCCTGTCCTTTGCCTTGACCTTAAGCGCTTTGCTATGGGGACCACACTCAGGATGGTGTCAGTGTGAATCTGAGCCCCTGGTAGCAGCTGTGAGACAACTCTGGTAAAACGCCCCTGTTGTAGGCAAGATCCAGAGAATTGCAAGTCCTCTCTTATCCTGCTTTTTTCTTATCATTGCTTCCCACCTGGGTAGGAAAAGCCAAATTCACAGTGTGCAAGAAGGATTTCCTTCACACCCTTGCTGAGCAGTTGCAAGGGTGGCTTTAGGAGGAGGAGAGTAATCCCCACGTTCAGGGTTTACAGCAAACCAGCCTGTTACCAGGTGTCAATTGACATAACTGCATTGAAGCAGCGGATCTGTTTCCTCCCGGGATAAACCTCAAGGTTCACAAAAAGGCCAAGTTCAGGATATGCAATTCACCGTCTGCAGCTGAGCAAATGGTACAGTAGCAATTTCCCAGCAGGATATTCTAAACATTTTTATTAAGTCAGAGAGACAGAAGGCATTTTCCCTGAGCTCTCTGATCAACAGGCAGGCACGCTGCTGGGCGGGTTTGTAGGACTTAGACAAGTAAAGGATTCATTTAGGCCAGTACACTTGACCCCCCCCATTTAACTCTTGCAGCTGCAGGTGGGTTCAGGAGAGGGGGAGACGGGACAGTTTGAATATCAGGGTGCTCTGTGCTGCAGAATCTGCTGTTGTATGGCTGGAGGGTAGCTGGAATTTTTCCTATTTATGCTGAGAGGGAAGGAAAGATAATAATGGAGACAAACTCTGTGCGCTTTGTGTTTGCCCATATGATCTAGCTATGAAAAAATGCATCTCTTTGCTGGATATAGGCTCCAGCAAGGACAGAGGGTAATTCAGCCACTTGTTCCGCGGCTGTAGTGACAATGCCACGACAGTCAGCTCTGTGCTGCAAATAGGAATCACTATGAAAAGGCATGTCGCTTCATTTTTTGCCTCTGTAGTGTGATTTTTATTCATTTATTTATTTTTAATGATTTTCCATACCACTGTAAAGGAAAGCAGAATGCAATCCTAAACTAACTAGCTAGCTGCATCCACCATGAGCGTAAACCAGCCAGATTCCCATGACTTCGGTGTCACCACACTGATTTAAAACTTTTTGAAATCACACACGTGAAAGGAAACACTTGAAATTATTTCTCTTCTCTGACAAAGCTTACAGGGTTTCTAGCTATCTAAACCCCTTTCCCTCCACCTTCAAACTCCAGGACAATGTCACACAGACTCAAGCGGAGCAGAGACAGACCTCAGCGGGTAGAGAGAGGAACCTCACCGAGTCCTTCAGCCCCCTGCCCAGCCCGTGCGGGGCCCTGGACAGGGCGCGCTGCTCCCTCACTGCAACTCTATGCATCCAGGTAAAACGCAAGTCAAGGGCAAGTGATTTTCATTGCATCTGATATTAGGAAATTATCTCAAAGTTAATGAATATCTATAGCAGGAGTTCTCTATCATAGTTTTATTGAATCCAAAAACAAATAACCCTGCCAAGCAGCTGCCCCGTTATATTTTACACATATCAAATATTAATTAGCCTCTGATAACTTCTGCTCAGTTACAACTTTAATAAATAACAGCACCCCACGCCTCAGTTTAATATGTCCCAAGAGCCTTATCAAATCTCCCATTAAAGTATTTGTTTGGTACCCATTCACACTGCTGGTTCAGCTCTTTAGCAAATTATAAAGCTATATTTAGATCTTTACTGTCATTATTGTAAATACAGAAAATGGATACAATTTCACTTTGGATCTGAGTTTCATTTTCAAGTACAAACTCCTCCAAGTTTTTAGAAAACCAGTGACACTGGAAACTAAAGGCAATCTCACAGCTGAAGTGTAAAAAAACACTTAGAAACAAGCTGCTGCATTAGAGATTGTTACATTCTTCCCACAGGATAGGAGATGGGGAGGCAACTCATTCAGATTTGGAGCTCTACTTTTTTTTTTTTCCTTAATTTCTCTCTATTTTGCTACATTTATTTTTATTTTTTTTTAGTTCCTAAATGCAACCCTGATGTTTCGCTCATCTGGAAATACGCTGACCATTCAACCTAGCTAACACGGCAGGATCTAATCCACACTCGGAGAAGGAAAGTGGCCACATATATATTAAAAAAAATTACTGTTGATCTATATTGCCCTCTGCTCCCAATTCTCGTGATTAAATCACAGGAAAAAAGAATCTTGTTGTGTTTAAAGCTGTTGGATCAGATAAAGAAGACCAGCAAAAATTGCAAGCAGAATTATTGCATGATTCTCACAAACCTTGCTTTTATTCTCCTCAAGAGTTAAGGGACAGGGTCTGTAATATGATTGTTTCAAATAAAATTTGCAATTTTCCTTTCTCTCAGGAAATCATGACCTATGAGCAACACGCAGAGAGAAGCAAGGCTATCTTGTTCTATAAACTTTCCTCTTAGATGAAGACTTCTGAAAGGCAAACAGGGAATTTAGAGATCCAACTTCCACTGAAAATGCCTGGGATTTCTGTATTTAATTCTGCTTTGTGCTCTGAAATTTCTCCGCTTTGAACTGTTTCTTTAAAATGTTGATTTTTTTAAAAAATCTTTTAATATATTCTAAACCTGTTTATATTGAGGAAAGCAAGAGACATACACAAGAAGAGCGGAAAAATAAAAATAAAATCAGCATGAGTTCTTGCCTAGCCTCTCTGCATAACATATATATTCCCCTTGTTCCAGAAGGGAGATTTATCTTGAGCTTGCTACTGCATAATATTTAGACATATATAAATCATTGCACATTCTTTTAATAAAGGGAGTAGAAAATCTCTGAAAGAACATAAATTTCACTCCTAGCCTAACAGGACTGAGTTCCCAATTACCCTTGAGTTTCTCTTTCTGTAATTTTGGTTTCTCCATCCATAATAATAACCCTAGGGATCTGCTGTGGGGGAGGCAGCGGATTTTAGTAATTGAACAGGAAAAGACTTTCCTTGCTGTTAGAGATAAGTCTGTAACCCACTGAGCAGATTCCCCAGGGAGTTACAGGAATGGAGAATAAAGTTTCAGTACTCAGTAAAAATCACACAGGAAAAAGTACCTACAGAGCCAGGTCATTTGAGTCCATCTCCATTTGAGCATGGGATAGATACAATCCGCAAGGAACGGTAGGAGATTTAATGCAAGTGTAATCTCCTGCTCACTGTTATAAAACATTTCTGGAAATAAATGTAAAACCACCCTTAGGACAGACCAAGAGGTCCACAGGAGATGACAGCAGGTTTGTTCACGGGGGCACCAGTCTGACGGGACCCAGGTGGTTGAGAACCAAGCTGTAGCAACCTCTGTGCCAAAAGCGTCTCCCCAGGAAATCCTAATACATGCATTTCAGACGTGTAATCCTGACCTTGTGCCTGCCAAGGAGTCCGGGTCTCTGGCTGCTCATCCGGAGTGATGCTCCTGTGGATCTAACTCACCCCTGCTGCCTCTGAGCTCTTAATCAGGGACTGTCCTCTTTTTGGCGAGCATGGGAGAAGCCCCACTTGGTTTGATTAAGACAAGAGACAAACAGACCGTGAGCCTTTGGAAAAACAGAAATCCCTGGCTCTGCCATTGGGTTATCTTCCCAGTTGGAAATGAAGGGGTAGATCTGCTCTCCTTTCCTCTATTTTACCTCAGCTCAGGATTTGGCCCATTGACTTACTGCTGGGAGGCGAGGGGGAAGAAGGGGACTTTCTCTGCTCACATCTAACCTCCCTGCCAATGAGTGTGTTGGGACTTAGTTAAATATCTGGTCCCATTAAAGACCAGAACTGAGCTAAGTGGAAAAGGGGGATGTTTAGAAAGGTGAAGAGGAATCTCCTTAGGGTGTCCGGGAAGAGCACCTGCCTGTGATACAGACTGAGGTGCTCTCGATACTCACCAGGCACAGCAGGATTGGAAGAAGGGAGTGAGGAAGAAGATGCCCAGATAAGGGTCCATGTGAAACACAAAATCCAAATAAAGAGGGAGAAAGGATATCCTAAAAAACCCCTTGGGTACCACCACCAGCGAAAAGAAAAAAAAAAAAGAAACAAAAGAAAATTAGGGAAGGGATGGAGTTATTTTCCACCCGCCGCTCCTGGTGTGATGAAGAGGCATATGCCCCCTGAATCCCAACTTCTGTGAAGGGTAACCAATCCTAAAGTAAGAGCTAAAGGGGGTTGGTGAAATGGAGCCGCAGAACTTCCTAAGAAGAGATTATCTACTTAATTAAAGATTTTTTTTTCCCTAAGTCCTTCAGCCAATCAGGACTCAAGTGCCAGAGAGAGATTGAACTGATGAAAAGAACACCCCAGGTTCCTCGAAGACAAATGCACCACGAAAGGGATAAGAGGGAGGGAAAAGGGGAAAACAAAAAAAAAAAAAGAAAGAAAAAGAGAGAGAGAGAGAGGGATAAAGAAAGAGACAGCAAATCCCTTAAAGTAATCACTAGATTCAATCTCCACCAGCACTGCCTTGCCTCTCCAACCCCCGCAAAGGCAACTGGAAGGGCTGCTTTCGGTGTGCCCTCACCTCCTCCTGCCTTGGAGACATCACTGGGGCTGGGGTGCGCTGGGTGCTCCGGGATGGGGGGGCTTGGATTTGGGCCACCTGCACCCACAGCTTGGAGACCATGCAGTGTGCTTCAGGGAGAAGGCTGGCAAACAGATACGTGAACATCGTCTCTGCCTCAGACTCCCCCAGGAGTTTAAGGGGAATTGGGGCCAGTTCCTACCTCCATCTGCTCCTCCTTCATCACAGTGACCTGCTCTTTCTTCCCACCTCCTCTTTGCAACATGCCACCCTCACCCCAGGAGAAAGGCCTCTGACTAAATCTTCCCCTTTCCCCCTTGATTTTCTGCTTTTGGGGTTTCCTGTGAGGTCCACAGGAGGGGGTCTTTGCTTTGGGAGGGTCAGCGGTCTCTCAGTGAGGACTTATCCCAGGCCAAGAGCTGGTGGAGCTACTTAGAAATGCATCCACCCTGTGCCTCCTGGCTAGGCGGGACATCCCAGTTACTGTCACACTGCACACCACAGCCACTCTGACAGGCTCTAGGTCAACAGGACCAGCCACGCCACCCTGTCCCAGAGCCGTAGGAGCATCTTCTCTGCACTGCACAGCTCATTTGCACACTGTGGACATAATCAGCTAAAATGCGGGCTGAGACCAGTCAAACTCATTTCACCCAGGGGTGCAGCTGCTGGGCAGAAGGGCTGGACCAGGGCAAGATTTGAAGGGGAGTGAGACCCTATGGCTGGGCCATCAGGCAGGGCTGGCTGGAGGCTGAGCTTCACTCAGGACCACCTGAGGCAGATGAAAAGTCCCTCCTGGGTCACACGGCCTCGAGGAGGCAAACCTGCCCGGCAGAGATTTGCTCTCAGCTGGACTTTGGCCATGCCAAGACTGGCTCTGCCCAGGCCAGGGAGCTCCAGCCAGGCAGGAGGGGGACACAGCACACAGGGCACTGCTGGCAAAACTCTACTTTTGCCCTGAGCGCAGCCCACCTAGCCAGCAGGGGGGGCTGGGTGGCTTGCAAGCACCTAGGTGAGGAGAAATTGTAGCTGCCAGCAACTGATCCCAGGGCCAGCTGTGCCTCCCAGCTGCATCCCATTACAGCAAGGCTGCTGGTATTTGCACTGATTAAAGCCCCAGCTCCTGGAGCCGTGAGCATTTTAAAAACCAAGGTGTTATGTGCACTGAGAAAAAGCCTGAACGTTCTTCTAGTAGAAGATAAACCCCAGAAACTGAAAGGTGAGGGAAAGAAGACATTTATTTATTTTATTTATTATATTGAAATAGAATTCCAATGCTGTGATGTTCAGCACAGTTCAATGGTTTTGATGGCCTAATTCAAGTACCGGGGGTGGCTGTGCCCTCCCTGCCAGAAGAGGCTGCCCTGGGGGAGCTGAGGGGCTGCCCAGAGGCTGCCCGCTCTGCGGGGGCTCAGCCCCACCAGGACAGCACTGGTGGGATGCAGGGGAGATGCTGCCACCCTGCACTTGGCATTTATTTCCGATGGCAGGAAGAAGAATTTCCAGTTGTTTCTTGCAAGCCTCTAAATATCTATTTCAGGACTCTTGAACTGGAGTTTTCTCCTTCCTTGGGTCCAGCAGCGACAACATTTTGAAATCATGCAACACTTCAGACGTGTTGGAAAGGAAGGACACCATTGTGTTTGCTGGGGAGAGTTATTTTTGTTTACTTCAAAACAAACTAAGTAAGGGGATTGCAAAAGTGAGGAAAAAAATAATTGTAGGTGGATCCAACATAGAGAGGAGGAATTTATTCTTTTATTAGCTGTTAAAAGAGGCAGCCAGGCCTTCCTCCAAGCTCAAAGAAGCACCAACAGCACCAGGGTGCTTCGGAGCCAGCAGCCTCCCCAGTCAACTTCTAATTTCAATTAAATGCAATAGTCACTTTCCTGGAAACAAGCATGTTTTTCAAGCCAAAGAGGCTGGAGGCAAAGCCTGAAACAAAACTGTCCCAAACGTGTTTCAAAGCACTTAATTACAGCTCTCAAAGGCTGTTTAATAGACTCTATGAGGTACTCTCTAAAGGAATGGGATGCAAAATTGTTTTATAATGTCCCTCAAATTTTGTTATTGTTACCAACAAAAGCTCTGTAAATTTTCTAAAATGGGCCCAGAGAGCATTAAAATACATTTTATGGCCAGAAGGACTGGTCTATTATGCCATCTGACCCGTTGGCCAATACAGATCTCTACTGACCTTTGCATTGAGTGCTGTAACGTGTGTTTGACTATTTGCTCATCTCCCAGAATGGCAGACAGGGTTTGAGAACACCAGGAGATAGAGAACCTACCACCATCTGTGGTAATTTGTTCCAGTTTGTTAAAAAAACAAACCAAAAACATTAATATAAGGCGTCTAGGTTTAATTTCCAGAGTACAGAGAAGATCTGAACTGTCCTTAAAGAGCACATACATGTAATCACAGAAAGGGTAAAAAATAAAGCCTTTAATGCTCTTGCTGCCTTCCACCCTGGTACCAATGCAACTGATGGATATGAAAAATGAGGTTAAGAAGCGGGTGTAAAAATTCCAAGTCTGGCTCACAGATATCTCAAAAGTTTCTTGCTGTCAATGCAAAGCGCCCAAAGGACAGATTTTTTTAAAACAAAATGGCCCTTCAAAAGGTCAAGAAGGAATTTGAAGTCTCTTGTTTTAAAAGATATGCAAAAGGTATGAGATCAAAACAAAAATAAATTAATCTTGTCCAGGGAGCACACAGAATTCAACCCTGAAAGAGCTGAAAAAGTCTCAGGAAGGTCTGGCTTCCCAGTACAGTAACCAGTTTTCAACCAACTTGACTGCAGCTTTGCCTTTTGCACCAGCTACATATGGGCTCAATAGTGTCTAATGCCTGGCAAAACATCCCCCGGCACCCCAAGAAAGTGTCAGTGGTGCGTGCAATCCTGTACTGAACATGCTCTGTGCTATTCTGCTCCTACAGTCAAGTGGTTCCAGAAACAAAGCCAGACAAAGGCTGGGGAAATGTAATAGCTTTTATTACACTGACTGATACGCATTGGAAAAAGCAAACACGTTTTTTGAGCACTTTGGCTCTGAAAAGGCAGGAAAGGTGCTGGCGTGCCCAGAAGCCTGTTTATCTTTTTTTTTTTTTAGCTATATCAACCTGAGATTGTGCCATTAAAGAGGGTATTGACACACCAGGACATGCAAACAGCTGCGTGACCCCTTCACTGTACTCTTTATGTTCCCCAGCGCTGCTCTCTGCATGGGTGACGCACGCTGAGCCGCCTCCCGTCAGGTCTGCTTGTGCTTTACCAGTATGGACTGTACCCTCACATTGGCAGCTTCTCCTTACGGTTTATGCAGGGACAGCTCAGGGAATCCTTGTCTGCTGCAGTGAACTGTGTGACCGGACACATCCAGTCCATCCAGTGAAAACTATTTCACATCAGAAGGGACAGAAATGTTGCAATGGCTACTATAGAGGGTCGGTTCAAGGCAAGGACACTTGCAAAGCGTTTTCCAGCTGCAGCTCTCAAAGTGTCTCAGCGAAACAGGTCCCCCACTTTTCCCATTTTACAGGATGCAAAACTGAGGCCCAGAGCCGGGCAGCGGTTTGGGAATAGACCCAGCCTCCTGCGCCCTAGGCTGGCCCCAGCCTCCGTCTGACTGGTCTGATGTTCGAGGCAGCCGGTTTCAAGGGAAAGGCAAAGGTCTCTAGGGAAACATCCTCTTTAGCCATGGTATATAGAAGTTGGCTGTGCCCTGGAGCAAGTGAGCTTAGAGCACTTCAAAAGCTCCAGTTGTTCATCCTTAGTCTGGGCTACGATGATTCCTTTATCACATATTCTCAGTTACAGTACTAGGGGATATTCCCTCTGAATGGTCGTGACTTGCCATGGCAGTGACTTGCACAGGCTCATGCTGCGTTGGCCAAAAAAGTATTTCTTTTGAGAGTCCAGAAAGCAAGTACAGGTCCAGGGCATGTTTTTCCAGCACCCACTGACCAGGTGGCTAAGGGCTGGGAGTGGGAAAGGGACAGAAATGCTGAGAGGTGGGGTATCTGGTGATGAAAATCAAAGGGAAGTGAGGAGGTGGTGTGCCACTAAAGGACAAGCAGGAGCAGCTTGGAGGAAAAGGACTGTGAAGGTGGGAGGGAAATTATGTGTAGCACTCCAGGAAGGTGTAATTAGGACAAGCAGGACTGAGCGAGTAGAAGCACATTCCTGGCTGGCTGGCAGGAGGTAAGATAACCCTGGAGGTGAGAGGGACCATACTGAGCTCCCAGGTCTAGCAACATACCCTGGCTGCTTGCCAGCCACACCTCGCTCCTGTCCCTGTGGCACCTCGAAGGCAAGCCAGATTCCCATGTGGAGCGACAGATACAGCACTCCCCAGCACAGCCCTGTGGGGACCAGGAGCCCAGACCACATGTTACTGCTCATCCTGGACACGCCACCATCCTTCAGAGAGCCTTGCTCAGGCCACCACAGACAAGCCTACGGTCACGGGGAGTAAATGTCACAGGCATCAATGTGAGTGGTTCTGCAAAAGGAGCCTCTCTTCAGCACCCATGAGGGCTCTGCCTCTCAGGGGGAAACGTGCTTGGCCCCTGCACATGAAGATTTGGGACATGGCAAAAAGGGAGGGTGGGGGGAGAAAAAAGGCAGAGAGATCCTTCTGTACTGGCCAGAAGGATTAGTAGCTGGAGGGGGAAAGGGCTATGGGTTTGAGAGGTGTCTGGAGCTCAGTGGACCGAAGGATGAGTCCGGTAAAGCAGGAAGATGGCTCAGCAGCATGGTGTAAATACTTGTTAGCTTGGGTCTTTGGCAGGCCTGAGGAACCCAAGAAAAATCTACATAGGAGCTGCTTAAATGGGTCCACTGTTGCACCAGAAACATAAATTTTGTTTCCCTTTCAGGCTTCCCGTGCTCCCCTCAATATTATTATTATCAGGAATATTTGGAAACAAAACCGTATTTCAAACTGAAGAAAATCAAGCCCTTTTATTACGGAAAATGCCCAGTGAACATGCTTTGATCTTTTTTAGCTGAAACCGTCCACGAGCTCTGCAGGAGCTGTAAATAGCTCCAGTCGACTTACAACTGGATATCCTTCACCCAAGCGATTTTGCTCGGCTCTAGCGGAGAGAGACTGATTTGTTTGGAGTCCCTTTTGTAATGAAGACAGGAGGAGGTTTAGCTGAGGGTTTTAAGCAATGCTGTGATCTTTTTAATCTCTAATTTGCTACGCGGTCTAATGGCCGTGCAGTGGCATACGGTAGCTCTGAATTACCCTGTAATTTGTCCCCCTGGCGAGCCCGCTCGCTGTTTCGCAGCCGGCAGATGGTGCTCCCAGCTCGGCCTGCAGCTGGGCTGGGGCTCAGCGCTGCTGCTGAAGAGCATCCTTGGACCACAGGCGTGTGGGGAAACGCTCCTGTGCCGGGCACTGCCATGTCCAGCACGGACAGCAGGCTCTGCAGGGTATCTGGGCTCAAATAAAAAAATCTCCTCTTCTCCTCCCTCCTTCTCCAGACCAAGCCCCTTGAGGCCTCAGCATGGGCTAAAACCAGAGGTGATCGTGAATGGTTCAGTGTTCACAGCAGTGGTGCAGAGCCACTGGTGGCCATGCCCGTGGGTGGAGGGCCAGCAGTGCCCTGATGTGAGCTCTCTGCCACAGCACAGTGTGGTGCAGCCGCCGCTCGTGTGCTGCAGCACACTTCCCCGTGGGCCAGCTGCGCTGGCAGCCCATGAGCCTTCTACCGACACCTGGCCTTAGCTTGGAAAGGATTGGGTGCTCATCAGCCCTCAGGTGGGAGATGGGTGTAAAGCCATCAGTGGTATGCACAGATCCTAGGACAAATCCCAAGGTCAGGGACCTGCAAATCTGGCTCAGTTCTTTGCCTTAAAACAGTGGCAAAAACTGTGCTGGCATAAGTCTAGTGAGGTCCTTCCTCTTTGCCTACGGATGACTAACGTGACTAACGCTCGGCATTTACCCGGAATGAGTCAGGTCTGCAAAATCATGAGACTGGCTTGAAAATAATACACAGTGGGAGCTATTTGTGTCCAAGCCTTTAAGGTACTCTTGGGGCTTGTTTCCTCTGGAATCGGCAAGGCTGGGAACATGCTGTTCTCTCGCATGAAAGGCAAGCTGAGAGTCTTGGGCTGCGGGCGATTGGGCTTTCTGACGAACACCAAATGTCAGAAGGCTTGCCATAAATCACAGAAGGTAGCGAGGCTGAGAAGGCACGTAGCACCTCTTGGCATTGCCCAAAACTTGCCGAGTGTGGGTCCTGGCTGTTTGCCTGAGAGATCTCACACATTCAGTGTTCGTACATTAAAACACCGGATCTTTTTTGCTCTGTCCTTGGCCAAGAACTTCTCTTGGCCTTCTGTGTGTTACTTGTTGCTACTCTTCACCTTGGGAGTGGCTGTATTTCAGTGGTGAGCATCAGATCAGCCCAGAGTGCTGTGGCCCCCAGTGAGCTGTAAGGAAAGGTGAATCATTTCCCAATAAAACCCCGGGCTCAGGATCTGGCTCCAGCTCCAACATTCCCCAGTGTCATCTGCACTGACTAGAACCATCTCTTCTGCCAAAATAGTCAGTCAGTCCCAATAAATGGTGATGATGAGGAGCTTGGAGGCTGAATCAAGACAGCCAAGATGAAGAAAGAGCTTCAAGATGGTCAGGGTAAACTGGCACCACAAAATCTATCACCAATCCTTTGCAAATGCCACTGCTGACAGAGCCAGAATCCAGCTTCCTGTCAAAATCTTAAGCATGAGGCACTTTTACTGATGGTTGTTGGAGAAACGTTGTGGATACTCTGCTGTTGGACAACCCTGACCTCTTTTATAAGTGTCCCGAGAAACAAGCTGCTGCATAAATAGTAAAGCAGCACTTTTGTTGGCCTGTTGGGGACAAGCCCCTTGGCTTTCATACTGTCAGCCTGGATGAGGTTTCACGACTGATGAGGACCACCACAAAGAGGTGCTTTACTGAAGTATAACACTCTCTGAAGGAGGCGTTTCTTTTCTTGTCTAAAGGGATCAGACATTTTGCTTACAGGCTAAGAGCATGGCCTGTGGCCTGATCAAGATTTTTTACTGAGCCCTGAAAAACAGAGACCCAGAGAGTGAAGGGAAGAGAAATGTGGCTAGAAATAATAACCCTTTTCTGGGTGCCCCTGTTGAAGCACAGCTACTCTGGTGCCGCTGAGGGGAGTCAGTGCATGACTGAACTTTGTCATGGCCGGTTACCTTCATTTGTCACAACTGATAGCAGTCAACCTTGCTTTGTATGAATGTTTTACAAAGTCATCCTTACCTGACCTCCGTCATTCCAGCATCCCAGGACACGATCTACTGCAGCCTCTCAGTACACTTACGAGGTGTCAGCCATTGACTAGAGGCTGGTAGCTGAGGCATGGCACAGATAACGATTTGCCCAGGCTCAGGCAGCGAGATGGTGTATTGTATGATACATCCGAGCTGAAAACAGACCAGAGCATAGCGTGCTACTAGGCAGAGGAAGAGGGGGCTGAGGGTACCCCTATGACATGTCAGTGCTGAGAAGGGGGGTACCCTACCAAAGAAGATGCAAGAACATCCTGGCTTCTCACCAGAGGTTGCTGGGGGCTGAGACCCCAGTACACTGGGATGGCATCACATCAGGAGCAAATGAGGATCCTGTATAGTGGCAGCTCTTCCCGAACATCAGAATTTATATGGTGACCTGCATCTGGTCTCTGAATGAAAATCAACAGTGACGCTTGCACTGGTTTTACATTAACACATGCAAAGTAGGAATGAGCCCTATATTTAGAGGACAAAGCATTCATTGCCGCACCAAGAGAGAAGGCGGCAAAAAACCCCAACTGCTACCACACTAGGAGAAACTAACCTTCATATTAATCTATCACTGGGCAGTATTTTCTGGAATGATGTACTTTAGGTAGGTTTGTCCTTACCCGTTGCCACTGAGAAAGGTGTGCTAACTCCCAGGCTTTCTGCTGTCAGATTTCATTGCAGTATCTGTTTGAAGGCAGAGTCTCACCCTTCCTCATCTCAGTTTTCAGAAATATGGCAACGTGATTCAGACCTCATGTCATCAGGGTGAGCAAAGAGGAATATGTAACACACAATGGCACTGCAGGCACCAACTTTGGATGTGTTTCCCCTGCAGTTCCCTCTCCGACTCAGGGATGGCGATGCTGCCTCAGCTCTTACTTCAGCCAATAATGCACACTGTGCACTCTGTGAAGGCCTTTTTTTATTAGCACCACAGGGTGTGCTGATAGATGATTGCACATGACAGGAGTCATTCTTACAGCCACGGTCTGCCTGCTGGTGCTACGTCCGAAGACTTGCATGCAGCTGCTGGAACAGCCCTTACCCACCCATGGTTTCTAACCAGAGGAAGAACAAAATGTCCTCAGGAATTAAGTGTGGCTTGTTTCTGGGAGGCTTTTTGTTATGAGTATTTACGACTGTATCAGTCACTGGTAGGTGGTCACGCTAAGAGGAGATAGCAGATCCCACTCAGGACACAGGGGTTTCTAATTCCAGCTCAGCCTTTGACCATGGATAAATTATTCCTCTGTCACATGCCTCAGTCTCCCTCCCCATTCAAGTGTCTACTCAGACTGTAAGCTTTCGGAGAGAGCGGGTATCTCCCAGCATGGGTTTGTACAGCACCCAGCACAATGGAGACCTTGATCTTGATGGCAGCCTTCACTCAAGTATCAAAGTCTTTATCTGATTAATTTACCTGAACAATCCTTTGGCCATATTGGCTCCAGATCACATGTGTGATAAGAAGTGACAGAGGGAAGTGTGTGTATATAAAACCACTTTCTGAGTTTGGAGTGACTGAAGGTGTAACATCTGGGTTGTGAGTGGAGGTGACTGCCCTCCAAGTGGCAGCACTGCACCTCAGCACTGCACCCTTGACCCATCTGAAGACGGAGCAAAAACCAAAGGCCTGAGGAGACTGGACCCTCCAGTCCCTTTTCCATTTTTAACCACTCACTAGAAACACCACGGGAGGTAGGAGGTATCAGTTTATAAGGGAAACTCCCTTTTGACTAAAAGAAGCCTGACAAAGGACATTTTAAACAGAAGTTTTTGTCCTTTTTCCATAAATAACGTGAGGACCATGAATACTGCTCCACCTGTCATTAAGAGACTGAACTTCCCATCTTGCATGGCGGAAGAGCAGACCCCACTGTGCACCTCACCTCCAACGGTATGTCTTCCAGCTTTGCTGGCTGCAAGGAGCAGATCTGTGTGCAG
Organism: Burhinus bistriatus; assembly: GCA_013397275.1. Classification (NCBI taxonomy): domain Eukaryota; kingdom Metazoa; phylum Chordata; class Aves; order Charadriiformes; family Burhinidae; genus Burhinus; species Burhinus bistriatus. The sequence continues at coordinate 58,497 of VYXH01007290.1, read as the reverse complement.
TGTCTACCAGAGACAGCCTATTTCCTTGGGTTACTGCCTCTCTTGATCAAGACATCAGTCAGTCATCCGAAAGACCTGGTGGTGTTTTTCACTATGCTTCCTGAGGCCAGTCTTGTGTCTTCTGTGCCTCCTCTGCCCCAGCTTAGCAGACCCACATCAACACAGTACAGGATCCTTCTGGCGGCACTAGACATCTTGAAGCAACAGTGAACCTCTGTTCTTCATCTGCCAGCCAGTTTCTAATCCAAGCCTTGCTATTTTTATCCAGTTAGGATTTCTTCACTCCCTTAATAAATATATAATGTGGCACTCTATCAAATGTCTGGCCAAAGGCAGAGCAGTTTGCAATCATTTCTGGCCATACCAGCCCAGAAAACAACTGACTAATCAAATGGCATCTTGTTCGCTGAGTCCCATAGCAACTTCTCCTCTCCAATAGTAGTCTCCTCTCAGAGGAAGCCTCTGAATATCAGGACTCTGTCAGCATTTCCACCAAACTGGGGGTCTCTCCTCCTCTCCCAAAGCAACTGCATTAATGATGTAGTAGAGGAGACTTCAGCAGCGTCCTACCATGCCCACCATCTTCCCCATGCACTGAAGGAACAAGCACCCTACGTGTCACAAGGAAGGACGTAGGACCTGCAATAAAATCACTCACTCCTCTGAGATGTCTGTCCTCAATGTCCCAACAAATGGGAACAGTGCCCACTGCCGTGTCCTCTCATAACCTCAGCCCCAGCGTGTCTTTCATGTGCTCTCTCTCATGCAGAGCTGACTCTTCTGTTTGGACCACCAACAGACATTGCTGGGGCTTCATCTGAGCTGAGTCAAAGCACACACATTCAAAATGTGATAAGCCCTATAAAAATAGGGAGAAGTTCGCCCCAAATATGTTGTTTGTAGCATCAGCTAAATGGTAATTTAGAGTTGTTCTCCCTCTCCATTTGCTGGATTGAGAGGATAAAAGCCAGAATTCCCAAGGAACTAGTGATTACTAGCGAGGTTCCAAGAGCAGAACTCAGAAACAGCTAAGGAAAAAAAAAAACAATCATAAAAACCTCTCTAATCCTGATTTCCAGAAAAAGTAGAGCCCCTGCCCTCTAAAAACTAGGCACTTCACAGTATCTTTGGCAGGATTTTGAAAATTACCTTCTGCACACGTAAACCTTGGGCGTGATGTCCTCTATAGAAGCCTAAGAGGTGGATCATTCTCTTACGCTCACCCAAATACGTTAATACATTTCTTGCAGGCATAGTTAGAGACTCAGCCTGTGTATTTCGGAGAGCTTGTACTGAAATTAGCACAAGCTTGTAACTTCTTCTCTGAGGAAAGGTGGATTGACCCTAACGAGGAGCCAGGCTGAGCCTCAGCTGTGCCTGCTCCCCCTTCCAGGTGGGAGGATTGGTGGGGCAGCTGAGCAGTGGGCTTTCCTATAAAAGGAGCCTGCTGGGACAGGAACTTCTGGAAGGTTATTTGTGGGTGGAGAGCACGTAGGATGTTGCTGATATTACGTGCTAGGGAAATGATGGGCTGCAGCAAAACTCTTAGTGCAAGTTTAGAGATTAAGCTTCAGAAATTCTGGTTGTGGTTTAGGCAGTTGTTTAAGGCTAGTAAAGCAGCTGCTAGAGAAAAGGGGAAGCAGATGTATTTGGAAACTACTTATTACAACTGGTACCATCTAGGGGGAGGGCAGCAGAGCAATGCATGGTCTGCTCTCAGGAAAGAAAGCACGTTTTGTTGAGTAGGGAGTTATCTTTTCCAGTTCTCCCTTGTTTCTATCTCTTTTCTGGGATTAGGTGTGCTCTGGGTAGTGTGACAGAGAAGCTTTTAGGCTCTGATATTAGGAACCTGAAGCAATCATGAGGTTCCAGACCCTGTGTTTCTGAAAGTCTAGAGTCCCCTGTCCTTGGGGAAAGCAGTGCCTTTGTGTCCATGGCCTTACATGCAACCAAGGCTTTGGAAAGTCTCTCTTCTGATGATCATGTGGCATTTCTCTGCTTGTTGCTGGGATATCATTAGGGCCTAGAAGCTTATGAATTAGTTCTGGGGACACAGCTGCTATTTTAAGTGCCTTTGTGCCCTCTCCTAGGGGCATAGGAGAGCTTTGTTCCTCTGGTCTCTGAACAACTTAGTTGATCTGCAGGCTCTTCCCTATGCCAGAGCAGGTCTGCTGTGGGGTCTCTTTGGCCAAACCAGGGATATTTCTGAGCTGATGACCTCGCACGTACTGGAGTAGAAGGGCAGAGCTCAGCTCAGGAGGTGTCATCTGAGGAGCTGGAGGCTGAGGCCACCCTTTGATGAAGCCTGTCCCTGAGCTGCTATCTTGGTTGGATGATTTCAGCCTTAGTGAGTGTTCCTGTGCTGGCAGTGCCTGATCAAGTGATTTCACTTAAGTAACCCCTTGCTCCTCCCCTGTCAGAGACCATGGGGTGTGCATCAGTTGGCTGGTTTCCTCGTTGCCTGGCATCAGTCTTATCACCCATGAAGTTTACTGTTCTCGGGTTTCTGTGGTCAGCCAAAGATTCAGCAGCTCTCTGGTGCTTGCAGACAAACAGAAAATCTGGCACTTTTCTTAGTGTGACCATGTCCCTGTGGTGGTTGGCAGGATGCCCTGTCTGAGGGAAAATTACAGATGTTTGATTTTCAAACAGTGTCCATAGGGAATGTCACTGGATCTGAACAGCTATCATATCTCTTTTGATATCTCAAGAGCGGGCATCTTAGCTGAAAGGTTTCCAATGGCTATATTCTCTGCTGTTTCATCACTAAGCAAATAAACCAGTTGCAAACCTTTATATTACTTATCTATGTCAAATTTTTAAAAGCATTTTGTTCTGAAATTTACTTTTTTTCTCCACCTGCAAAAAGATCTGAGGCAAAAACACACAACCAAGTAGGTAGGCCTTGGGATGGCTCGGAACTAACTGATTTGCTAAGCCTCTGGCCATCTAGGACAGGTCCAATTATTCCTTTAATGGGTGCAGCAGTATCACATAAGCTGTGGGAGGGGTGTGTTGCATAAGGCTCAGTGAGGTGGGGATCATTCCTTCTTGTGAAGAAGGAACAAGAGGGCATGGCTGATGTTGCTCAGCCGGTCAGTGGCAGAGTGGGAGTGAGCATCCAAACTTCTTGAGCCCCAGTCCAGTTCATGTTTCATGCATCAGATGAAAAAAAAAAAAAAAAAAAAAAATTTACACTCATGAAAATGAGGGAGGGAAAGGGGAGTCGGGAATTTCTACCCCATTGGTGGAGGAGCTGGTATGTTCACCTTATTGCATATAGGCCCAGACCAGAGACACTTCTCTGAGGGGAAGGAGTGGATGTCACTGGGGTTCAACTTGAGTAGATGTGTTGCTTAACTACTTCATACAGGTTCCCTCACCCACTTCATCTGCACTTTAATTAATTTAACTACTAAAGTGACAGGATTTAATCTTAAGGTTCTTGCTGGCTCCTCTCTAGCAAGTCTGGTGATACAGCCTCTCACTTGATACCCTGTGGCCTTCTAAATGCCACCCTGCCAGACAAAGGTGGCATCTGCTTGGGTTGCTGGCAGCAGCGGTTTGGAAGCTTTAGAGGGCACTGGAGCCATGCCATCAGCTGCCCTGCTTGCTGATGCACAGGGGGAAGTAGAGGGAAAGGCATGTTGCTCTCTGAAGTAGGAAGAGTTCTGCTTGAAGCATGGGTATTTGACAATGTTTTGGCACCGGTAGAGAGGATTGGAAAGGAGCTGCTGACATCCCACAGGCTTTCCTTGAAGTCTGAGGTAGAGGTGCAAGTGTCAAAGCTAAGCAAAGTTTTCATGACTGTCTCAGCAGGATTGACATCACCCGTGTTTCACACTGATGAAAGAGACAAGAGGGAAAAAAGGAAAGCAAGCTTTGGGAACTTTGAGTGAGTAAAAATTAATGACTAATATCATTAAAGCAGAGCTGAGCCAGCTCACTTTTCCCCTGTTCTTCGATCACACCCAATTTGGCTTCTTTTAGATGGGCATTAAAAGAATCCAATGGCTGTAGGCAACATGTGGGCTTAGGAAGTCCCATGGGCTGAGGGATCTTCTTTTGCCCTTGGAGCAAGGTGCTGGGCACAAAAGCAAAGGGCTTCGTTGTCTGCCCAAGCTGGCAGGTAACAGTGGGAAGTCAGCTGCTGATTGCAAATGTTTGCTGACCACAGCTCACCAGGGGTGCCAGCTCCAGCTGCCCAAACCCAGAAAGCTCTCAAAGCCAGGACCTCATCAGTGATGACAATGGTGGTGGGGGGGGAAACCACTGGAAAACACTGCTCCATGTCTTAATAAATTATGATGTTGCAGATATCAGTGTGCTGGGATTGAAGGGGTTAGTGGAGACAACAGGAAATATGCTCACCAAGCAGAAAGTTTTGCTTGAATGGCATTTCAGCTAGGGGTGTGTTAGCACCATGCTCGCATGCTCGCAGAGGTCAGGTGTGCATGTGAAATTTCAGTGATCAAGGCTGGAACACCGCCAGAAAATCTGGAAGGAAGTTTCACCTGCCAAAGCCTTTGTTTCTTTAGTTTAATAATTTCCATCATGTTTTGGACAGACGGTTTTGAAAATATAAGCCGGTGTTAAGAGACTGCATTTGATTCTCAGCTTTGCCATGAACACTTTGGGCTGCCTCTTGCAAGGCAGCTCTGTGCCTCTGTCTGTGTAAGGGGGCTTTTGCCTCTTGGGTCATAAACTCTCTCTAGGGTAGGAGCTGCTTTTATGTGCAAGACCTTGTGATCTAGTTCAAGCCTTTCAGCACTTACGTGGAAGGAGTGCTTCACAGAAGATGAGGCTGTTGGTAGTTATTAAAAATAAAGGTCCAGATATAATCTGGCTGTTCTTCTACAGACCTCTAAGCATCTGCTGCTGGCTGTGGTTAGTCAGAGGGTACTTTTGGTCTGACTCAATAAAGCTAGTTTTGTTGCAATAGTTATTCAAACAACCTCACGTTCTTTTTATAGATGGAGAAATCTGTCTGTTCCTTAAGTGGAGGTACAGACTTGACAGCCCTGGAGAGATAGGAATGCAGGTTACCTGGGGGCAGATTGAGGGGGAGGCTTACGAGATAGAATGTTGTGGGTCTCATTTTTTTGCAGCAGTGTGACTTGCAACACATGTTGGTTTTTTGCATTAGAAGTGCTGAGTCTGCATAGTTTCTCTGGACAGCCGTGGCAGCCATGAGGCATCACCTATGGAGACGCTTTAGAAAAATCAGACTCAAGTGACAACCCATGTCTGCAGAGTGACTAAGTGGCAGAGTTGGGTCTGCCAGTTCATGGTCCCCAGCCATGCACTGAGGCATACAGAGAAGACGATGTGTGGGTGATGGAGCCAACAGAAGTTATGTAGGACCTTCTCCCTTTGAATAGATCTTACCCTTACAAACGCTTACATGGTTCCTGTCAAGTCCCTCCACATGGCTGGATTTGACTGAATTTCCTATAGCACATTTCAGGAGGAGGAACATATTTCCCACAGCCACCAATTGCCCCTGGCAAGCAGTGGCAAGGATTTCACTGGGATTTCCACAAACCATTTCATGGCTGGTGGCTTGTTTGGTGAAAGAAGCTGTCCTGTGCTAGCACTGTCTGTCCTAGCTGGGTCTGCAGGTCCCACCATGAAGAGGTATGAGCGGCACACTGTCTTTAGCATGTTTCTCCCAAACAGGCAGTGTCAATTCCTTTCTCCTTGATAGGGGATAGTGTTAGGGCAAAACATAGATTACAACCGCTATTTCTTAAAATATCTTTTATTCATTAGCTGCTGTTGTTAATATAATCAAGGTGTTATTAGTAATAGCACGTAACTATTCACATAACACACCACTCATTCATGTTCACTTATTAGCTGGAGCAACCATTGGGAGGCCAACCCCAATGTGCAGAACGTCATCCTGATGCACCAGTCGCTTCTAGGTAGGTCTTTAGAAATTCCTTCAGAAGGCACTTTGTTTCATCAGCTGTATACATAACTCTGTGGTCTTCATCTGCGTATAGCAGCCACCGCCCTCCTGGGTGTGATCCAAGTTATACAACCTGTTGTAGATGCTAATGTGTGCTGGCAGCCTTGTACAGCATTAGACTCTGGTGGTTTAAGTTTATCAGTTCTTGCAAATTCATCAGGATTACTTGTCTCCAAAGCTTACCAGTCCTTGGGAAACTTTCACATAATATCTTCTTAGCATTTATCTTTCTTGTCTTTGGCCTGTGATGTTTTTTGGCAACTATTTCTCCATCCAAATCTGTAGAAACATATAGAACTTAAAGACACAAACTTGTAGAAAGGGGACTTTTATGATACCAGGAGGTAGTGCTTTACTGGGTTGGTGGAAGATATATGTCCTTGACAGAGTACGTGATGTTGAGGCATGAGGTGGGCTGAAATTCATGGGGAATAAGCTGGGTCAATAGGTAGATGGATCAGTGCTTGGGCACACTGACACCATCATCTTTACATGGATGGAGTCGACATTTATCTACTCCAACTGGTACCAGAGCCTACACGTGACACTTCTGACTCAAAGAAAAGGCTCCCTGCCACAGCTCTCCTTAGTGTTTTGCAGACTGTTTGAGGTCCCCTCCTCCTTTGCTGTTCCTCACATCTCTCCATCCATGGAGATGTAATTCCCTTCCCATTTTAAAGCCTGTGCTTGGGCTTGTGATGAACCGTATGACCAATCTTCCTGTCTCCCCTTTTGACCAAAACTATTCAGTTATACCCTTTAGAGATGTATAAGCACAAAACAAGTTCAGGTAGACCAATTCTGGTTCCTGATTTTTAATAGTATCCGTGGGCTTTTGTCCTGTGCCAGCATTTGTCTTTGGGACACTCCTAACACTTTATGGATTTGAATCTGGACATGCAGAGGTTTTTCCTGGTGGTCCAGCTGTCTCGTATGTGGAGCAATGACCTCCTCCCAGAGCTGCGCTGTAATGTCCAGCTGCCCAGCCTGACTGCTGGTGGAGAACAGAGTTCCTTGCAGACTCGAGAAGGGTTAAGAGGAGCACTGGAACTGCACGGCACCTGGCAGCTAGCAAATTACATCTCTGCAGTATACGGGAACGTAGCAGAGCGGGATGGCCCAAGCTTTCAAACCAGGAGAGAGCTCTCTGGATCTTAGCCATATGGCATGCTCTGCTAGTTACTCGTGAACAGGTTCGCTTCAGGCTTTCCTATACATGTGGTTAATGAGATAGTCTACTCCTTCAGCAGGTCTCAATTAGTCTGGCTCCTTCGTGAGCAGCACTGGCTCAGTCTGGCAGCTTCGCCAACAGTCTCAGTTGGCTTCCCCCGGTTTTGCCCAGACGAGTCTTGGTCTCCTGCTGCTGAAGAAGGAAACACCTTTGCTGGCTGCACAGCAAGGGTCTCCAAAGAAGTCTGGGCTGTAGTTGGTGTGTAGCTGGCAAGACTCAATTTAATGCCAGCCAGCCAGCCTGAAGAAAGGAGTGTTTCTCATCTTGGGTGCCCACAGTGGAGGGAAAGGGTGAGTGCTCTGAAGCTCTTCCTAATTCCAGCCCTGCCTTTTCCCCTCCATGGACCCTGACGCTCCAGAGGTTCCTGCCCTGAGCAGCCAAAGTGGCTGGGAGTAAGGGCTGGGTAAAGGGACCACTGTATTAGAGAAGTCTGTGGGCTCCTGATCACCGTTACACGGGCCCTTCCCTACTGCAGGATCCCTCCGGTTTTTTCCCTGTCTTACCAGGCGAGCTGACCTGCCAGCCGGCTGACTTTTGGTGCGCTGAGCCAGCAGGGAGAGAGGACCCAGTCAGTCTGATTGATGCTCTGACCTACGTCAGGGTCAGCTGCAACGCAGCCAGGAGGCACAGGGGGGATCTGACTAGTGAAACCAAGAGAACAGGAGGAGTTGGCTTTTTAGAAGGAACCAGAATGGAGAAACACTCTGAATGAGTAACTCCGCTTTTGGTGGGAAATACTGAGAGGGTTGTGACGCTGTGCCTGACAGCTCGCTGTGTAGCTATTGCCTGTGACGGTGGAGGTGAGGTCAGCAGGTGTGCAGGTTAGCTGTCGTGGTTTGGTGGGACATCAGCACACGTTGCACATCTTTACATTGCTGGCATTTTCTGTCAGGTTTCAAAAGCATTCAGAAGTCCCACACAGAATTAGAAATTAAAAACAGGTGGTGGTTTGTGGTTCATATGATAAAAACTATAAACCAGCAGGAAAGTGTGAAAAGGTCAAGGTGACATGTCAGTAAAGAAGAGTCACTAGCTGTGGACTTAAGTGCTAAGTGAAGTGCTACAGTTTGTTTCACAAAGCTGTTTCTTACGCAGCTTATTACAGAGCTGTCATTTGGGACATCAGAGGCACGTGCAGCCCGTATTGACAGACCATGCTCTGCACGGACTTTGCTGGGGGTTTGCAGTGCCAAACGCCTTCTCTTTTATTATTTGTTTATGTCACTGTGATAGACACCCTGCCAGCCATGGCGACTGTGCCGCTTGTTATCTGTCATGCCCTTAACTGGAATTAGCTCCCACCCCCATTTCCCTGCTGGCTCAGTCACACAGCTCTTCCGCAGCCAGGTTATTTGTCAGCCTCTGGTACCCGTTTCTCGGAGATGGCACTCTTATCGCTATCTTGCAGTAAGAACATTTTTGTATCGGTGTCCCTGTCTTCCTTACCAGGAAGAGCTGCCTAACCCTGTTCTCTCAGCCATGGAAAAGCTATTTCCAAATACAGGAGGAAGGAGGCACTTTTTCAGTAGCTGTAAATCTGAGCTTTTACTGGGAGGCACTTTATCTATGCCGCCTGATCTACAGCGTCTCTTTATTGTTCACTGAGGATGGGGGGAACTATCTTTAAGGGGGTGGATTATCTTTGAGCTAACTCACTTTCTAAGTGAGCACTGGTCTCTTTTACTGCTGCACTGGGGCCCCCTCATGACCAGGAATGGATTCTTTACTCCCCAGTAGCCTTTTACAGAATGGAGGTGAGTGCATTTAATAGGCTAATGTGCTCTGAAGTGGGGTTTGCATGAAAGATGCAGTGCCTGATCCCAGTCTGACCTTATAAATATTTACTATTTGATATGCCTTGAGCAGTCCTATGCATTTAAGCATGGCAGTGAACAGCAAGCACATTTATCTGTGTGGTACTACGCTTTGTGCTAGAGCTTGTGCCATGAGGCCAAGAAGGCTATCTGCCTTACCTCTTGGAGACCAGCGGAGGTCGGAGACCATTGGCACTGACACCATACACTATGCCCAGGCAAACATTTGGGTTAGAAGTATCTGTATATGCTGGCCGTACGGAAGGGAGGTGTATCTTTATGGTGCAACTAAAGGGCAAAGAGATTGTCCTGAGCATTCCCTGAGCTTAGAGTTTGCCTGTGCCCCAGCTCAGCGACTGCGTGGCTGGGTGGCAGAGCAGGGCAGGGCAGGAGACTGAGAAGGGTTTCTCCAGCCGAAGGGAAATCTGTTACAGCACGTGATGCTGGGGCTGAGCAAAAGTAACTCAGCAGGGCAGGGAAAATTCCGCTGAGCTCGTTACTGACAAAGACGTGTCAGGCAATTAGTGATCCTTGCAGTATGTCCTGTAAGAAGGAGCTGACAGTAAACATGCTGCTAAGGAATGAAATGTGTCCAGTTCCCACGGCAGAGGCGTTTATTACCGACCGGGCTGTGCTGTTCTGTTAGCTCAAGACATCCAGACGAGGATGCAGGCACAGAACAAACCAGATATTAGGAGAGCTGTACCTCAACCCATCAATCATTCAAAAGCATTAAGTATTTAAATGTGCAGTTAGAACTGATTTGAGTCTCTTGAGAGAAAAACCTGTGCAGGCATCTCCTGGGAGAGGGTACTTTAGTTCAAGCGCTTCGGTGTCTGTCATTGCACAGGCATTTGGTTCTAGCAAGGGTTTCTGCAGCAGCAGAGGACAGGGTACTGTTCTGCTCTGGTTTTCCTCAAAGGCTGAGGGATGGACCGGGGACCTGCCTCATGAACCTCTCAGAAACAGAAACGGCTGAACTCTAAACAGAGCGAGTAAGACAGAAGGTTTCCACCGCAGCCATTTGGGTTATAACATCCCTAACCACACGCTGGCTTCCCTGTGCTAGATGTGGAACGTGAAGTCTCTCCTCCACAGAGCACAGCAGAAAATCTGGGAAGGAGGAAAGCAGCATCTGCGCCAATTCCTGGAGGATTAGGAGACCTGCCCAGTATCATGTAAGAAGCCAATAACAGAGTGGGAACCAAATAAATGCATTAGTAGTGACTCAGACTCCAGGCTGGCCCAGCCCAAGGGGTGTAAGACTGCATCATCCTTCTGACCAGCTAAATTCCACTGATGGGACCTCTTGCCAGCAGAAAATGTGGTCATCATAACTGAAACACTGCCTGAAACCAGAAATATCATTTTAGAGGAGAAAAAAAAGGAAACAAATGTTCTGGCCATTTTGAAATGTTTTGGTTTGAGTATTTTCAAAACGAAATGCTTCTAGCTTTTGCTTGGAAAATACTTTTCAGCTATATTTGTGTGAAAAGGTGCTGATTATGTGTATTATGATGGAAGGAGTCAAAATGAAAAAAGAAATGAAGGAAAGCACCGTTGAGGCTGAAAGACAGAACTGCCTCACAAGGAACCAACCAGACAAGACAGCTGAGAGATCCTGGTTTTTTTGTCTGTCCTCAGATAAATTGGAAAAGACTGCGAAATTTTTCCTTTGATTTTTCACCTTTCAGGTTTGTTCTGAATCCAAATAATAGTAGTGATACAGGTAATTTCTGTGAAACAAAAATTTCCATTTTTGATGCTCCTCTAATACAACCCCTTATGCTCTGCCTGCACATGAGTCAGCTTAATTGGAATTGGAGAGAGTAGGGACAAAGAAAAATCTCATAAACACAGAAAATAAATCCCACACGGATATTAAAACAAAGCTAGTGCATTGTTAGTAGCGGTTCTAAAGAGGCTTGATATTTCCTGAAAACTCCCATGTGTCTGCAATATCTTCCACAACATCAATCCCAGCATGTTATGTGGTCATTAGTCCGAAGAACATACTCATTCATTTATGAGTTTGAGATGGGCTCGTTAGTCAGGAGTGGCAAACTGAGTTATGAGCTTCATTCCCAAAGATTCAATATTTATTGTGTGCCATCAAACATCTTGATAATTTGATGGCTGGGCTGCTTAGAAGCTTGGAGTATTAAAAACAAAGCCTGGGGGAAGTGAGCTGGAGAGAATGACATGGAGGAATAGTAGCACTGTCTCCAAAGCCGGGTGGGATCCTGGGGCTGTGATTCCAGCCCTCTGTGTCCCCATGCTGCGACAGGGGCCATCATGAGAGCAGAATTTAGAGCAGGGTAACTACTGGCAACTATTCCTCATCCCACCATACCTGCCGGACAATGGTGTGAAGCCTTCCAGAGGAAGGCTTCATCCCGATGGTCCATCCTGCCCCATGTCATGCTCTCCATCAGTGGCAACTGGAGAGACTGTTTAGGAAGAGCCTGCAAGCCTGGGGGCTGTTTGAGGTCTGCTGCACTCAGACCTGTGGCCACAAACCTTTTGTGTTTGTGTGTGTGTGTTAGAGGGCACATCTCTGCTTTTACCATCTGGTTGCGGACCTTGTTTACTGTGAGTCTCTCTAAACCCTTTGTGAACCTGTTGGTGCTGTCTGCCCCCAGGACATCCTATGGCAACAATTTCCAGAAGTTTATCACCTCCTGTGTAAAAAAAACAAAAGTAGTCTTATCTGTCAAGTGCATCTAAAATTTTCCAGTTTCAAGTTTCCAGTAATTCTTGGGGCATTTTGAACCTCCTTAGCTCCAAACAAGGAAGCTGAGTCAGAGACCAAAGCCACCGAGATGCCTCAAGATGACATGTTTCTCGCTCTGAGCACTCGGAGCCTGCACTTTTGTGGGTTGCTGCGGGAGAGTTGAGGGCTCTCCTCATGAAAATCCAGGTGTGTAACTCACTGCACCAAACTCATCATCTAAAGGACAGGCACCCAACAACTAATCCAGGTATCCGTATATAGAAGTTACAGATGCACCACCAGCAGATGATTCACCCTTTTCTAAAACAGGTATCTCAGATTGCTGCTGTGAGTCACTGTGGGAACCGCCTCCCTGTCTCTCTTGACTCTAGAGGATGCTTATTTAACCAGAGTAGATTTCATACATAAGTTTAAAATTGCTGAAGTTAGTTGAAACCTGCCCCCACCATTTTTGCCCTGTGAAAAAAGAGATACCTAAAGTCTCTAAGTCATCTTGGAAGAATTTTGGCTGAGGGGGAATAGTGGGTGGGTGAGTGCAGGGTAGCCTGATGCTTCCTCACCTGCTTGGGGTGGGAAAACATCCTAACCGCAGTCACAGCTGTAGTCTTTCAGGGCTTTTAAATTAATTATCTTGGTTGTCTAATGATGCACTTCCCAGTGGTCACCCAAGAACCACGTATCTAAACGTAGTTTCTTTGCGATTCAAGGTCAGGCCAAATCTATTTTAGGTGATAAATTGGCAGTTAAATACATGATATTTGGATCACCACAATTTAATTAGGCAGCTCAAAAAGACAAGGAAGAAGTGCAATATTATGACTGTGTAAGTCTCCTCCTGTTTCTGAATGTTAAAAATCACATGGCAGGTGTCACCAGAATTGGGTGATTAGCGTAGTAAACCATTAATTTTGTATATCTGTGTCAATGTGACAGAATGTGAAACCTCTCTGTAGATGAAGGGACATGTATTTATGATCATTTGGTCAAAATGACAATTTCACTTAGTCAGCTTATAAAGTGACTGAAGGTCATGGGCATTTTGAGAAGGGACAGGCGTTTCTTCTGTTTCAGTGCTAAAGACCAGGGTTTTGTAAAAAGCTATTTATAGGAGAACTGAAAAAAATGTTAAACAAGCAGATGTGTTTGTTACAAAGCCAAATTGGCATGTCAACAGCTGTCGTCACTACAGTCTCCATTATGAAATACTGTTTGTTCTGCAAAGTGCTCTATCTTTCTATGCAGTTTAGAAAGAAATAAAAGACATAGTTTACAGGTTGCTTTTTTAGTTAAGAATTCCAAGTAAGGGAGCATTTGGTTGTTTCCGTGTAATGTCAGCTTTCAATATAGTTACAAAATGACCAGATTCATAACACAGCTAACATTTATGTGTACAAAAATCGTAATTTTTAAAGCCTCTTTCCCAAATCTGTGTCCTGCTTTATGATTGATACTGCTGCATTCATATATGTGTATGTATACACATTTGAGAGTGATTATGTGTGTCCACATGCATACTGGATTATAATTTTTTGTCTCCTGGATTATTTATGCTTTCTTTTGAAAGCTAAAGCTGGAGCTCATTTTTAAATGAGAGCTGGGGTGCCCCTATTTCCCGCGACTCCGGCACCTGGTGCTTTAAGAGACAGTACTAAGGCGGGCAGCCGCTGCCG
>VYXH01007290.1:392-44920 GCA_013397275.1 Burhinus bistriatus | reverse complement strand
GGGCATCGTGGCTGCGGGCACCCCGCTGTCTTTGGGGTACGTGCCGGCACCCACAGTCCTGCTGCTGGCCATGGCGGCCACGCGCCGGAGAGGTGCCCACCGGGGCAGGGTGCCTGCCGGCCGCCCCAGGAGGAGAGGTTCCGCTGGGGCTGCTTGACTGGGCATTGAGCAAATACCACCCGCTCCATCCATCTGGCATGCAGGGCTGCCCTGGTGCCATCTCCTCCACGTGCTCTTCTGGGACTTTGTTCACTCCTCCAGCCTCCTCCCCCCTGCTCCCCAAGAGGTCCCCACAGCCCTCCTCGAGTCCTGGCCCCTCTTGCAGGGTCAGCAGCAGCTGCTGGTTTCTCGCTGCGGTGGGAGCCCGTGGCTCAATGCAGAGCTGGCACCCAGCCCTGCTGCTGGGCCGCTCCCGGTGGGACCGCTGCCCTCCCTAGGGCACCCTCCCTGGTCCTGCTCCCAGGGTCCTGGGCTGGGTACACTGGGCTCCTCGGAGCTATGGTCACTGCATCCTGGCTCTGGGGAGGGGGCTGCAGCTGCAACCTGGTGTCATCCCCACCCGCAAAAGACCACACTGGCATCTCCTGCATGTTGTGTCCAGAACGAGAAGATGCAGCAAACCCTCCACCTGGCCGCTGACAGCCAGCGGCACCAGCCCACATCCCTCCCTGGCTCCCTCGGCTGGGTCTGAACAAGCAGGGGCTTGTTTGCCTGTCCTCTCCTGCCCAGCAGAGCTGGCTGGTGCGTTAACCCTTCCCTTCCCTCCCCTTCCCTGGAGGGTCGGAGGTCTTCAGAGAAGCAAAGTTGGGGTGCATTGGAATTGCAACCTAAATTCACAGATTATGTACGAAACCGGGAATAATAATCACGTGTGAAACAGGCAATGAGCTTCAAAATGCTGAGCTGGCGCTGCTGAAGAGCTTCATAGTATAGGAAAACATATTTTGGGCAGGGGATTTAATAACAGCCTTTAACGAAGAGGGAGAGGCCAAGATCCGAGTTGCAGTCATAAAGTTCAGACAGAGGGATCATTAACTTTATTTTTAGGCTTGGCTGAATAATCCGGAGGTTTGAAGATTTGCCTTCTCTGTTTCACTTGTTTTAGGAGGGGCCGTGCTGCCATAGCTGGGATCAAAAGCAGTCGGGATTATCAGAAGCAGCACCTCTCTGTCACTTCCAGGGATGTGCTTCTGTAACCAGAGCATTTCCACAGCCCAGGGCGGCCACACGTCCCGTTGCCTGGGCTGGCCATGCACCTCCAGGTGGGAGAATGCAGCTGCAGAAGAGCCCAGACCTTCTTCCCAAACAACCCTCCTCTCCCTCCCGCAGGCACACGTTCCGGCACTCTGGTTTGCAGGGCGCTGGCTCTGGCCTTCCCACACGAAGAGCTTTCCGGTAGCAGAAGCTGCAGCTGGAAACCAAAGCGTGGGCCAGTTTTGCCGAGGAATTCAGCACGCCGGCTGCAAGGAGCCGGCTACGCCATCGAACGCGGGCTGGCTGGGCGATCCCCGGGTGCTGCAGCTGGGCAAGTTGCTGCAAACAAGGCCAACCCCTCTGCCCGCTCCCACATGGAGCAAGCTGGTGACACGCGGAGATGGCCTTATTCGCTGCTAGGATCGGATGTTTGAACGGCAGTTGGGTGGGGGTGCGGGGAAGCCAGCATCAATTAAAGTGAGATTGGGTGCGGGGATTTCCCCCTTCTCCTTTCACTTCCCTCCAGCTGCGCAAGGGGTGGGGAGAGCCGGGACGCTGGCTCCCGCCGGAGGAAAATTCCCCCTCGCTGAGGTTGATGAACCCGCTGGAGGCGGTGGTGGCCATGCTGGGCTGGGGAGACGGGCTGCCGGTATTACGTGTTGTGCTGCATGTGCCTCCCTCAGCCGCAAGGCTCTGGCGAGAGGCCCCGGCTGGAATTACCCTGCAGTAACCCCGCAGCGCAGGGCAGCCCTGCCGGGGTGTGCGCCGCCGTCTCAAAGCCACGATCCTCCGCTCCGGCACGGCGCTTGAAGAGCCAGAGGTTGGCGGTGGTTCTCCTGGAAGAGGAGAGGGTTTGGAAACGGTAACATGCCGATGGGGCGACGCGTGCTTTACGGAGCCTGGCCCGCCATGTCATCAGTCCAACAAGTTTTAAAGTAACATTTTTATTATGAACAAATAAAATTTCAGATCAGCATAACCAGATGTCTGTTTCCATATTAGTAGAAATTATTTCAAAAAGGTTTCTTTTTCTTTTCCAGTACACAAAACAGAGATACTACTATGCAGAAATCCCTAAGCTGTGAAAAATCGTATCCTACTCACATTTCACCAGTGACAGAGCTTAGACAATGTGCAGATTGAACTTTCCAGTCCTTCCCTGAACACCCAACACTTGGACATCTGCTCTTCACAATACCAGCGAGGCTGGGAACGGTTTTGGGAAACAAACTAGTCCATGCTTCTGCCAGCAGCGGTGTGCGTGTGGTTCGCACGCCTCCCTCCTCGGCGCTCAGCCGGTGGGCAGGGAGCCTCAGCACACCCCTGGCAGGCAGGGCGTAACCCCCTGCTACACATAGGGAAACTGAGGCACAGAGAGTTTTTAAGTGACTTTGTCCCAAATCACACAGTGAGCGAGTAGCTAAGCCGGGAACAGGTCCCAGGAGAATGGCTGCTCCAGCCACGAGGTCCCACTGCTGCCTTCTCTGCTTCCACCTCTCACAGACTCATTTAAGGTAAACATACAGACAACGCGTCCAGGATACAAACATGCCACCAAAAATATATATATATATTTATAGGTGTATATATATATATATATCTCAAACAAAGTTCTACTTAAAGTGTTGTACCTGTTTCTTAATCTAACAAAAATTCTAACTCAAATACATTCAAAATCACCTGCACCCACAGTTCAATGTAGGCAATTAAATAATTAAGAAACCCCTCAAATGTTCATAATTCAGCAAAAAAAAAACAAAGAGAAAAAAATACGGCAAATAGCTGTCAATACTCCTATGTATATTAAAGAAAGATTTAAGGCACCCAGAGATATTTGCCAATCTACCTTTAAAGTGACTGGGCAAACACCAGGACTGTTTGGTTACTGCTCCTCAGCTTCCACCATAATTCCAATGGTTCTGGACCCAAATCAGCACTTGAAATTTGAGAGGAACCCTTAATGTCAAACCCTGCTGCTCTGCTGAGAGGATGTGAAATATTGCAGCGTGTCATGGCACACTTCTTTACCGTAGGGTATGTCACACAACATGTTAAGGGCACCAGGAGCAAGGAAATCATTCTTACCTTCTCCCCTCCCCACACCCCTTTCAAATTACTGGCTGGAGCAAATTCATCCTCTCTGGAGACTTCTATGAGTTCAGGGGGGTTTAGACTAGAGCGAAGTCAGCCCGCAATTACAGAGCTAACAGTGTTTCTCTTTTTTTGGAAGGCTTTTTTTTTNCTCTTTTTTTGGAGGGCTTTTTTTTTTTTTTTTTTTTAAATGGTAGGATACAATTCTAGCTACAACGCCCTTTCCCCAGCCAGCCCCCAGGCAGTCATGAGCCTTGGAGCAGCAAGGATGCTGTCTCCTGACACCGGGAGCTGAAGGGCTCCCTGCTCCGTTCCACCCTGTTGTACCTCTCGGCTGGAGACGACATCACTCCCGATGGCTCAAAATCTCAAAGGGTCCCATTGCTAAGCAATAACAAGGCCATGGTGGTGGCAGGAAGGGGAAAGGAGAGGAGAAGGACTTCTTTGCTGAGTAACAAGCGTGCTCTTGTTAAGGAGAACATCACAGAGCTGTCCTGGCTCCTGGTGAGTTTCACAGCAGCAGGAGAAAGCAAAGCTGCAGAGACTCGCTCCTGTGAAGCTTGCCTGGCTGCTACGTGGCAGAGCTGAGGAAGCTGGCATCCGCTCCATCTCTGCCCTCCCTGGCCTGCCTGAATAAGGGAGACGCTGCAAACCCCACTCCAACATCACCTTGTTCTGGCCACCTCTTGTGCTTTCCTCCAGCTCCATTTGATGCATTTTAAGCAACAAAACCAATACTATTGCTACAACTAATAATAATTAAAAAAAAATTAATAATAATGGGGAGAGTTAAGGGGGGGAAAAAAAAAAAAAAGCATGTTCAGCCTGGTGAGGGGCTCGAGGCCATGATGCCCAGAACCTAACCCATCGCCTAAACTCAAGCTGCGGTCTCTGCAACTTGCAGGAAACAACACCCACAAGGATTTTTTTTTTTCCCCAGCACACACTCCAGCTGCGTGCCCACATCAGCTTGGTGATATAACTGACCTTTCCGCAGGCTCAGCCACCCTCGCTCCCTGCCTTGCCAGCGAAGGAGTGAGGTGGCAAGATGGATCACCAAGGGGCAAGCTAAGGGACTAACGAGGAGCTGCTTTTGCCTCCCCTTTCCGCTTCCTCAGAGGAGCAGGGAATGGCAAACCACCCCAGTGGACCCTGGGCAGGAAAGCCCAGAGGTGGCCCACACTGGTGGCAGTGTCTCGTCTCTGAGGTCTTGACTCCTTCGAGTCCCCCATGCTGCCGGGCCCCATGTCAGTGTTTCTCACGCACTTGTTAATCGACCGAGCGGAGCCCCTGAAGATGGAGAGCCCTGCTCCTGCGGACACCCTCACCCCTCCCTACACCTGCAGACGCTCCCTTGCCCCATCCTTGTGCTCAGCACAGGATGCGGATCCACAGGGCAGGCACGGAGACCAGGACATCTGCCTACCACCCAGCAGGGACCCTGTTTCTCCAGCACATAAAGTAACTTAACTCAGCCGTGGAGCTTTGGTTTACATCCTTCTCTCCCTCTACATTTTGGCAAAGTCCCGTTTGCTGGCAAAAATCTCGGCGGCAGCGGCGAACAAAACCACCCCGGGCTGGTGCCACCCCACAGCAGGCAGTGGCACACCCCTCCATCTGTCCCCCTCCTTGTTGTGGCTCTCCAGAGGGGCCGCAGAGCCCGGAGCCAGCCTCTGCCTTCAGTCCCTGGTGGCATGGGGCACAGCAGGCAGTGCAGGGAGGGAGGCTGTGACACCAGAGGGAGGAGGTAGTAAGGCCACCAAGGCTCCCCCTCCAGTGCCTGCTGCTGCCACCAGACTCCGCCAGCCACCAGTGGACCTGGCTGGAGCTCTGAGAGAGTCTGGGGGCTCTCCTCTCCCCAGCCAGAGAGGCTGTGGTGTGGGCATCCAGGGAGAACACTTCCCAAGAGACATCTTGGAAAGAGACAACTCTCTTTCTGATGGCAAGGGAAGGGGAAGGGGATGGGGCTGCTTTTCTTGGGGAGAGCAGTTTAGCCATGCCACGTCTGTCAGCAGCCCTTGAGAAAGGAGGAGAGAGGGAGGAAGGAATTTTGGGGGGAAGGTGGTGGGGAGAGGGTCCCTGACTTTGGCTCAACTCTTCAGCTGGCTGGTACAGGCTTCCCTTAACTCCACGGTACGTATCTGGCTGTGATGGGCCTCCCCCAGCTGCTTCCTACCGGCTCCTCTGCCAGGGAGAGACCGGGACGCCGTAAAGTGGGAGACGGGGTAGAGGGGCTCGAGAGAAAGGATAGGAAGGAAAAGGAGAGGAGGGAGAGGGGTGGCCTTGGGTTATAAAGGCAGAGTCCTAGATCTTAAATACATCACGTAAAATACAGCGTGGGAGGGGGGGTTAAAACTCATCATCATGATCTTAAGCAAACTGGTAGCATTATTCAGTAGTTAGTAAACAGAACATTAAACCTTTGTCCAGCGTGTTTGGAGGGGTCAGGAAGGGAGAAAGGGAAAAAAAAGGAGGAAGGAGAGGTGTGGATATGTATGTGAAGGACAGCAGGAACTCAGCCACTCTTGTGACTCCCATCTCCAGTCCGCATTTTCCGAGCCAGGATTACCTCCTTGGAGACCTTCTTGCGATCGCTGGCCAGCCCCAGGAGGCACATGAGGTCGATGAAGGCTGTGGTTAAGTTGAAGCGCCAGCCAAACTCACTGGTGGAGTAGTCATAGGGGAAGGTGTGGTGGTAGTTGTGGAAGCCTTCTCCTGCAAAACACGACCAGGGAGAGGATGTTGCAGAGCTCTAGGTGATGGCCCCTTTATCTTGGCCCAAAGCACCACATTCCTGAAACAGGCTCTGGATTCAGTCCAGGCTCCTCTCTCCTCTCAGCTCAATTTCACCTCTCTACAATCTACCCCATCTCATTTGGGCATGGTCTAGCATGCCCGGGCTGGCCCAAATGAGGCAATGGCATTCACAGAGGACCTATGGTGCTCTAGAGGAAACCAAGTGTGTGGTGAGGAACTGAGAAGGGTCCTGGGTCACCAACTGCACCAAAACACCAGGGGAATCCCAACAGCTTTTCCTCTGCCACCACAAGAAACCTTCTAGTATTGGTTGAGCTACCAGCTAGACCTGCATCAAGTCCCCAACAAGCCAGGCCAATCAATACTCCTACAACACTGGCAGTCCTAATTCAAAGAGCATTTCCAGATGGGAATAATGCAGACAGACTTCTACTAAGCAATCTACCCCAGTCAGCCAACCCCTGCTCCGGACACTGTCAATGCTGGCTTCAGTGCTCACCCCTTCAATGACATCAGCTGGACTCCTGCTCCTACCCCCCTGAGTCTCCGCAGTTCAAATCACTTGAGGAGCAGATCCTTCAGTGGCGGAAATGAGTGCAAGTGACATACAGCGATGCAAACCAGCTGAGGATTTGGGCTTGGGAGAACAAGTCAGGGCAAATGCTGACCCTGGGATGTACTTTCCTAGGCCCCCAAAATTTCAGGAAAACACGAGATGATCTGGCTTGTCTCATCCTCAAGTACCCCCAAAATCACCAGCTGCCCTGAAAGCATATCCAAACGTGCATCTGTGGGTGTTCACGCTGACAAATCTGAGAGATAAGCAGAGACTGCAGCACACGTTTTTCAGTCTGGTGAACAGGGCAGAGAGACCTTCGAGCAGGGTAAATAAAATATTGCTATTGAGATAAGGAGGTGCTAAGTGTAGCAGAGTCCTTTCCAGCCTGGAGAGAGGCTGGTGGGAGCTGATAACCCCACTGCCCTTATGTACTCACTGGCCTGCCTGGGAAACACCCCCAGATGCGAAGACTGGAGGGGAAAGGTGCAGGGGGAACTGGCAACACCCAGATTCACTGAAATACCTAGAAGCAGCTGCAGCCCCAAGGGGCACTCCCCGCTCTACAGCCTACCCGCAGCAAAAGACACGGATGCTGAACGTACCTAGGGCCCCCAGGCTGACCAGGGGGTTCTCCCGTGGATTGATGTGCTGATCATATGGCCGGTTGCCAAACATGTGAGCAGCACTGTTCACTAGCCAAGTGGCATTGAGCCCAATGGTGTAGCGCAGGATGGCTGGAATGAAGAAGCTGATGATGATGGATTCATCCCAGAAGTACCAGGGCACTACAGTGGGCAGCGTGAAGCACAGCAACACCACCGAGGGTTTGTAGTATCTGGAAAGGAAGGGACCAGGAGGAAAGCATTCAGTGGCAGAGGCAGGACAGGAAGGGCTGGTTCAGTCCTCCCTTTTGAGGATTCATGCTCAGCTATACAGGGAAAATCAAGTACAGAAATACCTCATCCCTGAGCCCTGCATCTTCTGCCCTGGATGCACAGAACCCATGCCTGGAGACTCCCAAGTCTTATCACTGGGCAGCAGACTCAAACTAAAGTCCAGCTCTCCCTGTCTCAATCTAACACATGCATAAAGCAATGTCCCCATCACCGTGAGTCCAGACACCAGATACTGCTTGTGGCCTCATCTGCCATTTGCTTCTCAGATATGTTGGTCCCCATAAAGGCAACCCCATGCTTGCAGAGCCCCACAGAAGGTCCCTTCCCCGGCTCTGGCCCAGTGCTGCAACTCCTCCTTGCAGACTTGGCCCTGCCTACAAATATACCCCACCAACAAGTGCAAGCAAGGGACGCTTGTGCCATCAAACAGATGAGCAGGCAGGGTCCCGCACACTAGAGGGATGGGGGTAGAGGAAGCCGAACCACTCTGATGACCCACAAGAAAAATCCTAGGCACAAAATGGAGGGAAGCAATAAACCTTGCTTGGTTCATTTGGGACCGAACTAGGGACCTCCTGAGTGAGGGTGGTTACTATATGGGTTCAGTCCCCCATCCCTGGAGCCCTGGTGACAGGCTCACCTCCTCTGGGGATCAGTCCCAGTATAGCTCCAGACAGCTGAGAGACACCCCATCCCAGAGGCACCAGGGAATGAAGACTGTCCTTCCCAGTTACTGCCTCTCTCATTTCCCCATCTTCAACTTCTCTTTCACCACACTGTTTCCAGGAGACTGATGGGAGACTGGCAGAGGCATGGCCTGGAAGGTGTACCACAACATCTCCAGGGGTGGCCTGCAGGCACCCACGGGTGGGCTCTGGGCCAGCCAAAGCAGCAGCTGGGCTGTGGGCAGGCAGGCGTGGAGGTGCTTTGCGGTAGGAAGCTCAGCCCACCGCTGGCAAGATGCTATAGGGTAGGCGGGCAAGAAAGGGGTGTGGGAGGGCTGGAGGTAGCACTAGCTCCTAAATACTTCCTATAGGAGAGGCACAGCTCTCCTCGGGCAGACTGAAGACCCACATTTCTTACATGATGCCCTCAATCCCCTCATGCTCCATCAAAGGCGCTTGGGGTCCCCAGCCCATTTGCAGGGTCCCTGCTCCGTCCCACGTGGCTCTGCGCTGGGGCTGTACCCATCACTCACCTCCGCTGGAACATCACCACTTTGTCAGCCTTTATGTCGCTCAGGTCTAGCTTCTGGCCCTTCTCTATGACATCCGGGTGCTTGCGCACCAGCAGCCAGCCAATGTGGGAGAAGAAAAAGCCCCGCATGGCATTGTGTGGGTCTGCATCTGTCTCGGAGAACTTGTGATGGACGCGGTGGTCCCGGACCCACTCATAGATGTCATTCTGCAAGGCAATAGGAATGGAGACTTAGGGCCAGGGTTGGAGAAGTTCCCTTCAAATCAACAAAAGGCCCTAAAACATTTAGACAGCTAAATCCCATTGATCTGAACTCGTATCAGCCATTTTATCTTTCATGAGGGTTTGGGGTTTTGGCCTTTTAAAACAAAGGTTGGATCTTCTTTGCTCAACCACTTCAATTTTCTTTGAAATTAGCTTCTTGGGTGGGCCACTTTTTTTTTTTTTTAATTGGCTAACTTCAGGCTTTGGTTTGCACATCCTCTACAGCATCACAGGCTCCGACTGGTCAGCCTGTTCCCCCACCCCTGCAATAGCCACCCCTCACTGGCCAGGCAGTGCCTCCTCCCTCACACTCTCAGCTCTTGTTGGGCACTTGTCCCCGTCCCTACATGGTGCCAGCTGGGATTGATTAACCTGCCCCTTCCCTTCGCCCTGACATTTTTCCATGGGTCAACCTGCCTTGCTTTTCCTGGGATTGCCAAATCGGATCTGTTTAACTTGGGACTGAGGTTTTTTTTAACTTCCCCCCCGCCCCGCATTGGAAATCAAACAGTCTTAAAATTAAGGCTCCTCTTTAGAAATAGAATAAACACACTATTTCAATGACAGTTATAAAAAATACCCTCCTTCAGCCCCATAACCCTTCTGTTTAAGCTGCAAAATTAATACAGTTTGGAAAATGTCAAAGCTTTCATCATTTGTATTAAGAAATGATTGTTTTGGCCAGTGTTAAGAATAGATTTTTAATGAGCCTGTGCTCATTTGTTTATACCAAGATTTTGATGTGCTTAAAGCCATGTTTTACACCATCCTAGAAAACATGAAACAGAGATCCAAGCACGCCTCTATGGCCTGTATTACACAAGAGGCTCCTTAATCTCCTGAGTACATAGGACTTTTCCTCAAAACACTTTGAAGGTAGGGAAGTGGCATAATCATCCCTAAGTCCCCTTCACATTCTAGACCCTACACAGCACCATGTAACATGAGAAAGCCCAGTCTGAAAGCTGACAGATAGCCTGGGTTCGCACATCTGGGGACGCTTTCCCTGTCTCCTGGAAATCCTTCTGCTAGAGGCAGGAGGCACAAATTTGGAACGGAACCATGTACCGCAGCTGGAGCGTGGTACCACCTCATCCACCAAACCCTGTGCACAAACGCAAATCAGGGCTCTCAAATCTGAGAAGTCCGTATCTTGACCCAAACTTTAGCACGTTTTCTACAGATCTTAGTTTGGGACCACCTCTAACTGCAACACTGTCGGAAAATCAGGGCTTTCTGAGACCAGCAAGTGAAGCCTAGGAGAATATCTCCTTCCTTGGGAGTTACCAGCTACAGGCTATAACCAGGACAGCTTCTGCTGTGCTGCAGCTGCCTGGTCTTGCAGGTGGAGGTGCCAACTAGGGGCAGAATTCCCAAATTCTCTGAAACCACAGGTCAGGTCTCTGAGCAGCCAACAGGCATTTTCTGGAGGACCCCAGATAAGATAATCTAGTCTCCTCTGGCCTTAAAAGTTACTGGTCTCGCCTTAGAGCTGCTGCCACTAACAGGAATGAGATCAATTGAAAATAACCCTTCTCTTGATCTAATTGAAAGTAACTATTAAAAAAAATAAATCCATGGGGAATGGTACTGAATTTTCAGTAAAACTTTGGATTAGTTCCTATTGAAGCTGAAATATCTGTCTGTCTCTCATCTTTGTCTACTCCTATCCCCTACAGCAATAGCTCAGCAAATTCTTTCCCCCTCTGCCCTATAACCCTCTGAAAGATGGTCTTTGTACAGGACTAGCCAATACACAGCAACCCATCCCATTCCCTTGCTGAGTGCTGGACCAGTAGCTAGAATCAGCAGCTTGGTCCTTCCTCTTCCTCATAAAAGACTCTGGTTTGGTACTAAAAGAGAATAGGAAAGTCAATGGTGTTTGAGACAGTTTTTCAAGGCTTAAAAAAACCCCGTCCACACCCTGTTCTGATTACATGTCAATGAAGTGATATCCTCTATGCTACACAAGGTGGAAAGGAAGATAATGTCTCTAAAATACCTGGTCCACTTGGGCTTTACCCTTCCCCCATACCTCAGCTGGAGAATTACTTAGGGGCACAGCAGTGATACTTTTCTGTTCATCTTCTTCTAGCAGAAAGTGCTGCACCCTGCCACCCTCCCGAGTATCTCCTACACACGGGCAAGCCTGTACGAAGTCCCTTCAAGTACAGTTGGAAGAGTGCCGTTAGAGCTGCCTCACAGCAGCACACCCGAGAGACCACCAGGATTCTTCTGTGCCATGCCAATCTGGAGTTTCACTCTGACTTCTTCTAAAGGGCCATCTCTGCTACTTTCCACAGTTCCCAAGGACCTCCCGGTTTGCTTGCTTTGTGCACTGTGAATTGCTCTGGTGAGTGGTTAGGCAATATCCTGATGTGCTTATCAGCTGCCTGCAGTCACTTGTGCCACTCTGAATGGGCCCAGCCTTTCCCTCCTTGAAACACCACTGACCTGGGATGACTCTATGGAAGCCAGTGGTGTGACATATAACAGGGTTGTTCCTAAATATCCCTCTCCCGAACCAGAGAAGCATCCCCCTTAACTGCATAATTTCAACAAGTTCTTTCTGCAGCAGCAAATTCCACAGCCTGTGTCCCTGGCCTGTGCAGATGTGTTGTCATGTCCTCCTCCTTATCAGCTGTGCAGCAAGAGAAGGGTGAGGCAACCCAAACACCAGGAGAGCACTTAGCACTTCATCACGTCTTCCACAGGACCTGGAGCAAGCATAGGGAGACCGCACCTCGAGGGAAGGGTACATTCCTGCTTTAGAGAGCTTTCCTACCCCTGGTCTTGGCCAACAGTCCTCTCCCTGCCCGGCTGTCTCAGATGAGAAAACGTGAAGGCAATGAGATGGACTCTAGCACCACAGTGTCAGCTGGGAAANAGTCCTCTCCCCACCTGGTTCATCTCAGAGTCACCCTCTGACGAGACAAGGTGAAGACAATGAGACGGACTCTAGCACCGCAGTGTTAGATGGAAAGGGCAGGTTGTTTCCTAACAAGAGGTAGCAGGACAGAGGAACCTCGCCATCAGCTTGTACCCCGTATCTAAGACAGGGATTCAGGGAAGGACTTCCTTCTGAGGACCAGTGGCGCATTGAGGAGGTGCCTACCTGGAAGGCGACGGAGTTTGCAATAGTCAAGAAGATCCGCAGGGGCAGTGTGGCTTTGTAGGACCGATGGCTCCAGAGGCGGTGAGATCCAGCCGTTATCCCCAGAGCACTCACCAGGAAACACAGAACAGCTGGAGAGGAAAAGGAAGTGTTGAAGCAGTTAGAGCAAGTCAGCCTGCAGCAAAGTTTCAGGCAGAGCAACACAAAGGTAGGCCTTCCCCCAAAGCTGCATAAGCGAGAGAGGAACCCATGGAGAGCACAGACTGGGACAACAAAAATCAATGTGAGAGTGCCCAGGCTACCACAGGCTTCCTAAGCAACGTGGGGCAAATGAATTCAGCTCCGACAAGGGAGGAGGCTCCCCATTACAAGACTTGTCACAAGGGTTGGTTCTTCAGCATAGTGGCATCTGTCATGGTGCAGGATCATCGAAATTGTATAAAGTGACTGCTTCCATACAGCCCTGTGGTAACAGCTTTGCAGACCACCAGGGAACAGCTTCCCCCTTTCCTCCAGCCCTGAATAATCAAGGGTCTTGCTTTCCTATCTCACCACTCCTCACTAAATCTCTTTTGCATTCTTTTCACCTAGAGGTGGTAGATGATCTTACAGTTCTTCAGGGGTACAGCTCAAGCCCAGGGTTAGGCTTCTCTTCTGCTCCCTTTCTGAACAGAAGCTGGCTAGAAAAAGATTTAACCTATCATCCTTCTGAAGCCTGGGCTTCACCTTCAGCTCCACCACTGACTTAAAATCTGCCCAGAGGCAGGTTCTCAGGGTCTTTCTGATCATCCCCTCTGCTCAGCTCCTATGCCATTTACGGAAGGAAACTCCAAGGCCAACAACTCATTGCAAGTCATGCCCATGGCAGAGGCAGATGTTGCTGGGCCCAGCTGAGCTTTGAGGCTGCTTCAAGCATTCCCTCTCCACACACGTCAGAAGGAATTCCTTGCCCCTCTGGCAACTAGTAAAAAACCACATCCCTCTCCCTCTGGATCATGCGTTTATGTCTGCCCTGGTCTGTGTGCTCCTGGGGCTTCTGGAATTTAACCTGGGTTCCAGCATCTGGTCCTAGAACTAAAATGGAGAAAAGACCCCAATAGGGTCATAGCAGCATTACATTAGGAAGCTGAGGACAAGAAGAAGACTGGATCTGAAAAGTAACTCTTTCTCTAGGCAGGAAGGGTCAGGAAGTTTGGCAGAAAGATGGAGGGCATTCAACAGTTGGTTTGCCCTGCAAGCTCAGACACTGCAAAGGAAGGGTGCACATCTGTGCATAGGTCAACTGATCCACCTCCAGTCCCCTGGGGGAAGGGACACCTTCTTCCCAGTTCCCCAGGGGAAACTCTTTTCTTGGTATAAATTTGCAGATTTCAGCCAACTGGATCAATCATGAAAACAGCTCCTTATTCTTACACGTAAACCTGTGGATAGGAATCGCTGGTATGCTTTGCAACACCATTCAGTCCGGCCAAATGGTTCTAATCAAGCTTATCTTGAACCCAGAAAATAGATGCTCTGTCAGAAACTTGCCTGGAATCAGAGATCTGAGACACATGCAAGGCGCTGTTGCCCTGTTCTTTCATTCAAAATAATCCAGGCTTTATTTCCTATCATCTCCTGCTCCCTCTTCCTTCTGTCACCTCCTTTTTGTTTTTCTACATTCCAAACCTAATCTCTTATCCGCTAAAAGTCGGTCTCGGCTGATTTAACATCCTCTTCTGGCCCCTTAAACTTGCATGAACCCTCCTCACTCCCATCCCGCTGTACAACAGCGACCTTCCCTGTCTGCTGATCTGACCGTGACTTCCCGTCTTCATCTCCTCCCTTGGCTTCCCTGCCTGCTGCTGAATGCAGTGCAAGCCTCGGACCAGCACACCTCTGCCTCCGGTCTCCCAGCACCTCTGTGGTCTCTTGGAGGAGCCAAGCAGTCGCTGGTCACAGCTGATTTATAGGGCATGAAGAGGGATGAAAATGCATGCAAATGCAGCCCGATCCAGCCTTTGCAAGAGATGAGGGAGCTGAGCAAAGCTCACAAAGCTGGCCAAACCTGGAAGGGGAGCAGGGAGGGATGCCAGAGCAGGGCATTTGGTTCAGGTCTCCCTTCGGCCTTACTGACAGCAAAGTACTTATGCTGGACACCTTGAAGGTCTCACCCAGCCCCATGATGCTGACTTGAAAGTTATGAAACAGCTCATGACCAGTTCTGCATTGGTTTTAGATTTTAAGACTCATTTTAAATCAGTCACTATCCCCACAGATTCATACAGGAGAGCAAACCTTGAAAAAACACCTAACATACGACTCTGATTTGCAGAACCTCTCTGGCCTCAGACACTGCAATAACAACAAAACCTGCTCCTGGATGTTTCAGACAATTCCTACTAGCGGCAGAAGTGTGACTCACCACCATTCTCCCTTGAACATAAGCAGTTATACCCTACAAACCGCATTTCATAAAACCTCTGGGCAACTTTATACCTATGGTGCACACCTCAGTAGCTGAGGTAGATTTCCAAGGGTGACAAGCAGTTTATGGCAGAGCTGAGAGCAGCATCCAAGAGTCTGGATTTAACCTCCAACCCATATAGACTCTATGAAAAACACCAGACAAGAAGTCCATAATAAACTACAGCAGCCTGCAATGGAAACGTGGGGCAACTTGCTAGGAAAGAGCGCAGCTCTCCACCCTGGGGCAAGTAGGCATGCATGAGTTAATGGTGCACTGGGGACAGAAGTGACCTGTGCAGTCTTTCATGATGTTCAATAGCACTAGAAAGCAAATGCCAGGTTAGGTGAGTACAGGCCCCATTTATAGCCCTGAGTTCAGGCTTCCCTCTCTGGTGAATCCTCATGTGCCGATTGGGAATTTTTTGGTAAAAAAAACATCCAGGAAGATGACTCTGGCTGAGGAGTGTGGTATTTAAGCTTTGCAAGAAGGAAGTTCATCTGTATCTCTTTTATACAGGCAATTCTCAGAATTTGCCTGTGGACATCCCCCTCGGGAAAAGATGACACCAGCAATGAAGACATATCAGCGAGCACAAGGAATCACAAAAGAGACATGGTGGGGACACTGACAGACCCAGAAACCAAACAACCCAGTACTTGCTTTTGGGTAGCCTTGCCTGAAAGCTTTTGTTAAGAATTTGGAAGAGTAGCCACCACTTTCAGGTGCCCTGGCATAGAACAGTCATGGCCTTCATCCAAAGCCCATGAACCTCAGCAGGTAGTGTTGACTTCTCTTGGAGCTGCGTCCCAGGTCACTACAAAGGCCACAACTCTCTAATTATAATCCCGTGCTGCCTTGCCTCTTGCCCATATACAGCAGCTGTAGTTTATCCAAGGAGCAGACACTTTCTGTGGGAAAGGAGCTGATTCTCAGCCTATGCATACATGGCACCCAGCCCACAGAAATCCAAACCCTACTTGGGGACTATTAGCTCCATCAGCCATACCTAAGAGTTGTTGTGACAGTGGCAGGATACAGACAGTAAGACTGAAAAGTCTGGTGGAAAACAGAAGAATCCAGCACCCTAATGATTTGGAGTTCATCCCTGAAATCAAGTACAATGATGATCATTGCATAGCCAGGGAATTAGTATCTCACAGGGAAGAAGAGAAGCTCCTCAAAGATCATCCACTAGGAATGAAATTGGAAAGGGAGTACAGAAGGTGAAATAAAGTAGCACAGGTTTTCACAGCTGCCCTGTGGTGCTGCCCCAAACTGAAGGACTTAGGAGCTCCATCAGCTGAGGTTTCAAAGTCATCTTCCATATCACGCTTTGAAATATCCAAGATCCAAAAGACTGGCAACTCACAGGTGATTTTCCTAATGACCCATTCAACTGGAATACAAAGAATTATGACCACAGGCAGTAACATGCACTCAGTGCTCCAGAAATGAAACCTAAAACATTTCAGATTCAGTCATGTCTATATGACTCACTAGCCTTTACCTCTTTAGGGCCCAGATTCAGACCTCAAGTTATGATGGGAAGCCAGGAATGTGCTAAAGGCATTGTCACCTGCAGTCAACACCAAGGATGTTTACATGAAGAGGTGTCCTTGCTCCAGAAGGTGTCCTTGGGCTTCTGCTCAGTGTGAGGAAAAACTACAGTCCTGGACTGTTCCCTCCTTGCCTCCCAGTCCTTCTAGCCAGGTGGGTTGTGCTATTCTCAGGATACAGATGCAAAGTGCAAGAAAACATGGACACTGCATAATGGGAACAGCGTTTAGGAGGAGCAATAGGAGCTACCGTTGCTAAAACCTAACTTCTCTATCTGGCAAAATCAGAACTTCCCCTCCACGCTTGGAGGAGAAGCATGCCACCTGCTAGTTAAGTCGGGAGAGGACACTAAGTACAGAGGGGCTGCCAGCAGTAGTCTTGATGGGAAAGTAACAAAAAACTTCTGTAAATGTTTTGCTGGACACATGCCTTGGGGGTAGTACTGGCTGAGGTCTTCAGGCTGTCAGAGTTGCCTAAATTATCCAGCAAGATGCTCCTTGATCCAAAGATGATGCAGCAGCAACAAAAAATTGTATCAACCCATTTTTCTGCCACCACTGGCGTTGCAGGGAGCTGGGGTGTTGTTAGAGCACCACATCAAGAGGAACCATCACTGTTTTATAGACATTGTTGGCCAAGCCAACAAGGGTTAACACAAATATCGTAGGTCTGCTGCACCCGAGGGCCAGGAAGACAACCTGCTCAGAGCACTTAGGGAAGAAACTGTCAATCACCTTTGCATCCTGCCCTTCCAGAGTCAGTCTCTATGCCGTTTGGTAAATGCCGTGAAATCTGCCCTGTGATCCCTGAAAAGACTGCGCAAGACTTTGTCAAGTGCAGAAGAGAAGACAGTAAATAAAAGGGGAGCTGGCTAGAAAGCCATAGTGCTGGAAGGTCTTGGAGAGCTCTCGTTATGGTAAGCTCTCACCTGATCAACAACCCCAGCTCGTTCTGGGAAGCTCTGTACCAGAAAGAGATCAGGGCATACAATGCACACAGCAACGCAGAACAGCAAACAATGATGAAGGCAGGGCTGGAGAGCTTGAGAGACAAAGAGGAATTAGCACACAGAGAAATGAAAACAAAAGAGGACACAGTCACCAATATAACTGGTTTCAGAGGCACAGGAACATCAAGGAGACAGTGGCCTGGATGAAGAGGGTATAAGCAGGGGATTGCTCCTTATAATAAGATATAGAAGGTAGAACAGCTACCAGGCACCACAGCCACTTGTAGCATCACAGCAGAGAACGTCTGGGGCATGTTAATTTTATATTATATGTACACAGCCTAAGGAAGGAATGATCTGAAAAACAAACAAAGAAGCAAAAACCCCAGCAGCTCCAGGACTACCACTGGGAGAGCCGCTCTGCCATGAGCCCACGGTGTATTGCCAGGAGCAATGTAAGTCTGCTGCTCTGTCCTTGTGTGTAAAATGGGAACCGTATCCCTCTCCTTGCTACCAGGGGATGCTGGGAAAATAACAGCAAGTCACCAAGCAGACAGCCACAGGTGCCTTGTATGTGCTAAAGAAAGGTATGAACTGAGAAAAGGGCAGTGCAAGAAGGAGCAAGGAGCCTTGCTGACAAGCCAGACCTGTGGAGGATCAGAGTATCCCAGCTCCAGTCACCACTGGAGGAGAACGGACTACAGGGGAAAGCTCTAACTTGGCTGCAGGGTGCAGGGAAGGGTGGTCCTTTCCCAGAACAAGTGCCAGGGATGGAGGACAGGGAGCTCTGTGGAGCTACTGCAGCTTTGGTAAGGCAGGACGGATCTTCAGCCAGACCAGAACGGTGCAGTTCCCCCAAACGCCGTGTCCTTCTCCCATTCCCAGAGCTTCTGTCACTCCAGAAGCCACCAAGGAATCTCGCAGTGCCTCACAGTGGCAGGAGAGCAACTGGCACTTCACATCAGAGTTGACCAAGGGAGGGGAGCAGAAGGGATGGGTGCAGAAGGGATGGGCATCAGGTGAAAAGCAAGGCAGATTCCCATGAAATGCCATGGGATGCCATACAGATATCCCAAACAGCCACGCAGTTGCAAAGACACAGCCTCAGAGACCACTTTGGGGTAAGGTGGGGCTTAGCAGAATGCAAAGCAGCATTAACCTTCTGGATCAAGATGCTCGAGGCCATCTCAGGGGAGCTCAAGGGAGAAGGGCTGGATGGGTTTGGAAATCATGGTGCATCTCAGCAGCTTGAAATGAAATCAGTAAATCTGACTCACCTTTTCCCTCCTCCTTGCCCCAATGCCCTGTGGATGTTTGTCTGGGGGAGGACCCAGGCTGTCAGCTCAGTGAGTGAGAGAAGCCAGCAGCCCCTGCCTAGCCTCCAGCTGAGAGCTTGGAGATGGGACCCACAGAGTGGGACCGAGAGCCCTGAAACACTCCTCCAAAGTCATGCTGAGGCTGTGTGTTCTCCCCAGCCCTGCCAACCCCAGGGAAAATCGCAGCCTGTCAGGTTTTCACAAGGGAAAGGCCCAGCAAAGTCTTCTTCCGTAATGCCCCCCCCAAAAGGCCATGCTGGCTGCAGAGGGAACACATTGGTGACTCTGGTTTTGCAGATGCTGTAGCCAGCCTCTGACAGAGTCCTGTGGCCTCCAGTGATGCTCATCCCCCAGACCTCTGCCTGCGAGAGGCTGAGTCGGTCCAAGGAGGAAAAGAGTCAGCCTGGGCATCCAGGGAGCCATCTCTTTCCCGATCCAGCTGTGATGCTCATTGCTCACAGCCATTGGGAGGACAGACTTTGAGAGTGTGACAGACCAGGTGGATCACTCCAGGGCTGTCCACAGCTGGGCTGGCCAGGACGCTGCTCCTGGCTGAGCACTTTGCAGGAGCACCACTGAAACCAAAAGCCATGCCAGCAGGTCTCAGATTAGACTGCCACTTTTCATTTCAGGATGCTCTGTTTCACAGGAAGGCAGGGGCTGGAGGCAACCTCTCGAACTCCCCACTGGGAGCCGTTTGGCTTCTTGACTCCTCCAGGGGTCCACACAAAGGCTCGTGGAAAGCAAGGCTCCCCTGCAGCTTGGGCCGCGGGCCCAGCTGCCTTTCAAGCAGTCAAAGGAGAAGTTTGGTTCCTACCCAGGGCAAGGTCTCTGAGAAAGGGGAGCTTCGCCTAGCTACCTTCTGCTGCGTTGTGCTTTCCACTGGAATTTGCTGCCCGGAGAGCCGCTTATTTATTTTTTGAAAGCTGTCAGGCTTAGTTCCGGGATGACGGGGGCTAATCTGTGCTTTTATAAGAATGATAAAAGACCTGAGCTTCAGACTTAACTCTTGACTTTTATCTTCAGCACAACTGTATTTTGTCTCTGTGTGGAGGCTCTGAGGGATTTACCCTCCCTTGGTAAGGAGAGGAATGGTTCTTGTCTTTGGGCAGCAGCCTCATACCAAATAATGCCTGTACCTTGCCTTCCCAGCCACCCCTTAAAGTGCTCTTGCTAGCATCTTTCTTCCTAACTTTCTGTGACTGCCACAGTACTCCATCAAACATTTTCTGTGTTTCACCCCAGAAGCAGCTGCACATTCAGGTGTGGGCTACTTCCAAGCCTAACGCCTGCAGATCAAGTTTGTTCTTTAAGCAGCCAGGCAGTCCCCTGCCAAATCCTTCCCTCTCACGCCTGACCTTACAAAAGACACTAGCAAGCCCTCCCACAGCTTGCTACAGATCTGGCTGAGTAGCTTCTTCTAACAGAAGACCTCCACTTCCTTCTGCCTCCTTCCCGAGTCTGTGGGCCTGGAGGAAAAAAAACATACCACCCAACAGATTTGAGGTTTGCAAATGCCAAGAAACAAATGGAGGAACGTGCTTACCCCATGCCAATGTCTGGATCTTTGCAGAAGGTATCAGCATCAACCCGAATATGGCCCCTAGATGTAGCAGGCTCATGAGGATGATATTCCTCCAGACGTATCGCATGGGGGGCTTGGGTCCCTCTTTCTCCCGGTAGGTCTCATCAAAGATATCATCTACCATGCCCCGGTCTCCTGCCAAGTCCTCATGATTGAGTAAGTCCTTCTTCATGACGGCATCCCCATTCCTGGTCACCCGGGAGGTGATGGTGCCGACAGTGGTGGTGGTGGAAGCGGAGGAGAACTCCTTGGAGAGGCGGCAATGGACATTTTCAAGAAAGGAAAAAGGAAAACAAACCAAGAAATTGGTGGTTACTAGTGCAGGTAATAGACACATGAGAAGCTAGGCTAGCAGTACCGAGACTCACAGCCTGCAGTTTTCCTGGCAGGCTCCATTCTCCCAGCTGAGCCCTTGGCACCAAGAAGAGCCTGCTCTGGCTCCACAGAGTCATGGCCTGGGAGGAAGGGAGCCTGATCTTTCTGGGGAGAGGAGGTGAATGGTGGACAGGGTGCAGAAAGTAAAGAAAAAGACTTGAAAGCCAGTCTTTTTTCCACCAGTGGCTTTGGTGAGATCATTTGCAGGCTACAAGGATTTTAATTTTCCTTCAGTTTTATTAGTGGGCGTTTTTAGGTGGGCTTGTGGTCTGGACTTGTGCATAAGCAGACAACAATAAAGGAAATCTTGTGAATGAACAAAGAAGTGGAGAGAAATATGGTCTGAAACACGGTTTGATTATAAATCACCGGGCTGCTCCTGATATCCTGCCTCTTTGGATCAGCCCACTAGGGATCACTGGAAGAACATCAGGAAGATCCACAGGGGGATTGCTCTGGGGTGCCTCCTTATCTCCCCCTGCCTCACCTTCCAGGCTGGGATGTGGCAAGACCAACACACCTGGAGATCAGCGGACGGAAGCAGTTGAGCAATGTGCTTCCAGTTAGACATCCCATCCCAGGGCTGCTGCTAAGCCTCTTATCCCTCTCCCGCTTTCCGCCCACGGGCAAACTGAGGCACGGGAAGACAACCCTCTGAGCCAAGGCCACCAGCACGCAGAGAGGAAGTTTTAAGCAGCAAGTTGGCTCAGCCTGGCTCCCGGCTCCCTCCTGTAACTGTGACACAACATTCCCTCTGCACACGCTTGTTTGCCCTGGCTGAGTGACAGCCCGCCTGATCGGGCATGCGTGACGAAAGGAGCAGGCAGGACTGACCCTAATGAGACAGGTCACTGAACCCTGAATCACCGATTTCCATCTCCATCATGACAGCCGCGTGCTTGCTGGTGCTCGCAGCCCTTTGTCAGGCCCAACCCAAGCGCCCGATGGGGCTGGACCCTGGGGGTGCCAAGCACGTGGGATGCGAGCGGTGGGAGGGCACACCGCCGCCATCCCCTTGCCTCCCGGGAACCTGCCCGAAGGACACATCCCTCTGCTACCTTCACGGGCGAAGGGGCAACAAAGGTCAGCCGGCAGGAACGGGAGAGCCGGGACTGCGGGAGGGAGTGTGACCAAGCCGGGAAGGCTCCTTTCCCCAATAGAAATCTCTCCCGAATTAACAGCAGATTCCCACCCAGGCACATGGGATTTGTAAAAGACCACTGTCCTGCTATGGCCTAGTTTCCTGAGGGAGGCATCAAAATCAGGCCAGGCAGCTTACGTGGCCACCCCAACTCCTCCCTTTCCCAAGGGTAGAAACTAGAGGGTTACAGACATACCTTCGTACGGGGAGGAGCTGGCAAAGCTGACAGATTCCCCCATTTGGGAAGTAAAATGATCTCTACAGAGGGAGCCCTCTAAATTTTTCCTTCTGGAATCAAAGGTTAGAAAGGAAAAAACCTGGATACGAAGTATCCTGCTGCTTTCTCTGAACCCAGGCGCTGGCTGAACTTGGGACCGGCCCCCTCTTCATCCCAGACACAGGAGGTCTCTGCCTGCTTTCCTCATTAATGTTTTGAGGGTGTGATACCCTGAGCTGCTGTAGAATCTAGAGGCAACCCCCACCCCCTCCCCCCCCAAAAAAAAAGAGCTGTGAGAAATGTCTTCTCATCCAGCGATTAGGCAAGGAAAAGTCCTGCCCATTTCAAAGTGTCAGATATTCTCATCTGGCATTTTGGCAGGAAGGCACAATTTTCTTCCTTGGCTGGAAGACAGACTACCAAAAAGACCTAAGACTTGTCTATGCAGGAAAAATTCCCAACAGAGATCTGGTGGTATAATTAGACGGGTAACGCTCCCCATATGGACATGCTGCTTCCAGAGTAAGAACGTGGGGTTGGAGTTGCGTTTTTCTCCTTGGTGATAGCTTATGTCACTGTCAAAGTTACACAGGGGCAGAGGAGCAGGAGGGAGAGTGCAAAGAAAACACCAGAGAGGAAAAAAACCGCTTCTTCCAGAGTCATAGTAGCCACATGAGGAATTTTACCAGCAGACCTACACTGCTGGAATTACACTGATAGAATTGAACTGGTCATTTCTCACACGTAAACTAACCTTAAATCAAAAGGGCTATAAAGCAGCTGTGAAAAACAGCTCTACCGTTACAGGCTTGGTGGGGGGGAGCATGGGGGGAAGAAGGAGGGAGAGTGGGAAGCTATTCAGCTGGAGACCGGAGAAATGAGGAGGAAAGAAAGAGGATTTTTTTACCCCCATATGGCCATAGTGGCTCCTACCGAGGAAAATGGGATGGGGATTGATCTGGGGTCTAGAGCTGAGAGGGGGAGGAGGCCAACTAAATAATTTTCATGAGCTCTCCCCTCATTTCTGAATGACTTTGCAGCTCTCATCTGCAGAACAGATGTGTTCCCCCATCTCCAACCCCCTCCCGTGCCCCCCCCCAGCACTGAACACGCCATAGGTGATCCTGGCACCCAGCCAGCTTACACAACCGACTGCAGCTCCAAGGCTCCCGCGCTGGGTTCAGCCTAGGGGCCCCGGGGCACTCAATCCCGGGTCCAGTATATTTGAATATGCCGAACATGACCCAGGGACAGGATTCTTTCCAGCCTCCAGGATATGCCCCAAAATACAGGCCAAGACCATGAAACATGGTCTGAGCACGCTGCCCTTGGCATCCATTTCGGGTGGGGAGAGGAGTAAAGTTCTTTACATCACAGCATCCCTGGAAGGTCACAGCACCTGCACAAAAGGACCAGGGGAGACCCCATGTGCTGGTGACAGGCAAGAGAGTGGGGCTCCGATTTACTTCCACTCCTCAGCACAGGCAGATGGGGGAAGGATGAGAAAGTGAGAGCAGGAATACCAGAAATCAGCCCTTGCCTCCCCTCAGGCAAAGCGTGGCTGCTAGGAGGGGCAAAAATAAAGATCTCTAAAGATCCGACAACTCTGCGTATCTTCCTGGTGCCAGGTTGTTATTCAGGCCTTCTTACGCCAAAAATGGGCAGCCTCCCCATTGTGTGTTTGCTTGGCTCAGGCAATGCAGACACAGTCATTCATTTCATCTGGGCAGCTGGCTGCTTTCACCTTGCGTCTGTCCTAGAGACGGTCCCTGCTGCACCATTTGCCTTAAAAACACTGTAAGTGAAAGCCCTTTCTTACTAAAAAGAAAAAAAAATTAAAAAAAAAAAAAAATCACAGCCTGAGCACTACCAAAACCCCCATGACCGCTTGGCACAAAAGACCTTCCGAACAGCCCTTACCCGCACACGTAGACGGATGTTTCTAAGATAAACCTGTATTTTATGCTCAGCCTATTCGAGGGCACGGACTCCGGGGAGCTAATCCCGGCGGCAGCCATCCCCACTTCATTCACCGTCTCCCCACGAGGCTTGGGTGATGTCTTACGGTAGCACCGAAAGACTTCGCCTCATCAAGCGGCACGGAGAGGACACGCACACACACACGTGTGTGTGTGTCTGTGCGTCCACGGACACGCGTGGATGCCCAAACCTTTTTTTTCCCCAGACAGCAGCAGCGCAGCGCCGCCGGAGCCGCGGAGATGAAGGAGGAAGGGGCGAGGGGAAGACAAAGCACCCGCAGCCCCGGGCCCGCCGGCAGCCCCCCGCTTACCTCCTCCTGCAGCAAGTGCGCAGGCATGGGGCGGCCCGGGCTCTGCTCCTCGGCGGCGGTACGCGGGCGCGCAGCTCCCCGGCGGCGGTACGCGGGAGGAGGCTGGCTCTTGTCGGTCCCTTGCCCGGCGAGCTGTGCGGCTCGGAGAGGCGGCGCGGAGGTATTTAAGCGGGGCTGCTTGCTTAGCGGCTGGCGGGGCCGGGCTCTCTGCGCCCCGGCCTCCCGGTGACCCGCTGGCCGCGGTTGGGATGCGCGGGGTCAGGGCGGCGGGCGGCGNCGGCGCGCACCCGTGCGCGCACCCTGCGCGCAGGGCTCCGCGCAGGGCTCCGCTCCGCGCCCGCCGCGGGGGAGCGCGGGGGGGTGCTGCCGGCCCTCCGCATCCCCCCTTTCCCCCCCCCGCCGCGGGGGCTGCCCCGAATCAAACAAGAGGCGCCCCAAGGGGTGTCGGGGAGCGGCGATAGAGCCCGGCGCCCCCTCCCCAGCTGGCGGCGCGGAAAGGAGGGGCTTCAGCGTAAAACATCTGCTCTGTATGGGGAGCATTATATATATATCTATATATATGTTTATATAAATCATACATCTCTGCAAAGGAAAGCACACCCATAACCGTATATCCGGATAAGCACATATATCTGTATAGGTGTTTATCTCAGTAGGCAAAAACAGTCTGGAAAATGTTGGCTGTAACGTTTTAAAATGAATCCTGGCCATTTTCCACCAGAAAACACTCCCTTTTGGCAGAGGGCGGAAGGAAAAAGCAGCAGCTCCGTTTGCTATCGGCTCTTTTCCATAACAACCTTCTCACCAGCCAGTAATGCCAGCAACAGGAAAATCCAAGCTCTATCACAAGGAGACCTTCACCATTAAAAGTGAAAAAGAGGGCCCTTACAATAAAACCTTGCTGGTGGCGGAGCCTGGAGGCAGCTCTCCTAACCCCACCGTGTGGTCACCGTGCCAGTCACCCTCAGCTGCTTAGCAGCAAGGCTTGAGGTGCCCTCCTGCCATCACCCTGGCCAGGACCTGTTTCAGCTCCTTCCCCCACTCACAGTGTGTCCCGTGTTCAATCTCTGCCCGCCGCTGACACATGAGTCATTCTGGGAGTGGAACAGAGATGCCAAAAGTCATTTTGTAGTGTGCCCGTGTCCCCTCACACATATCCTGTCCAGGCAGCTATCTCACAGCGCTGGAGCTGATCGCACAAGGTGCAGACGGACAACCGAGATCTTGCAGAGTCCATCCCTGGGATGATCCTGCCCAGACATCGCAGGGCTGATTCAGTGGCATCTGCCAAAAGTGAGCTGCATTGTAATCACTGGGAGGGAAAAGTGACAATGAAAAATAACAGTAGCCCGGTTGTTCTCTGGCATTAGAGGTGTCCAGCAAAGGGAGAAAAATATGTCTCTCCTTTTTCATTTCACTGTGATGGATGAAGAGGTCTGAGAGTAGTCTGTGTTTTAGTTTTACAGTAGGAACTGGAGACTTGCCTACTTTCTGAGACACAGTATTAAAACAGAGAGCCCACGTCAGAAGATGTTCCTAGATGGTGAAAGCTGACATGAGTCAGAGAGGGACTTTTAACCATCCCTTTTAAGACTCTCCTTTACATGTGTGGTTAACAACAATGAAGGTTACTGAACACCGGGGAGAAATGATGTTTTAATTAAAGATTCTACCAACTTTCTATGTGAGTGTTGAAGAACTCTAAACTGTGCTAAGAACTACCCTAAGGAAATCCGACTCCTGCTATTTCCAAAAGAAAAACAGAAAGAAAATCAAAAAAGAAGGTGGTACTTGTTTGTAAAAAATGATCTGCAGCTCATGCCACATGGGGAAAATAATCTCAGTGCCACGAACCAGGGGGAGAACTGGCAATGCTACTGGTCACCAGTGGGTGACAATGAAGCTGTAGGGGATTCAAGGTTTGTGGTTTTGCAGATACTCAGACCCACTACAGCCCTTCCCTTTCTCACCGGTTTCTTTCCTCAGACATGGAGTGCGGCTAAGAGGGAACATACAGGACAGCTAGACTTTGTCATTCTCTAAAATTAACAGCATGTCTGCCTGCTCCCACACAACAGGAATAAGTTTTCTGAATATTTCCCTGCCAAGTGATCCTGGGAGGTGACCATCACATTTTTTTCTTGCACAGAGGGAGAGGTAGATCTTGACCATTGTCTGGGCTGTGCTCACCTGGCAGGTTTCAAGTCTTGTGTGCTAAGGACAGCCCTGAGGAAGGCCCTTCACAGCATGGCCAGTTTCTGCAGCTGGCATTTTCATCACCTTTGAAACAGGTTAACGCTCCTGAATGCGGAGCCACGAGGTTCAGGCATTGACATCTTGGCGAGGTGCGGAGGGTAGTTTGCTTTCCCAATGTTTAGATTGCAGCAGCTCCAGCCTTGCCTGTCAAAAGGCTTTTTGGCGCTTTGCCGTCTGGAGGCTTGGCCGCACCGTGCCAGCCAGCTTCCCTCCGGTGGAGAGCTGCTGGCCGGGGCGATGGCCAGCACCCTGCACACCCCTGGCCCCACCACGGGGCCCTGCCCATCTGAGTCTCTGCTGCAGACTCCTGTCTCAGCTCTGCTGCTCAAGGCTTGAGATAAAAGGGGGGATCACTGGGCAGCCCAGGTGGGAAACCAGAAATGTCTAGTGTAGACACAGCAATACAGCTGAAACTGGGCTTTTCCTGCTCTAATTTGTATCTCTCCAGACAGGCTTTTCCCTCCTTCCAGGGAGAGCTGCCCAGCTGAGCCTTCAGCAGAAGTACGTTGCTGGTGGAGTTCACCAACACTGCTTAGCAAAGATTCAGCTTCAGCCATCGTCCTCAGGAAACTGATTCAATTCTTCTGCATCTGGTGACTCCTGCCTGAGGTCGTGGTCTTTCATAAAGAGCTGATGCAATGCCAGGGCCGTGGCGCAGGGCAGTGATGAGCAGAGCCATGCCGTGGGCATCACAGGCCATGAACTTCAGCACGGGGTTTATTTAGAAATGCATGGTCTAACGTAAGGCTGTTTCCACCTTCCTGAGAAGTCCTCCCCACATATTCATGACCCAGCTGAGGCACTGTGCTAGTGAAAAGCTCTTGCAGAGTACTTTTTCTCAGAGGGTCTCACAGGTTTTTATCAAGGTTGAGGAAGAGAGGCACAAACCAGTAGTGGGGTTTATCACAAGACACTATCTGTGAGCAGAGCCCATATGAGAAAGAATGGTTGCATTCCTCTCCTGGGATGCACTAACCAGCCTGGGTTTTCTACCATGGTGCCAGAATGCAGAAAAAAAGCATCAAGGCTAAGCTAAGGACATTTCACCAAAACATTTTCCTTCCTACTCTCCCCTCAAAAAAAAAAAAAAAAACCAAACCAAAAAAAGAACAAATAGTGCTTTTCCATTTAGCAGTAAGTTTTGCAAGGCAATTTCATCTGGTGTCGACATCTTGGAAATTTTAGTGAATCTCCTCAGTTACCCCCTCCAAAAATGTTGAAAAAGCCACACACAAAAAAGCTGGCAAGGTTCACACACAAAAAAGCTTGCAAGGTTCGTTTCATGTTGCTTGTTTATCTTCTTTAACATCATTCCCTGTTTCCCTCTTTTTATTTTTCTTCTATTTCACAAGTGGAAGTTGGAAAAAAAGAAGAGGAGACTCAAATAAAGAGGGAATAAGCTGAAAACTGGGGAAAGAGCTGCCCCCTACCCCTTCCCCTCTGCCAAAAAGAAAGGTTTGCAAAAATTCTCCTAGGATTATTTTCTGCCTCTCTTGCTTTGTTTTCCTGAAGAAATATGAAGCAATTGCAGCTTTAGAGCTTTTTCTAGGGATAGGAGAATCGTGCCATGGGCCTTTCATCCGAGGAGAAGTGCAGTGGTGGTTTTCTGTCATTCCAGTCCTCCTTTCTTTCTCCTCCTTCCTCTCCTAAAGAATCTGCTCTTCAAAGGCACCGAACCCTCTCTGCGGAGCAGATGAACACCAGTGTGGTTCACCACTGCTGCCAGCAGTTTCAGAGGTTAATGGTCCCCCTGGTTTTGACAGGTAGACTTCTGGGCACAGTTATGTGTTGCAGAGAAATGAGGTGGGGGCCTGTGGCTACAGAATGAGTTGGGACAAGACCTGGCCCAGACTACAGGAGTTCAGAGTTAAGGCCTGCTTGAAAGGTGATGGCAGCTGCAGGTCTTTCAGGATTGTCAGTCACAGGAGTTCAGATACCAGGGGATCAGACGCCAGCTCGTGGGGTTGCCACCCTTGTTTAGTGTTGCTTTCTCCCACGTGCTTTCTTTTGGAATCTGGTGATCCTGTGTTATGTTTTCACACACTCTTCCTTGGCCAGGAGAGGTAGCAACTGGTTTTCCATTTTGAAATGGAAAGCTAAGACTCCTGTGTAGTCACCTGGCTCCAGAAACTGAGGCTTGAGGAGTCTGATATCATGGCATTTACCAAAAGTGAGATTTATGTTTACATCATCTTGCTCGCTTGCTTGGTATCTATCATGTTTCCCTCCCTCCTTAGAACGTCATCTGTTGCCCTGTAATTTCAGTAGATCTCCTGAAGATCCCGTGCTCCATCCTCACCCTTAAAGCATGGTTAAGTTCAGTATGGATTACCTGGGCTCTTCAGTTAACAGCTGCTGTTGGGAGCTCCCAGAAGAGCAGCAGTGGCCAAAACCTTCCCACAACTGCCTGGGGAAGGGCCAAGGCGGAAAGAAGAAGCTGGTGCTCACTTTGCCGCCCCACT
This sequence comes from Burhinus bistriatus, assembly GCA_013397275.1. NCBI lineage: Eukaryota > Metazoa > Chordata > Aves > Charadriiformes > Burhinidae > Burhinus > Burhinus bistriatus. Next base: position 16,250 of record VYXH01007290.1, on the reverse strand, counting down.
GCTGCTGAGTGGGAAATGTGGGCTTAGAGGGAGGTGATAAGGTAGCAGAAATTACTGGTGTCTCATCGCCAGGGGCAGAAGAGAAAGCAGATGTAACTGGGGGGCCATGCCTCCAGGCTGTGACCAGGATGGCTAAATTCCCTGCCATTGGTGCAGTAATCTTATCAGCACAGAGAATTAGGCTGATAACACGCTGGTGAGTGGGATAGAGTGCTTATCTCTGCACTTTGCCCCATCCCTTGCTGCCTGACTCAGTGCCAGACCCCCTGCCCATCCTCCTCCCCTCCAGTTACCCCAAACAGGCTTTGCTCCCAGTCCTCGGGCTGCCAGCAGCAAGAACCCAGCCGGTATTGTCTAAACAGGGCCATACAATGGGCAGCATTGTTGACACTGGATTTTTGCCCTCATTAAAGATGACCTCACAGCCCACCCCTTGGCCACTTCAGCCAGCCCCTCGGGACTGTGAGGCTGTCTTTTGAACTTGGGTAAATAAATTGGGAGAGGAGGGGGAGAAAGGGATGTGGAGCAGAGGAACACAGCAGTCTTTGTGTTGCCACCCTCTCTTCAGCACTGGTGCTCTCTGGTGTCTTTCTACCCACATCAGACATGGCAGGCCAGGTGCCAAGGAGCTGGCATGCTGAGCGCCCTTCCCCACCCTCCCCGGACTGCGTTCGCTGGGCAGCGACACCCTCTGCAGTTCTGCAGCCTCCCTTCTTCGGGATGCAGTTTGCTCCCATCATCTCAGCTGTCCTTTCTCCTCCTCCAGGCCTTCTGTGCCTTCCTTCCCAAACCTGCAGCCCACACCTCCTGCCCCTTCTCTTCAGGCTGAGACCATCCTCTCAAGCATCCCCTGCTGCCGGCACCGTGGAAGTGCCAAGCAGGGATCTGGGGAAATGCCACCTCCTAGTGGCAGATCTTCTGACCCAGTTTAGATGGCGTGGGCAGTGCCACAGTGTCTCCTGCTCCATGGTGTCACCCAGGTTTGGATGCAGCTAACACACCTAAGATGCCAGCTGCATCTAAGAGTGGATCTCCGTCTGCGTGGGGAGGGAGAGAGGTGATGCTGCGGGGCTGTAAGCGTGAGGCCTGGGGATGGATTGCCACATAGTCAGCAGAGGGGCAAACTGCAGCACCAGGAAAGGATGAGGGCACATCCAAGGTCAGTTTGCTGCTGCTCCTGTCGGGCAGAGCGTGGTGTCCCATACTGCTGTGTATCCTCGTTGTGTGTGTGCTCTGCAGCCTTGGCATTTTAGGGCTGCCCAACACTTAGGTGAATAAAAATGGTTCCCAAAGTTAAAATAACCTGGGGTCTAGAGATCAGGGAGACATCTCCCTTCCAAGCTGCTGGCTGAATCTCAGATATTTCTTCTCCTTGGAGAAGAAATGGAGAGGTTTCTGACAGACTCCTGTTAGGGGAAGGAGGCATACCCTGGCAGGGAGAAACTGGTGGGGCTGCTCTGAGAATGCATACATGCTACTGGCATGAGAAGCAGGAAGGACAAAGGGGGAGCTTGTTGGACCCTCAACCCAGCCTTCCCTACTCTAGGTTTGGCAGTGGCACACAAAGGAAAACCTCAAAGATGGGGTGTGCCTCTCCCTGTCTGCCACCCCCAACTTCACCTACGCCCATACCTCAGTCTCCTTTAAAGTGAACGCTTTCTTTCCTCTTGGGCAACAGAACTACAGCAGAAAGCTGTCTTTGTAGTCCTCCAGAAGCCAGCCTTGCTGTTCCTCCTTTCCTTCTTTGCTTATTCCAGTGAAAAGCTGTATCTTGTGAGCGGCATGGTTTTTTGTCTAGAAAACAGGGATGGTACTTGTGTCCTTTGTCCAAGTCCATTCACAACTGAAAATCCTTCAGGATTCCCACCTGAGCAGAGTACCTCCCCACCGTGACGTATGACAGCTTGTGTCAGTGTGCATGGCTGGCCAAGGAAAGGGCATTCAGAGTCCTGAAGGAGAGAGGTGCTACAAGCTGTTATGTTTCTGGCCAGGAACATTTTTAGGTCTCCTTGCTGGGAATGAAGCCCTTACCTGCCTGCCTGGTTTTGCTACCTTTCCAGGTCTTTAAAGAACCTGTCTACCCTGTCTCCTTTAAAGAATGGAGCTGGAAACACACTATTCCCTTTCCACATCTACTTCCTCACGTAAAGCAAAGGGCTGCAGACCTCTGGGTTCATGTTAGTTTTAGTGGGTAAAATGTCCTGTGTTAACCTGGTGGTTGTGTTTGGAGTGTTAATAGGGGGAGAGATCTCTTGCAAGCATGAAAGAAATACTGGGCAGGTAACACTGAAGGGACCCTGCAGCCCAGTACCTACTCTTCGCTATTTCTGATTACCTTTTTGAAGCGTCCTTGTTTTGTCTCTTAAGTCTTGAGACAAGTGCTAACATAGAAGTCTCATTCAAAACGTCAATCTACAAAGACCTCTTACAAAGTCTGGTCCTCATGGCACTGGAGAGCTGCAGCAGATGATCGACCACCACATGCATTCACATGTTCACGCATTCACACAGCAGGCATTTGGTGTGCTCTGGAAGGTATGCATTTTGCTTCATCCAAGCTGTGTTTGAGGGGGTCATGTTTGCAGAGAATTCAGGTATAAACTTCAAGAACAACCTGCGGTGGCACAGAAATGACTTCAGCCTTCTCTAGTTGATAATGCCAGGTGATTTTATCCCTTAGTCTTTCAGAAAAGAAAGTAAAGTATAGGCAAAGTAGCAGAATTGTATGGCTTTTAGTATAGAGTTATATGGCATTATAACAACTCTTCTTACCCTCCTAATTTTACCTAGATGAGGATGGTTGTGGAGGTTTTGGGAAACTGGACTAAGAGCACCCACTTTCGGTCTGAGGGTCGCTGGAACAGCTGTGGGATCCATACCTGCAGTACAGCTACTCTGAATTTCCCTGCTGATCTGTGTGATGGAAGACAGATCAAGCTTCCTACTTCTGCAGACTGTACTAGGCTAGGAAGAGTAGAAAATGTGCTGGAGGTCACCCTGCTTAGATTTCCAGTAAGATCTTGGCAAATGGGGTACGTGGACTGAAATAAATAGGATGTAATTCACTAGACAAGTACAAAGTTCTAGCTTGAGGGGAAGAGTCACCTGTCCAAACCTACACTGGGAGTGTAACTTGGTGAGAGAGCAGTTCTGCAGATAAGGGTCTGGAGGCAACAGTGGAGCATGTGCTCACAATGTCATGCTACTGCGAGCAGAGCAAACTGTAGATGTAGAAATAGCAGCATAGGAAAGACACGTGGAGTAACTGTCTGGTTCTGCTTGGCACTGGGGACACCTTAGCTCAGAGGTTTTGCCTTGTTTGTCCATTGTGCCATTCTGCTTTTTAAATAGTCTGTTGGCTCTGTGTTGTGCCTTGGGACTAACAACTCTGCAAAAGGAATTATGTATAAAGATTAGCAACCCTAAAACTTGAAGAGCCTCCCTTGAACAGAAAAAATACCACACAGGGAGAATCCAGGCAAACTGACCCAGTCCTGCACCAGCAAAGCTTCGGTTGCAAGTGTGACACGGGGCTGTGCAGCTCTGGGGGATGGATGCCTGTCAGGATGGCACCTCTCAGACCACTAGCAAGGGACTGCAATGTCGTCCCCCCAAGGATGTCCCCACCTGATCACAGCTTCTCTAATATGCTGAGAGCACCCCACAGGGACCCCAGGATCCCAGCTAACACGTCTGAATGCTGAGATAGAATGAGTCTGGAAAGTGCTGGAATACAGATAACAGCTAGCTGGTGTGCAAACATGCAACATTGCCAGTGACTGGTAGGTCCCCGACTCCTCCTTCACCTCCTCTTTCTCAATCCGTTAAGTTTATCCTTAAAGAGCTGGCTCAACCAGGTGATTGGCTCATCCCTGAATATCAAGCACATGTTGCATCTAATCCCACAACTCATGCCAGCCTCTGGCTTTTCAAATGGCCACCTGAGCCTTTCTTACCTTGTTTTCCTACCTATAAAATGGGACCTTCATGGACTATTTGGAATGACACGGTCAGGAGGGAGTAGAGGAAAACAAGTATTGTGCAGCATAGGACTGTGCAGGTTCAGTTGATATAATTGCACTGTGGACAAATGTTCTTCATCTAAACAATGGTTTGGTTAGAGAAAACCAGTGGACAAAGGCAGAAAGGTGGTGAATCATTTGCAGCTCCTGAGGAATCTGCCCCTTTGCTCTCTAGCCAGGACTTGGCCAGCACCATCCCCCCAAAAATCAGTGGAGTGAGCTCAGGACATGCTGGGGTAGGACTAGGGCAGCTCTTTAGTGCCCAGAGGCTCCCTGCCTTGGTTTCCAAAGATGTCAGGACTCCTTGTTCTGCATTTCCTCCCTGGGGCCCATGGCTGGATCTCAGGAGGTGCCAGGCCCTCAGATGCAGGGACCCAGCTGTTCCCCTGGTGCTGCTGGACATTTCTTTCATCCTTAGGGACATGGTCTCTCCTCTTCAGCATGTGGGTGCTAATGTGAGTCTCAGCCAGGGACTAAGGGAAAAAACAGCACCAAAATGTCAGCAGTTGACACCTGAGGGAGAGGGATGCTCCTGCAGCAAGTGTCAGAGGTGCTTGAGGTTTTGTTCTGGAGGTCCCTGATCTCATTGTGTCTCATCTCTAAAGTTTGCCCCAGGCATGACAGGAACAGGCAGGGTGAGTTCCCCTGGCCAGGTATCAGTTACATGACAGTTAACCAGTGCTGAGGATGTAAGTTTGAACTGCTAATCCAGTTTTATCCCCCCAGCCCCACCCCTTGGACTTTCCCTAAATTATCTGCATGGGATATCTGCATTGTCTGCCCCTGCCAGAAGGCCCTGAGAGGTGGGAGTGTTCCCAAGGTCTCTCACCCAGCCCCTCTCAACATGCAATGATTGAACTGCGAAGAGCCTGGCAACTTTCAGCAGGTGGCTGCTGGTGGGGACCGTGGTACTGCCCTCCATGGCATGTGTCTGCCCCTCGTGCTGCAGCATGTGGATGATTTGCAGGGAGCAGCAACTTGCCAGAAAAAGCTTTCCCAGGTGGAATAAATTGCACTCCCTTCATCCCAAACACCTGCACTGGTCCTCAGGCAGGATTGATAGCTGAGTGCTCTGCCTAGAGCACCTAGAGGTGTCTCTCACCTAGTTGGCAGATGCTTCTGTAGCTCTGTCCTGTCAGTGACAAGATGGGTCTTGTTGGGCTGCAATGGCTCTGCTCGTATTGTCTTTATTAACAAGGGTGACAGAGCAGGCAGTAATTGACAGAGTTTGGCAGAGGACAACACCGGTCTGGTGTAGGAGGTGAGTGCTGGTGGGACTGGGATTCCCAGGGCTTGTGGCTGCTGGAGAATGTGGTCCCAGGCAGTAAGAGCCAACTGAGGAGGGGGCCATGCAAGCAGAGCAAGCTGCACAAAGGGGACAAGGCAGCAAGTGCCCAGGCAGCTGTCCTGCACTGCCTGGCCCAGAAGGCCTTGTGGAGCTGCAGCTGAACCCAAGTCAGCAGTGCCAGGGGGTTGCTAAATAAGCTAACAAAGCTCGGGCTGTGGCAGCAGGAGCAGCAGAGGTCACTATGTGAAGTCATCCTGACACCGGGAAGGCACCAGCTGGAGAAATGTGCTCAGCAGTGAGCACCACACCCTCAGAGAAGGAGTGAATTTTGGGACGATTCAGAAGGGAGTGAGGAAAATAAGAAAGAATGCAAGGTGTGTGCTCAGCCTGAAGGAGCTGGTTGGTGGCAGCCACAGGAGAAACCAAAGGAGGCAAGGACAAGGCTAGGAGGAGGCAATAATCTGCTTCCTCTCTGCATTGAACAAAAGGGAACGGGATTATGTTGCAGTAAATAAGACTTATATCGGGCCTAATTCTGACTCACAAGTTGTGCTCAGCCTGCTGGGACAGTGGTCTAGCCTGTGCCTCCCCCTGCTGTCCTGTTGCCTGGCATGGGCAGGCGCCTGGGGAAGTAAGCAGATGAGATGGTTTGCTGTCACCCAGAAGTACCATCTCCCCTTCCACCCATAGCCTGCCTGGGACCGAGGGGAACCTTGTGGAAAAGGCAGCAGCCCCAAAGCCACGTTACCCGAGGGCTCCTGGGACAGCAGTAGAGGTTTGTCCTCGTACACGGGCTTTGCTGTGCGTGCAGCAGAGGTCTGGGCCACCTCCACTCCTGTGGAAGGACCACCTGAAGAGATGGTCGCGGTGGGAGAAAGGTGTTACCCGGCCGGGGTGAAGAGCAGACGGCAGCCCCTTGACCCACCGTTCACGAGAGGATTCTGCGTGTCAGCACGGCTGGCTAGCCAGGCCTGTGGGGCTGGGGCTGGGCCCGGGGCTGGCGGGGCCCTGCCGCCCGCGACGGGCGGCCGCGGCCCCGGGCGGCGGCGGGAGGACGGAGCGCTGCTGCCACCCGGTGGCCGGGGCCCGGATGGCACCTGCGAGGTGCCGTGGCGGAGAGCCCGGGGAAGGTGGGAGCCCACCCGCCTTCAGAGCGGGGCCACCGGCTCCCCAGGCGGTCACGGGCAGGGGAGCGGGGATGGGAGAGGGCACGGTCCCGCTGCGGGCTCTGCTGGTGATCTGCCCTTGTCCTTCCCATCGAGCCGCCGCTTTCCTGTTCAATGCAGTCCTGTGCTGCCACACGGCCCAGAGCTCACATGTTCATAGAGAATTTTACATTTTGGCTGTTTACGGGGGGGAAGGGGAGGAACTGAGAGACAGATCTGGTCTGTTGACTCCTGCAAGGTTGCCAAAGGCCAGCAAAAATTGGAAGTATAGGACTGCAGCCCTCAAAGCATCCCACAGATCTCGGCTGCTGAATTCTTTTCTTTCTGAATCGCTCCCCAGCTAGGGGAGCAAGTGTCTGAGGCAGGCTGGATCCAGATTGCTGAGAGGTTTGAACACCATCCTCATAGGATGCACCCAGAAAGTCAGAAAAGATCAATGATGCTCCCAGTGAGCTTTCCCAAACAGGGCAGCCCTGTGCCAGTTTGTAGCCAAAAGCCACATGCTATAAAATACCTGGGAGCTGCCCAGCGAAACTAGGTGGTCACAGTAGTGAGTTCCAGAGCTTTACTAAACTTGTAAGCATGTAATTGGTGAGTAGATGAAAAGCAGTGAAGTACAAATCATAGTTAATGAAAGCACACGATATTGCCATGCAAGAGTTACTGTGAATAAACTGAAAAGAGCATAAGCCTTACCTATGCTTCAGAGACTAAATGCTCAAAAAAGTGCTGGTGCGTGTAAAGGTAGGAACACAAGTTCAATAAGAGGGGTACAATGTCACAACAGAAACCTTTTACTAGTCTCCCATTATATGAATTATGGTACTCCATCAGGAAGGGGGATGCAGTGATGCTGTTTTCCATTATGCTTGCTTCTGTTAACAAAGCTGATGGGAATCCCCATCTCATCTCTCACTTCTGATGCTTCCTGTTATTTTTTCCTCTGCATTAGCCTACACTGTAGTGCAGCTTTCCCCAATTTAGGCCTGTACCGTCTCGTAAGCTGCTTCTCCTCTTCAACTATCTCTTCCTACTTCTGTAGATTTAAACTGCTCCTTATACTGTCTTATCATAGAAGCATACTGAGTGCTATTAGGGAAGGCCTTTTGGGGACTAAACAGACGAGGTATTGAATTCTTGGATGTGGACATCTCCCTGTTGGGGTTGAGCTATAGAAAGGCAGGCTGCATCTGCCAGGGAACCCTGTGGGACAGGAGTCTGGAGGTCTTCTTTGCTCAGCTCTCTTTGCCTGCCATAAAAGATCCAGCCAGTTTCTTTGCCTCTGTGCCTGCTTTTATTTTCTTTCCTAGTCACGTAACCTGTAAGTCCTCTAAGGGAATGGGCTATGCAGAGGCTAAGAATTCCTGAAAGGCCTTTATGGTATAATGACTTTCTCTAGTTGTTCTTCACTTTGTGCACAGAGATACTGAGGGAAAGCAGCAAGCAATCTGCCTGAATAATCAGTGGCTAGGGTGAAGGGCTCAGAGGAACAGGCCTTCCAAACAGGTGTTTAAAAACCAGCCTATGCCCTTTCAGGAGCAAACCAAGGAAAGAGTGATCAGCATCCCTTCCTCTCATCACGCTTGTTCAACACGAGCTTGCAAGCTGCTATGTTCTCAGGGGTATTATGCAGGGGCTCACCTGCATCTGGCAGATAGCTGGGTTGGGGAAGAAATCTTTGATCTCTGAATCCTGCTTTGTCTTTGCAGTGGCACTGGCAGGTGTTTGCTTGTGATATGCCCTGGGACACAGGCTGTGTGTGTCCTTCTCTCTGCTGGCTGTGCTAAAGCAGCCTGTAACCAAACACCCTGCCACTGGCGCTGACAGCAGCCCACCCTGTGGGAAGCTGCTCTTTGAGGACCTTGAAGGAAGCTGCTTGACTGTCTAAGCATGGGTCACCTCTGGGAGGGAACTGCCACCCCAGAGCCAGTTGCATTGCACAGGAGGAAGTACCTTCTGCTTTCAAGCCAGGCCCCCTAGGGCACTTGTGCTTCTTTAGGTGTGGTGTCCACCTGAGTGTTCATCCCTGCCCACAGTGTTTCAAAGGTGGACTTTCCTCTGGCTAATGCCAACCCAAGGTTGGCCCAGACAGCTCTGAGGAGCGCAGAGCATACTTGCTGCAGAGATGCTGTATCAGAACTGTTAGCCAGCTTCTGGTTGCTCTTTCACTGCCATCATGTCACATCAGGGCTCACCAAGGCTGGACTGGCCCTACTGGAATTGGGGCTACAGGAGCTGGGTGGCTGCTAGAGAGTCACTGGCGCAGGAGTGCCCTGAGCAGCCAGTGGGAGCCATGGGGCATGGGGGCTTCCATCCCAGACCCCATTCGCTTCAGCAAACGGAGACTGCCATGATGAACATCCTCGGTAAAACCAGGGGGAAAGATGCCTGCACGGCCTGATATTTAGAGAGGGAATGGTGATTGGAAGTGCAGGCTTTAATGCTTTTTAGCTGATGTGGAACTCAACAGAAAATTCTGGAGTAGACGCGTGTGTGTACACACAGGCATGTGCACATCTGCATGTATTGCAACAGAGGTTTAAGAAAACAACACCCTGCAGAGCAATAGTACAGGTTATTCATCATCAAAGTAAGACTAAGAGACCAAGAATATTTAGTTATTATATTCTGAAAAGAGGTAAAATGACCATTGTCTTGTACAGGACCTTGTAACATTCTCTTACACCCACTTCTTCCCGCTCTGCCAGAGTTGCACATGCTGTTCCCTGTGAGTTTGCAGCCAGCCAGTGAAATCCTGGCTGAGGGCCACTGCACAGGTACATGAATGCAAGAGAGTTTTCCAGTGTGTTAGGAAATATCTAAGTGTTAGTAAATACATATTTATACACATAAAAATGTTTATGGGGACTTATTGCTAAGTTGTACAACACAGTGACAAGTTTCTTCTAACAAGATCAATTTCAGTCTGTGCTTGTCTAAGATGCACTTTGATTCCTCTCCACCTTCTCCTCCTCCTCAGATAGGTTTTACGGATTGGAGACATGGAGGGGTGCTTACTGATGCAGTTTCTACCTCTTGGTCTGCAGGTAACAGTTTTCACCTTTTGTGTTGGTTCCTCAACAAGTCTCTTGCGAAATGGTTGGCTACCTTAGCCTCTGCACGTTCTTAGAATGAAAATGGTATCAAGTAATTCAAACATAGAGTAAACCCACTTGTTTGATGCTGAAATGGAGATAGCCAGAGAAGACTTGGTTTAAATGAAAAGTAAGAAAAACACATCTATGTTGATACATGGTGGTAGTTGTCAAATTATTTGCGATCTTCTTGCATGAGCACCTGCCTGAAAGAGGACACAAACACTTTGGGTGCCTCCTCAAGAAATATTTGCTGTACGATTCTCTTAATGCCCAGGCTTTGGGGGTGGGGGATAGAGTAGCATGAGGCCTCCCAGGATGTCTGCAGGCTTTGGGTAACTGTGCTTGGGACAGGGATGTTGAGGTTGTTAATCCTGTCCTAAATCTCTCTCTGTCACCCCCTCCTCCCTGCCTCCTCTGCAGCACACAATCGGATGGAAAAGCATGGGGATAAGAAGATCCTGCACCACGACACAGATATTACTTATTATTCTCAGCTTCAGAGACCTGGAGAACAATTCCCATCTTGCCTTTAAACAGCCCCTGCTAGTACGCTTCTCCCAGGGAAAACACAGATTCCCCAATAAAATGCCGTATTAAACCATAGGATGTATGCTCTGCAACTTCTAAGCCCATTAACTCACTGCATTAACTCACACCTACAATATTGCACTGCACATGTGATTTTAACTTGGCACTAGTTGTTGCAGTGTTTGGCTTTGGTGAGGACGGTGTGTGTTCATCAGCAGTTAGTGTAGGGTGGAATCTTAAGGAGAAAGTGACGCTTTTCATGCCAGAGCCTATTGATGTTGGAGTGTTATTGTGGAAGTCTTCTCGTAGGCATTTGTTGATGTTGAGTATTACTGCAGGACTAATGGATTACTTTGTGAAGGCTTTTCTATGAGGTGGTGTAGAGAGAGTGGGAGAGCAGTTTAGTGTGAAAGGATGAAATATGGATGGTTTGAAGGTAGGTTTTGGAAAGTTGTTGGTTGGACAAGTACAAGCTAGGTGTAGGGTAGAGGGTGAAGTTGACTTTGCCTGTGTGGTGCAGTTGGGTTGGTGTGGACAGCTAATGAGAAGTGGGCTTTTGCAAGTGACCCTAAAACTCAAGATCTAGCTGGCAGCTATAGACATTTTCCTGCTGCCTGGCTGGGCTGAGGAGCACTATGCATGGCTGCTGCAGTGTTACCAGACCCCACTGGGGTGACACACGGCAAGCTTGAACCTCCGCACGTTCCAGAGAAAGTGTGCCAAGGTGGGCAATAATGTCTCATACAGGGATGGTGAATTCTCCTCTGTCCAGGAAGACTGGGTTAAACGTGCCACAAATTATGTTTTAGACTGTATTGCACATTGTCAAAATAAAGCTTTTTTCCCTCCACTTAATTCATATCACATTATTGTAATTAGAATTAATAGAGATATTCAAGCTTATCCTAGCTAAACTGGCAGAGAGGCAAGATGTGTACTTTTTAATGAAAATCTGCCATCTCCTTATCTTTGAGTGTTTTACTGTCATTAATTCCCTCCCAGTGTGCTGTGTATGGTAAGGCCTGACATCTGCCACTAAAGTGGATGAATCTAATGTTGATACTTAAATAACAGGGACCATACTTGCTGCATAACTTGTTTGCTATCTAGGGTATCTACTCCATTGGACATTTGGGTTTTTTTAGGAAAAGAGCACATCGTGAAACTAAAGAACCATCTAATTGCGTCATTATACACATTCACTCCTCTTTTCTCTGTTTTATACTGTTTATAGCTTTTTTTTTCTTTTAATATTTGGGTTGTTTGAAAAGGATTTTTATTTCGGCACTGCATAGGTAGCCTGATATTCCTTCACAAGGACTTGCTACCTGAGTTCACCACTCACGTATCATGTGATCATTGCGCTACACGTTGATGGCAAAATTAGCTGTACCTCATATTTCTCCTGTAAAACAGCTACAAATATAACAATATAATGATCATGCCAGGAACTTACTTCACAGTATCTGAAGGAACCTGCTGCTAATACATATTTTTTAATTGTTATTTGGATTATTTAGATGCAACAAAAATCCCTACTTTCTTTTATCCTTTGCTATGCAGAAGGTGGTTGGACTTTTATAGCAGATTCGGTCACTTACTGTAAAGCAAAATTGGTGCCTCCTGTGAAGAAGAAGGGTAGATTTATTCATACCATATAAGCACCATAGATTAGCTATAGAGAGGAACAGTTAAAAACAAACAAAACCACACAAAACCCGCAAAGGCTCCTGCATGCCCACCCTTTAGGTGCTGCGATGTCCATTTTCCTGAGAGCCTTTGAGTGGTGATCCACATAACTACAAACACAGGTAAGCCAAACTGCATGATGCCACTGGGAGAGAAAAATCAATGTTACCCCAGTCAGATTAGCTCACAGCCCTGTGACAAACTGATGAAAAAGGGCAGGTTTGGATCAGGTGAAGAGACTGCTTGCAGGCTTGTGCCAGTGCACACTGAGCATTCTCAAATTTACATAGCAATTGCTAAAACAGCCAGGAGCACTGGACTTATACCTGGCACGGGTGTTCCTTGTCCCATCATCACACTCTGTCCTGTTTCTGGAGGATTATTGGAGAACTATTTCTGAAGGATGCAGCGCTTCCAGAGTTGCAAGGCCTGCCCAGCTGCTGCTGAACTGTGGGTAAGCGCTGTAGAAATTAACCCTGTTACAGCAGTAGAGTTGTTACAGCTGTTGATGAGCCGAGTTATTGCTATAAACAAGACATGGGGTGCAGGGAAAGGCAATATACTTTATTAGGCCAGCATCATTGGGGAAAAACGTATTTTTAGAAATGCAAGCCTTTTATTTTTGTTTAGTGAGAAGATTTGCAGGAACCTGAAGGAGGGCTTATGCACTCAGAAGCAGGTCTGTTGTTTCCTAACTACAGCAGCATAATAAAGGAAATTCCTTGGTCATACAGACTGTCTTTTTTGTGATAGCAGCATTACTTGGTAGACACTATCTTCATATTTTGTCCTATTTAGTGCTGCTTACCAGTAGTGGCTCTAAGGCTTTTGGTTGGTGGCGATATCGACAGAAAATTGTAGTGGGGGTGTTTGTGTGTGTGTACCTCAAGATAGCTTCATTTTTTTTTTTTGTTAAGCATTTTGTTTCAATTAGCCATTTGAATCAGCAATTTAAATGAAGTCAGAGCACTAACAACATTATACAAACAATATACAGGCTGAGAGAGTTTGGTTTGTTCAGCCTGGAGAAGAGAAGGGTCTAGGGAGACCTTAGAGCAGCCTTCCAGTATCTGAAGGGTGCCTACAGGAAAGCTGGTGAAGGACTTTTTACAAGGGCGTGTAGTGACAGGACAAGGATAATGGCTTCAAACTGGAAGAGGGTAGATTTAGATTAGATATTAGGAAGAAATTTTTCACTGCGAGGCACTGAAACAGGTTGCCCAGGGAAGTGGTGGACTTGTGGAGATGATCTTTAAGGTCTCTACCAACCTAAACCATTCTCTGATTCTATTTGTTGGCTTTTTAAAATGTAACTCTTCTCCCTTTCTCTTCTTCTCACATGATTTCCAATAGATGAAATCTTGTAATTAATTTAAAAAAGTCATTATTCCCTCCAGCATGGAAGTACTGTTTCATTCACGGGTGAATGCAAGCTAGCTGAGAAGACACTGTTCCAGCAGCGTGCTGCTGTAGCCTGCTGCAGGGCTTGAGGCACTCGGCATGAAGAGCTCTTAGGTTACCTGAGGAAGCCACTGGCCAGTTGACAGGGACTGGAGGCCTAATCCTAGCATCAATTCACTCTATGAAGGAAAGGGCCTTCAGAGATCATCTAGCCTATCTCCCTTCTCTCTCTCCTTATCATCTCTAAGAGACCTTCACCTAGCTTATTCATAACAACATTCTCCAGCAGCAGGGAATGTATCCTCTCCCTGGGTGAACTCTTCCATGGCTTTCTTCCTCTCACCTGCTCAATGGCTTCCCTCAGTGTCTAAATTAAATCTCCTTCCCCATGGTCACAGTGAACAAATGATCTCTTCTTCACAGTGGCTTTTTATACCACAGAACACTTACTGTGTTGTTTCCTGGTCCTTGCTTCTGCCCCAGAACAAATTTCCAGGCTCCCCTCAGAGCATCAGAACTGAGTCTTAGACAAAAGCCAGTGAAAAAAGCAGCAGCAACTCTGGAGTTTCTCTACTGTAAATGCAGTGAATGCATATGATTATTTTTTGTTCATCTGTGGCTGGGTGTGAGCAGTTCTGCTGGCAGTCCTTCTGCTCGGGGAACCTCTCTGTGCAGTGAATGAGTGATCAGTCCAGGAACTACTCTGATCCACATCGTATTTCAAGGAATTTATTGACAGGAAAACTTCTGGGCCTGCGCTCCTTTGTCTTATCCTAACATGCTGAATCCCACTGTGATGGTGGTTTCTGGTTTTAGAACAAGTCCTCACTGGCTACCTCTGAAAGGTTTCTCCTAGGCCTGCTGAAAAATGGACCTCAACACAGAGGGGAGAAAAAAGAGAATGGAGAAGAGAAAATCTGTTGGCTGGTTTTCACGAGAATGAAAGGTTGGTGAATAAGGCCCAAGGCACTGGAAGGAATAAATACGCGAGGTAAGTGCTGAAAGGTGCCATCAGACGTGGTCGCTCCTTAGCCAGCAAATACTGCTACTCCACAGGGTTCTACATCAAATACCATAGAGGGCAACACATAACGTGGTGATTTATGAGGTCCTAAGGTTCAGGTCATATTCTCCCTGAGCTGACAACTCCCTGCACCATCTAGTGTAAAATGAGGCAGCTTCCTATGCAAATGCATATCCTGCCTCCTAGCAAGGAGGTATTTGTACCATTTTGCAAGCCAGATAGACAACTCAAGCCCCACCTAGACTGCCCTCCAAAACTGAAGCGGGCACGGACAATACAGTTCAAGTTTACTGGCTGAAAAGGACCTTTACAGACCTGCATAAATGAATGAGTCACCCCAGCCTGCCTGCAAAGCACTACATGCATTTCTTTAATTATAGGGTGCTCTTTGTTCTGCCTTGTGTTAGACTGTTCAAAATCAGGTGACATAGACATGCTTCAACAGAAAAGCAAATGCTTCACAAGGAGCTCCTGGACAAACTCGTATGTGAAAAGGAAGGCTTACAGAGGGTGGAAACAAGGACAGGTAGCCTGGGAGGAATACAGAGAAATTGTCAGAGCAGCCAGGGATCAGGTTAGGAAAGCTAAAACTCAGAGTTAAATCTGGCCAGGGATGTTAAGGGTGACAAGAAAAGCTTCTACAGGTATGTCAGTGATAAAAGGAAGACTAGGAAAAATGTGGGCTGTCTCTGGAAGGAAACGAGAGACCTGGTTACCCAGGACATGGAGAAGGCTGAGGTACTCAATGACTTTTTTGCCTCATTCTTCACCAGCAAGTGCTCTAGGCACACCGCTCAAATTGCAGAAGGCAAAGGCAGGGGCTGGGCAAATGAGGAATCTCCCACTGTAGGAGAAGACTAGGTCTGAGACCATCTAAGGAAGGTGCACAAGTCCATGGGACTTGATGTGATAGATCCACAGGTCCTGAGGGAACCGGCGGATGAAGTTGCTAAGCCACTATCCATCATATTTGAGAAGGCATGGCAGTTCAGTAAAGTTCCCGCTAACTGGAAAAGAGGAAACATAACACCCATTTTTAAAACGGAAAAAAGGATGATCCAGGGAACTACAGGCCAGTCAGTCTCACCTCTGTGCCGGGCAAGATCATGAAGCAGATCGTCCTGGAAGCTATACTATGGCACATGGAAAATAAGGAGGTCATTGGTGACAGCCAACATGGCTTCACTAAAAGTAAATTGTGCCTGACAAATTTTATGGTCTTCTACAAGGGGGTTACAGTGTTGGTGGATAAGGGAAGAGCAACTGACATCAGCTACCTGGATTTGTGCAAAGCATTTGACACTGTCCTGCATGACATCCTTGTCTCTAAATTGGAGAGACATGGATTTGATGAATGAACCACTCAGTGGATAAGGAATTGGCTGGATGGTCACACTTAAAGAGTTGTGGTCAATGACTTGATATCCAACTGGAGAACAGTGATGAGCGGCATTCCTCAGGGGTTGGTATTGGGACTGGTGCTGTTTAACATTGTTAGCGACATGAATTGAGTGCACCCTCAGCAAGTTTGCTGACAGCACCAAGCTGTGTGGAGCGGTCGACATGCTGGAGAGAAGGGATCCTATCCAGAGGGACCTGGACAGGCTTGAGAGGTGGGCCTGTGCAAACCTCATGAAGTTCA
>VYXH01007277.1:100284-127451 GCA_013397275.1 Burhinus bistriatus | reverse complement strand
TTCTGAATCTAATTCATATGCACCAAAGTTGCTCTGCGAGTCAAACCATGATGGGAGATTCATTCTCAAGCCACACGAAGCCAAAGTGTTAATGTAGACACAGGTAAAGCTTCCTGACTTGTTTTTAATTTGTGTACTTTAACTTGATTTAGGAACCAAACTAGAACAGTCCCTTTATCTTGCTACACAACAGCAAATGCCTGTCCAAATCCCCTCTTTGTCTGTGAGGAGGTAGGATTGTATGATATGTATCAATGTATGAAAGCTATATTAAATTAAATTGAATCCATGCCATGCCAATAGGCCTTTGAGTCTCAGTTCAATTCATGATGGAGGGAGATCACCATCAGTATTTAGCAGAATTTAATCTACAAAGTAGCATGTATTGCCTTATACAACTGGTATCTAAAGAAGCATTTGTCCATTAGGAATGGTTTCGTGCTCCACTAGTACAGAAGCTTAGCAAAGAATGTGATGTTCCTCATAAAAGGCCTAATTGAGCTAACAGGATCATTTGTTTAAAAAAAATCCTTAACTATGTTGCAATTAATACCTGAAATACAACTTATTGCTCTTTATGCTTTTGGTATTTTTTTTGCACTTTTTTCTTCTCCTGCATGGTTAGAGAACAGTCTTTTCCCTTCAGCTGGTTGTCAATTTGTGCTCAGTCTCAGGGTAAGAACATTAGCACAGAGTTCTGCTTTGCACGCTTCATGCTGTACGTGGGAATTTATTAACATCAAATTTTTCATTTCATGAGGATGCTTATTATTTGAGAACTTTGTGAAAAATTACAAACCTTAATCTTGTGCCAATTTAATCTAATACAATAGATTGCATTCTCTTTTACATTTTTAAGGCCGATTTATGTTATTTATTGCATGTAAAGTTGCTTTAAAGTGGATCTAATTACATTTCCACTGTTTTACTTGCCTTAGTGTAAATAAGAACCTATCCATATGCTATATTCTTTCCTTCAGCTAATATTAAGTAGGTATCTGTTCCTGCATTACATGGTTACAGCTCCAAGTAACATTAAACCAGTACAGAGATTGAATCCTTAGGTATTATGTCATTATTAAAACTAATTATGGGAGAGTTAACAAAAGCTGAGTAAGTGCTGAATCATAAGATCATGACTCTATCCTTTACCAGCATTCCAGCCATACCAGTATAGATGGCAGATTGGACTGCTTCTTTTCATTGGTTGCAGGTTTTTAATTCTCCTTACTTACCAAATACAAAATACAGGCTTGGAATTTACAGTCTCTAAAACAAAATAAAATTAAATGGAAACCCTATTAATGCAAAATCAGGATGTACCATTAGCACAGAGCTACTTATCTGATTATGTACTTGCTCGTTGGGTTAGGTTGCATCACAAAAGACCAGCTCAAAACTGGTTAAGCACACAGCTAAGCCAGCCACATCTTTGCACAGAAATGTTATAATACTTGTTAGCGAAAGGAAATTACGCTTATAAATTGTACTGTCAAAAAGAATTCCTTTTACTGCATATCCCATCAACTAATAAACGTTGGAGTATTCAGTCTGGAGCTGCAGAAGAGGTTTATTGCTACTTCCTGGTCCTTTAAATTCTCAAAGGGCAAGCATTCATTTACAGAATTAAAATGAAAAAACACAGATGGCCAGTGTTGATAACCATACTAAAAGCAGTTAGGGGCCAATCCTGGTAACGTTTACTTACTCAGCTAGCTGCTTCTCACGCAAGTAGTTACCTTAAAATAAAACAGATTACAGGTATAAGAAAGGAACAAAATGCATAAATATCAGAAAAATAGGTAAAACCTGTATCTCTACGTGTATTATGTCTAGCTGAAAGCATTCCCACATATAGTCATATTCTTCAATCTTTTTATTTCTTGAAAACGTATCAATCCAAGCTTTTCCTTTCACTGCTACAAATGTGATCTGAAGATATGCAAAAGAGAGCGAGTGTGTCTTATCAAATCTCCAGGTAGTGGCAGGCTGAGACTCTATAGATCTGCTAATCAATAAGATCAATTTATGTTTAATTTAAATCTCAATCAGTAGGAACACATGCTAAGATTTTATTGCTCTGAGATGAGATGAAATCTCTAAAAAAACACTATATGAAGAACGTGAAATGTTTCTATTGAATATTGGGGCACTGTCAAACTGGAAATTCAGTGTGTAAGATTCTTTCATAGACTATCTCCTTGGGGCTATAAATCAAGTGTGCGGGAAATACTTACTAGTGTCAAGACCAGCCATTAAACATCATTTATGCTGACAGTTCCCTTCACTAATCAGAGGGCAATTTGGGTTTCATAGCCATGCATGCAAAGAAATGCCCTGCATTCAAAACCTTACCATGGTACATGTGTAAACTTTTGAGAGGACCCTACATCCATCAGGTTTTTTAAAAAGTTTCCATTAGTAATGACAATAATTGATTAAATAGGTTCCTCTAGTTCCTTCTCTCCCTTCGCCCTCCCCCACACCTTTTGTCTTTCAGTCTCCAGCCTATTTGCGCTCTCTTTGTCTGGATTTTTTCCTTTAGGCCTCCTCTTCATCCCTTTACCCTCTCCCATGACGTGTGTTTTCTTTTTACTGCCTGGTTTCCTCCCTTCTGTTTGCCTCTGTTTCTCCCGCTCTTGTTTTAACACTTTGTCTGTCTCCTCCCCCATTCTCTCTCCCTCCACCCGTCCTTTCTTCCCAGGTGCTGTGTCAGAGAGGCTAGCCTTAGTGATGAGATTCAGCTTTTCTAAGGCTGCTGATCATGGACTGATCTTTTTAAAGACAACGTTTTAATTCATATGTCTAGATTAATATCGAAGCCTGAGTACCTCTACAATGAGGACAGTTATATTGTACAGCAGACAACCAGAAAAAAGAAAGCTTCTGTCTGTCAGTTAATCTGACTAATTATCCAAGCTATCACTGCTAAAAACGTACTACCTTCCCAGAGCCCCGATCTCCTTGCTTACCCCGTTAATTACCTAGGAAAGCAGAAGGACACTTAAGCGTGCCCTGAAGGTCAAACACAAATGTGAACAAAATCCTAAAGTTGATGATAGGTTCCCACTATCTATCAGGCCAAAGTGGACATGATTTCCAGGGATGAACAGCACACAGTTTGCCACTGGGCTTCCACACCAGGTCATCAGGTCTGCTATAGCTGACGTCATGCAGTTTTGGTTATTTATGCATTTGGAACTCAGTTGCGTTCACATTAAATCTTCTTTACATTGCTCTGCCAATGAAAGGGGACCACTGAGTAGCTATAAATTACATTAATATCTCAGACTGATGCGATGGGGCACTAAAAGAAAGTGGCTGCTGGCACGTGGAATTCAGCACAAATTCAGGAAGGAATTTTCAAGAGTGAATGAATGCCTTTCCAAGTGATGAACTTTAGCTGTTGCAAGTTACTGGACTAGGTAAAACTTTAACTGAGTGAAATTCTGTGATGCAGGCTACACCTGTGATGAGATTGAATGCTCACAGTGGTCACTTATAACCATAAAAATCCATCCATCTTTATATTTTTTTTTCTATAGAGCTTTATCTTTTTGTTTCTTTGTTTGTTTGCTTGCAAACAACTCTAAAAGATACAGCATTTTTGCACCAGTGGGAGAATAAAGATACAGTAATTTTCTTTGAGTGGTTTGCTTCTTACCTTTGAACAGGATATATAAGGAAAAGCATGAATAAACTTTTTAATAGGAGGAAAAATTGTGTGAGGGACTGTCAATCCGATAATGATAGCCTTGTTTTGTATTTATAAATTCTGATGTTTCCAAAGCAGATTTTGAACAGAAACTTCATGTTTATACCCAGGTCACTGATAAAAATAATTGCTATTCAGGTGCTCTGTGAGGTACAACTTGTTGTCCTTGCCATTCGGCAGAGGTCTGCCTCTGTCCCTGCACTCCAGCTTCCTCTATCTCTGAGGAGTAATGATCTGGGAGGTGAGAATACTTGATAACTGTGTGATTATGGTCTGAATGCTCTTTAAGTGTTTTTAAAAGCAATAATAAAAATGTGCAAGTAACAACAGATAACCCTGGAAAACCTCTCTTACTGCTGTTAAGGTGTCACTCAAATGTGGTTTCTTTTCCTGCAAAGAAAAAGAAGTTCCTTAGGAATTTAGGTCTAGACTGGGATTTCCTAAATTTTTCATCCCGGGTAGATAAGCAGAATGAGTATGAAATTACCTAGGGGATGCATCAGAAAATTCTCCTGCACAGCCTCAAATAAAAGATCCCTTTGTGGCTGCTAGACGGTTTTGCAGACTGCTCGTGGCTTGGGAGGAGGAGAAGGGGTTGGGAGAACATGTTTGGAAACCCTTAAGCTAATGATAACCCTGATCTGGATCAGTTATAAAAACACAAAGGTCATACTCCAGTAAAACTTCCACGTTGGACTGAAAAAGTGTTCTGCCTTTGAAAAACAGGGATGGTTTTACCTAAGTGATTTCCATAAATACTGCAAAAATGCGTACAGTGTGGCCTCCCAAGCAATTGTATCAGTTCAGCTGGGGAAGCTGTGAGCCCACACCCCAGAGCAGAGTGTGCAATAGGGACTCTTTATGCTGACCTTACCGCCGAGGAAAAATAGGAAAGATGTGTAACTAAAATTGAGCTGTGGGTGCATTTTTGAGCTGTGTGTATGTTTGGTTTACGAACAAAGCATAATCAACCTGAACTTGAAATGAAAACTCGTAACACAAAGTTTGGGGCAAGGAAGAGGGTGGGGGAGAAGTTTGAAAATGTATAGCCTGTGTTAATACTTTTTAACCTCCTTAACATTTAAGCAGGTCAGCAAAATCAGAAAATTTACAGCAAATATTTTTCTTTTATGTGCATACATGAACAGAAATTTGTTGCAGCCTGTTTGTGAGTATAACTGTATCCAGCTAACACTGAGAATATATTATAAGGTGGGTGTTGGAGATTGTTTTCTGGGTGTGAAAAAACAAATAATACTTTTTTGAATATAAATGACATCTCAGTTCATAAGTATGCACTGAATACAGATTCAGCATTTATTATTTCTTTTCTTGTTGTTGTTGTTAGGCTTTCCAAATGGGCCCTTTCAAAATTTTTCTTCTTTTTCTCCCTAATCATGGTTCATGGCTTTTCTTTGTGGCTCCTTGTCCCGTCTTTGTATATTTTTCTTACACACGGTCCTATTTTCCTCCTTTTTCTCCTCTGATTTTTCTCATTACCTCTTGCTAGAGGTGTGCTTCTTAAAACAGCAATATAACTACAGAAAAAAGGTTAGTCAGATCCACATAACCATACATTCCTACCATTTTTACACATCATTCACTTTCTTCCATTCCCTTGGGCTGTCTGTGACTTGACAGAGCACCCTATAGTCACTGCATGTGTATCAGTGAGCTGTGCCCGAAACAGCTCGCTGTCAAGCTGCCTGTTAGGGGTAGGTGGGTGGTTGATGCTGACACCTGTGTAAGAGTGAACACGGTCTGCCATAGACCTTTGTTGACGTGCTAAAGCCATGCAAACACTGAAGCAGAATGAAAGATTCGGTGCTCAGGTCTGTGCTTCTGCCATGGTTAGTTTACTAATGCAAATATCCCACGTTGCAGGAGCCCAGAGGGAGTTGTTTTCAAGGTGCGGTTAATGCCCATTGCTGTTTTTCCCCGCTGACCCTTATATCCAGAGTGGATGCAAAGTGTGCGCAAGAGATTCTCCTAGAAGTTAGACTATAAAGGACGTCTCCATCTTCTGGATGGAATAATGGAATCACGGAATTTTCAGAGTTGGAAGGGACTTCTAGAGATCACCTAGTCCAACTCCCCTGCTGACGCAGGAATGCCTAGAGCACATTACTCAGGACTGCGTCCAGGCGGGTCTTGAAAATCTCCAGAGAAGGGGACTCCACAACCTCCCTGGGCAGCCTGTTCCAGTGCTCTGTCACCCTCACCGTAAAGAAGTTTTTCCTCATGTTTCAGTGGAACTTCCTGTGTTCCAACTTGTGCCTGTTGCCCCTTGTCCTGTCACTGGGAACCACTGAAGAGAGTCTGCCTCCTTCCTCCTTCAGCCCACCCTTTAGGTACTTATAAGCAAGAATAAGGTCTCCCCTCAGCCTTCTCTTCTCCAGGCTAAAGAGTCCCAGCTCTCTCAGCCTTTCCTCAGAAGGGAGGTGCTCCAATCCCCCAGTCATCTTTGTTGCCCTACGCTGGACTCTCTCCAGTAGTTCTCTGTCCCGCTTGAGCTGGGGAGCCCAGAACTGGACACAGTATTCCAGTTGTGGCCTCAGCAGTGCCGAGTAGAGGGGCAGAATGACCTTCCTCGACCTACTGGGCACACTCTTCCCTATGCAGCCCAGGATTCCATTGGCCTTCCTGGCGACAAGGGCACATTGCTGGCTCATGGATAATTTACTATCTACCAGGACGCCCAGATCCTTCTCCTCAGAACTGCTTTCCAGCAGGTCCACCCCTAACCTATATTGGTGCCTAGCATCTCATGACAGATTTTCACACAAACTAGTTTCTGCCCTGTTTTTGTTTGTTCTTTTCTTAAACATACTCCTGCAATGTATACTTAATGAGATCAAAAGATTTTAGTGCTTTTTTTAACAATAAGTGTTTCTTGGTGTTCGATAATTGCTTGAGAAAAAAACCTTGGCCATAGCCAGTAACTGTACAGATTCCCATATTAACTAGTGAGCTGGAGCTGATCTATCATCTATACTCAGCGTTAAGACAAAGGGGGTGTAGACATAATAAGTGTGCAGAAATGACAAAGGGAAAAGAGAAAATGGATCTTAAAGATTGAATAAAACAGCAGATATGGCATTTCTACTGAACGCAGTGCCATAAAAAGGGAAAGTGTTATACAACAAAAGCATAAGAAAGAAGGGAAGGTTGTTCTGTGTTTCGTGGGTGTTGATGCACATTCCCAGCAACCTGCTGTGAAGCAGTTCTCCACAGGCTGGCTTCTAGAGCTCAACTATGAGTGCTTTGCAAGAGACTGAAAATAAATTCATATATCCTCATTGTGCATATTAGTTTTTAAAAGTCCTTTCTTGATGTTCTGCAAAAGCCATTTAGAAAAGCTGCTCTGTTCACTCAATGCAATCACAGGCTCCATAGACAGAAATTCCTGATGCATTGAAATCAATCTGCCTGTGATACTCCTCCCCCATCACAAACAGCACAGTAAATCCTGATTTGCTTCCAGAGACCTGCATGGAGAACTGCTTTTAGAGTCCTCACAAGTTCCAGTGTCCCCATATTATGAGAAAGAGACAAGGCAGTAACACCAGGACTCTACATCTCCTACCAGACCATGGGGGAGGTGGGTGAAAAGGGAGTTCCCTGTCTGTAGTTTCTAGCAAAATCAGGTATTTGTGTGTCTGTCTAGTTACAGGAGCGAATTGCTGACCTTCAGCTACAGACCTTGTCCTCTGTTAGTCCCTTTTTGCTTTTCCTACAGCCCCTGAGACTCCACATCTTGTCACGCCTATGCAGAAGGTGATCAATAAAGTATTGGCCTTACACTGATTCAGTTCAGCCTCACCACAAATATCAGCAGCATTGATAGAGGAGGCTGCTTTGGGAGCAGAGTAACTGTTTTCAGCCCATCACCCTCAGGTGGGAAATATATGTGTTTTTTGAGTTATGAAAGCCTGGACCCAGCTGCTAGTGGGAATTTAAAAGCTGCATATCTTGATACTTGGGAGGAAAACCAGAAAGAAGCTAAATGACACACCACATCTTCTGACTGCTTGCAGTCAAGAGTGCTTGACTTGTGAAAATAATGCAATTTTTGCTTCACCTTTACTCTGTACAGATAGGCACACACAACCCATAAACAGTGCGCTGGAGAACTCCCAAATCCTTAAGGCAATAGACGAGTTAGTCTCAAGCAATATCAGATTAATCTAGCCCAAATAAAATAGAAATGAAAGCCACAGAGCTTGACAGCATTTTTCAAAGGGAATTTTAGCTGCCAGCCATGTAATTATGTTTACATGTTTCTCTGCTCAAAATGCAAGTCATGGTACACTGGTGAAACAGGAAACTTGTACATTCCACAGGGTCCAGACATCACAGAAACAACCGTGAAAAGTTCGCACAGCAGATCAGCTCATCCTGCATTGCTTCAGTGAGGCACCATGCATTTGTGAACTGGGAAACTCATTGTCAGTGCAGCCCTGGCAGGACTGCAGACATGCCAGAAAGTGTGCCAAAACACTTCTTAGGGCTGTGTGGGTGTGCAAGTGAGTTGCTGTTTAAAACCATTAGCTGTCTAATATGAATGTACTCACTATTAACTGAGAATATTACAGTTAGATAATCCCTGCTTAAGCTGATTTTCAGTTGTCAGACATCCTTTATTAGAGATACAGTACCATTCTCAGCTTGTCTCATTTCCTTGATACAGCAGTACTTAAAAATTATAGAAGTCAATCTAAATTCCTATATGATGAATATAAATTCTTCACGGTAAAATAAAAAAAAAATCTTTTGCTTTCCAGGCATGACCACAGGCTCATTTCGCCTTCAGCCTTTGTTATTCTGAGTAAATTAATCATATAGAGGGTTTAAATTAGAGGGGAGCTGGAATGAGAAACTTGGAACCTCACCAGCACTCTGACCTCGGGCATGTTTCAGTTATTGTCAAAGCATTTCAGCTGGGCCACGTTCTATAAAAAAGATCGGACCTAAACCCTTGACCTGGACATGCTGAAACTGCAAGGGGATTCAGTTTCAGGTCTAAACAACATAGCTTGAGCTTGCAAAGAGCTGAAACCAAGTCTATCTTTACAAGGTATTGACTTTGGGTGACTCCATTTTGGGATGTGGGATATGAGATAAAATTAAGGATCTGGATTTTTTAAATGTGGGTGCTAGAAACATTCTGAACATCCAGTTATTTTAGAGAGATTTATACATCAAATCACTTATCACTGTTTAAATTCTTTTTCCTCTATAGAACTGTTTAACGGAGGCTAGGACCTACTTGGATTTCATTGTTTCATGTTTAACTAATAGATTTAATAACAGAAGAATGGCGATCCTATATATATTAACTCATCTGGCACACTTTAAAGTATTTGGAGATCTAATTCAGTGTGTACAACTTTATGCTTCTGCTTTACAACTTCGCCAGCAATACAATCTGTATCATTCGCTCAGAGATGTCCACTGAGGTTTTACACTTCGATATGCACTAAGTAAATCCTATAAGCATGTAGTTGTCCCCACATTTTGGCACCACAAGTAGATATACCCTGAGCCTTTAGGCTTGTAATCCAGAGGGTGTCCTGGAAAAAACAAGCCATCTAGCATTTTAGACAAAATGTTCCCTTAGCCTGCAACAGCATCTGGCAAGCTAGGTGAGGTGAAGGTAATGTCCTCTGCAGAGCTCACTGCTCTAATGGTATTGTAACAACTCAGCATGGCCAAAGACAAATTTTGTTCTGACTAGTGCCTTCTGAATTACAACTCTGATGACAAGGAAATTACCTTGTGTAAATGGCAACAGAACTCAAGCCCAAAGTGACGTCCATCTTAAAGTTAAACCAGGTTTCAGTCCTTATTTAATATTGATTACGCTGTCCATTACATTTCAAGCTACATGTCTTGTCCATAAAAGTCTGTCACAGTCTTTCAGCCGAGCAGTCTACACTTGCTTCCAACTGTCCTTAAAATAGCACGCACCAAGACTTTTGCTGTAACACTCTTACTATTTACTGGCCTTTCTCTGTTAACGGCTGGGCTTTTTATATGAACACAGAACATACGTTTTTCATTTCCTTAGGATAGTAAGAAATCTTTTTACAGAAACTGCTGCCTAAGCAAATTACAAGTCTATAATATTTCCATTAAGAGATCTTACTTTCCCAATATTGAGTGCTTTTGGTGGTGTGTTATGAAGTCCAACAACATGGACTGAAAATTGTTCTTGTGACCACAGAAGCGCTTTAGATTTTTCCAGTGAGGCCCATATTCAGGTCATTTAAATATATGTTTGCTTTATGCTTCCTTTTTCATTTCATAAGTTACAGGGATATAGAAGAGATACAGATTTCTTTCTGAAGAATGTTGTCTAAATGGGAGCAGAATGACTTTTACAGGACTTGTTACACTTTGCTTTATTGGGGAGAAGTAGGCACATCTGCATGGTAGCCACATCAGCAGTCCACAGCTACCTCAGTGTCTTTATGGGGATCATTATTGGCCAGTACAGGTTAAAGCCATCACTGGTTTCTGAGGACCTGGTGGAGTAAGAGACAGGGGAAGTGAAGAGAGATGCAAACATTCACCAAAGTGATTAATCTCACTTTTACTCCACACAAAGGTCCTTCTTTTTGGAATGAAATAACTCTGTTGGGCCCAACATAGTTAAGTAAAATGTCAAAATTTTAAAACTGTCTGTAGTAAACCCTGTATTACAGACTCAAATACATGGCCTGAGAGCCTGATTTACATATGCATGCAGCTTAGGAAGTTGCTGAGTTTTTTTATACACATATTGTAGGTCTATGTCAAACTGAACATCACATTTACGAGTCACATAGTCATGTAATCACGAAACAATGTTTACAGGTATTGCAGTTGTGTGTCTGTGTCCCAGCAACTTTGCAGGCTACCTGGTTGTGTGCCTGTGGACTGATAAAGGACCAGCTCCCAAGGTATGAGGCCTCTGACTGAGTATGTCTGTGTATATACAGTCACGGTTTTCTCTAACTTGTTTGCCACGATGTCTGCTTCCCATTTCACTCAGCTTGAAGGAGTCAAGGGAGGGTCCTTGTATTTTATGAAGCTAACCAGATGTCATAGTGCAAACACCCAAGACAGAGATGGTACACAGCACTTTATTTGCATTAGTTATCTCAAAGAAAAAAAAGCCACTGAATCCGAGAGTTCCACTTGGACCACCTCCAGCTGCAGAGGAATGAAAGGTTAAGAAGAGAGTAAGAGTTTACTCAGGAAGAAACAGGATCTAGCTTTGCATTACAAGGCTGGAAACAAGGTTACAATAAGTAAACAAAAGAGAAAATCTCCTTCTTCACTGCTTCACTGGCCAGTCCCTTACCTGTAATTCTGGCCTGCTCTGTACTGCAGATGCTGGGGCACGCGTGCCTGGCGTCCCCTGCCTCAGTAACCAGATGATCTGATGAGACCCAGGTTTCCCTTCTGTCCCCCCAGTTACAGCTCTCTAGCTGTACTGGCCCTTTCATGCCCATGGCAAAGCTCCCTGCCTTTATCAGGGCCATGATATTCAAGTTCTGTAGGGATCCTGGCTCCCATCCTGCCTGTCCTTGCTAGTTAGAAAGGCCACTGTCTTACATTTTTCTCCAACTCCTCCTTCTCCAGGCAGCATAACACACAAGGGAAAATCCTCAGCTCAGCTGTGTTCGCACTTTGCTGTGTATTCACTGTAAAACACTTGTATGTTGTTTAGTGGTTTTGGTTTGCTACCGGCAACCTCACACCCATAAGGCAGGTCAGGCCACTGGGTGCCTCAGCTCAGTAGCCTCCGTCCCAGTTTGCTGTGAGCTGCAGGACTTCCCTGCCTCACAGGTGAAGAGGTCACTGCAAAGGACTCAGATTCAAGCTGGTTGAGTTCATTACCCAGTTAGCACTGGGTCTGGAAGGAGAAAATGGGAAAGGACTAAGGCAGGGGCTGTGGGATTAGACTTGGGGGGAAGGCATCTTTGCATTAAGGTTTGGATGGGCTAATGAACAAAGGTGGGTAACGTTGGAGCTGGGGAATTGAAGCTCTCAGACATTGATTCGGTTTGACACTAGTTATGAAGGGAAGGGGAAAGTCTGATCAAGCTGATTAGTCTGGGATAGGACTCATCCCAAGAGACTGCAAAGGGTTAGGGCTGATGCTAGGAGGGACAGGCAGGGTGGCTGCAGGCTGGCACTGCGGCAAGGCTTGGATTAATGCCAGGAGAGTTCAGAGATAGTGTTTTGGTTGTCAGGAGTCGATGAATTGGGCTGTGGTTCAGCGGTGATGCTGAGCTGGGGGAAGCAAGTAACTCAGCTGTGTTTCAGTCTGACCCTGCACATGTGGCCTGTGAATCCTTTTGTTTAACCTTCTTGCTTGTCACGAATCAGTAGCCAGCTGGTGAGTCGGATTTCCTGTATCTCTTGGTCTCCTGGCTGGCTGTGATTGCCTCTTTATCCAGACCTCAAGTCAAAGGAAAAGAGGGGATTTGGAGGGGAAAGGAAAAGAGGGGATTTGGAGGGGAAAGGGAAAGTGGAAATACTGTGTGTGCAGGGAGCAGGGGTGCAAGCAGTTTTCACTTGAGCATCCATAAAGATTTTGAGCCAGTGTTGGATTTTTTACCAGTGCATCCATTCAAGTGAGTTAGGCACAACTGCTCAATGTATTTCACTGTGTCTTACAAACCTGGTCCTCGAAAATGCTTGAATCATGCTGTGACAGGAAACAACCTTTCATTTGGTAGGCTGGATAAAAGTAACGGTGATGCACAAATCAATCACTTCTGCCTCAGAAGCAGAAGCCATAACTTCATCTCAAATTTGTCTCTTCCAGAACTGCCTGACATGCCATCAATCTGGCTTCTGCTCTTTCCACTCCACTCACCAGACACACTCCCTCAGTTTTGCTGCTCCATCCTCTCCTGGCACTCCTCAGGCCTCCCTGATTTTCCACTATTGTCCTGTGCGTTCCTGTCTTTGCCCTCTCCACCGTATCAGGCTGATATTCACGTTATTACCCCTTCTGTCTTTCCCTCACTTCGCTGCAGATCAGCCTCTCAATTTCTGAGCCAAACTTTGCAGATGCTTTTCCCAACAGCTACACCTGCCTAACCAGTTCCTACCCACGCTCCTGGTTGTGTCATCTTCCCTGTTACTCATGCTAAAATAACTGTTTGTGGTGCCACATGTGATGTTACATGTCGGAGCAGGTCAATGAACTCCTCTATGCCAGAAGCGTATGCAGAGAAGGAGAAAAAGGCATTGCCCATTGCAATTCACTTCAATGCTCCTCAGGTTGCTGCATGGGAATAACATGGGGGCAGCGATGGGAGAGGAGCAAGTGCTGGGAGTGCTTGAAAACCACAGGCTTAACTTGGCTTTCTTCAGACAGGCCTATTGCCCTGGGCATCTGCCTGTGCAGTGTACGGTGAGTGGAAACAGTCTTGCCTTGCCTGCGCTTGGGGCTGCCTGGAAGCTGCGTGACTGGGTTTCTGCGGCCCAGAGTCCAAACTAATGAGCTCCGTTAAAGACAGGTTATACTGAACCAGCCTCAAACCACCCTCCCCTGCATTTCATCTGTTCTCACCACTGACATGGACAGAACAGAATTCCTCTCTCTGCAGCTTTCTTCCTCACACAGCGCACAGCACCACAGGGGCTCCAAATCAACTGTGTCCAGCACATTTTTCCCGTGATTCTGTGTGCATTCCTTGGATGTCAGCCTCATGGATTTAACACAGTTTATGCATGCTGATGCCTACATTGGTACTACCTAGCAGATCCTGCTAGCTGCTTCACTGCTTCTTCTATGGAAAAGCGTTGAACATTTAATAGAGATGAAAATAATAGTATTATATAGAAAGAAAGTTGGAAATGTCTGGGATATACACAACAAATGAAAATTCAATACCGAATTAGATCCTTCGAGGTGAACTTTCAGCCCCACCTAAGGAATTTAATAGAAAATTCTATCCATATAAAAAGCTGTAGACTGGTTTAAATATTTTGTTTGAAGGCACTAACCTTCTGTGAAATTCACTTTGCCCTTTCCATAATGTTTCTCAGCTGCATCTGTTTAATATTCTCATTCTGATGAACAGCATTTTCTGAAGATGCTTATTCTAGATTACACATTCTGTCCAATGGTCTAACAGCAAAATTAAATAGAAATCTTAAAAATATCAACTGATTGGCATATTGGTGAGAAAACATCCAAAGTTAAAGACTAAAAGGTTGCTTTGCTATGAGGACTGGAATTCTTTGGCGTGCCAACAAAGTTGCCAGCTGGCTATAATAGAAGAAAAACGAGCAGAGCATCTGCAAGATATTTCCAGTAAGGGTAGAGGGAGGAGGGGAGCAGCCTTCAGAGTTTATCAGTGGTATGCAGAGGTCAAAACGTTTATCAAACCAATTTGATGTGAAAAACCCTAATGAGAAAGGGATTTTGAATGTTCTGAGCAAGTCCCAGGCTGATGAGTTGCGTCTTCCTAAGTGCACTTTGTTTCCCTCGGGAACTGGAGGGAGGGGAAGGGAAGGGGCAGTGGGAGGAAGGGGGAGGAGGCTGAAGGAAGCTGATTCCTGTGTGAAAGAGTGTATGGCAATGGTGTGGAACGGCTGGGCTGTTGCCTGTGCATAGCCAAGGCCTTGGCTTGAGCCGCCTGTGCTGCCTGACCCACCATCCCTGTTCCCCCTGCCCTGAATGGATTTCATTATCCCTGTCTGGAATGCAGAAGACATTTCTTCCAGCCAGTAATATACGTATATAAACAAAGTGAAAAGGCAGAAGAAGCAGATGCCTGTCCCCCCCAGTCTCAGCTGAGGCCTGGAAACTCCTATCCCACACAGGATTCTGGGGGAGAATGGAAAAAGCCCCTCAGTCATCCTCATTTTCCTGGATTATTCCCTGCTGAAAAAGCCCAGGCTCCTCTCCACCACCCTCTCCTACTGTCCTTCACCATCCTGCAGCTCCCAGTCCCGTGCTTTTGCAGCACGTGCTGCTCTGCCCTGCTGCCTGCAATGCTCTCCGCAGACCCTGCCCGGCTCCACAGCCTGGTTGGGCTTTCCCGGGGTGTAACCCTGGTCATTTCTGGCTCAACTGCCCAGCTCAGGGCTGCTGGAGCTGACAGAGGATTTCCAGGAATGGAGATTTTTCAACCTTTGCTGTCACTGCTGGAGCACAAGGGGCTTTCCAACACGCAGGCTCTGATTTCCGATGCTGACTCNAGAGGGAGGAGGGGAGCAGCCTTCAGAGTTTATCAGTGGTATGCAGAGGTCAAAACGTTTATCAAACCAATTTGATGTGAAAAACCCTAATGAGAAAGGGATTTTGAATGTTCTGAGCAAGTCCCAGGCTGATGAGTTGCGTCTTCCTAAGTGCACTTTGTTTCCCTCGGGAACTGGAGGGAGGGGAAGGGAAGGGGCAGTGGGAGGAAGGGGGAGGAGGCTGAAGGAAGCTGATTCCTGTGTGAAAGAGTGTATGGCAATGGTGTGGAACGGCTGGGCTGTTGCCTGTGCATAGCCAAGGCCTTGGCTTGAGCCGCCTGTGCTGCCTGACCCACCATCCCTGTTCCCCCTGCCCTGAATGGATTTCATTATCCCTGTCTGGAATGCAGAAGACATTTCTTCCAGCCAGTAATATACGTATATAAACAAAGTGAAAAGGCAGAAGAAGCAGATGCCTGTCCCCCCCAGTCTCAGCTGAGGCCTGGAAACTCCTATCCCACACAGGATTCTGGGGGAGAATGGAAAAAGCCCCTCAGTCATCCTCATTTTCCTGGATTATTCCCTGCTGAAAAAGCCCAGGCTCCTCTCCACCACCCTCTCCTACTGTCCTTCACCATCCTGCAGCTCCCAGTCCCGTGCTTTTGCAGCACGTGCTGCTCTGCCCTGCTGCCTGCAATGCTCTCCGCAGACCCTGCCCGGCTCCACAGCCTGGTTGGGCTTTCCCGGGGTGTAACCCTGGTCATTTCTGGCTCAACTGCCCAGCTCAGGGCTGCTGGAGCTGACAGAGGATTTCCAGGAATGGAGATTTTTCAACCTTTGCTGTCACTGCTGGAGCACAAGGGGCTTTCCAACACGCAGGCTCTGATTTCCGATGCTGACTCAAAAGGAAGGCTAAAGGGGGTGGGTGTTGTAGCCTGACTGTCCCTCAAGAGGTGAAATGTGAGCTTTAAATCCCCAGTTTTAGGTGAACTCAGGTCCTCAGGTATGAAGGGTAGCAAAGGTGGTATGAAGCAAGTTTTGTCTTCCCACTTTTCTGCTCTCATTTCTTACATTAAAGCAGATCAGCTCAGGGTCTCAGCTCTCCCCACCACAGGAAATGTGCAGCTCCTGATGGCCACTTCTTCCCCAGGGCAGAGAGAGCTAGGGCTCTCCTGGAGAGGAAATTCCAAATTTCATTGCCAAGCAAGTTTACCCCATCCTTTTCCCTGTCATGTCTCTGACTACTCTTCATCCAGCATCTCAGTAAGACTTAATCAGTTCAGCCAGAGGTGAGGTGCTCAGGCTGGCAAGGGTGGATGTGAAGGATCAGTGTGAGAAACAATGATGTTTGCACGGTTACCAGGTGACACAAAGAAGTATGCTGATTGTGGAGGTCCTCAGCTGAGCCTTCTTCAGTCCACCTTCTGGGCGAGCTGTGAGGCAGTTGGACTGTGCAGCAGCAATCTCCCACCACAGCCATTCCTGAGGGATTAGTCACTGACTTCCCAGGAAACGAGATCCAGTCCTGAGGGTCTAAAACTTTGTTCTCTGGTTTGTGCATGATGGTTGGGGTGACTCCTCTGAAGAAAATGCAAGCACAGAATGGGTTTATGCAAGAGCCTTTGGCTTTTTTCCTCCATGCCCTGCCCAAGGACATTTCTGAGCTGCTGGTGGTGGTTGTTCAGAGGGAGATAAGTGAAAGGACGCTCTAGACATTAGCCGTGAGCAATGGCAACTGGTTTCAGGCATGTGACTACCAAGGAGTAGTGGCAACTTCTTGTGCCTCACTCTGTGCCTACACTGCTTCTAGCTGCAGTGTACATTAGAGCTGTTTTTTTGTCTGCTCTCAATGAGGTTAATTAATCCTAAGAGACCAAAACCACAGCAGGACTAGACTGTATACAGTCTGGTTTCCCTCCTCTCCCTGCCCTCTTTTCCTTGACAAACTGCCCTACCCTGAGGCTGATCTGAAGATCAGGTAGATGAGAATCCCCCGACCCCCCCTGCCTTCAGCTGTTTGAAAACATCTACATAAAAACCTGTAGTAAAATGCTTGAGTTAAATGTGTATGATCAAGTTTGTGAAAATGAGTAGGCCACGTGCCGGACCCCCTGTAAAAATTAATGAGGTTATTCACAGCGTCCTGCTGGTAATTTCTGTCCTGCAAAACTAAAATCAGATAGAGGTTGTGACGTGGTTGTTTTGATTAAAAAACTACCGGCTGCTCAGTGTGTGGCAAGCCTGGGTAAGCAACGGATGGAGAAGAACAGAACAAGATCCTTTACTGCTCCTCAAGCACCCCACACTAAGCTTTCTTGACATTTACAAGTCACTGTACTGCCCACCTAATACCCTGAGATGTATGTTTCAAGACAGGAGGGACTATGGAAAGTTTTGGAGTTGGCAGCCGCGGCTGGTGTGTGCAAGGCATTGTGAAGCCTTGAGGACTGGTATGCAGGATGCTTGCAGCCCCTTTTCTCCGCCTCTGGTGGAAGAGGTTTTGATGGGGAATTTAGTCTGAGAAAACAGTGACAAATGACCAGTCTGTGGAGAAAGGATTAGGAAGAAGGGGAGAGGAGAGAAAAGAGAAGATAATAAGGAAGGAATGTTGTTCTTGGAAGAACATTTTAAAGAGGAAGCAGATCATGTAACAGCCATGGACAATATCACTTGCATCTTTCATAAAAACAAGGGAAACCAGCACTATGATTCACCTCATAGCATGATACCACCAGTCGTGGACAAAGAGGCAGTGAGGGTCAGGGCTGGCTGTGTATCTGTGTCTCTTGGACAGTCACAAGCCTTCTGTTCCCCTTGTGATTTGATTTACCTAGGAAATGAAGACATATCCCCAGCACTATTGCTCCACAGTGTGGCTTACCACGTAAGATGTTTTTTTCCTACGTCTTTCTTGAAAAAACGGTGTAAACCCACTCTGAGACTCCATAGCATGCAGGCAGCCCTGCTCCACTCTAGCTCTTTGCAGGGAAGAGGAATGAGTGCTGCCAGCCCAGGGAGCACAGTGGCCAGGCATGACTCCACGTCTGAGGTAGAAGCAGTGCAATGAGATGATGCAGAAAACGGCTGTGTCAGGCCATATAATGCCACAGCATGGTGCATAAAGCTGGTATCAGCATCACTTTGATATTCCTGGGTTTCATTGCATTTGGAGTTGCAATTACAACCCCATTATATGTTGTTCCTGCATCTGGGACTCCTGCCTGTGCCTGTAATTTATTTAACTACGCCTGTTTCATCTTCAGAGAAACCAACTTATCTCCAAAAGCACTGAGCCCTTCAATGCCTTCTCCCATGCCTCTTTCAATACCTATTGTTGTATTGCCATTGACTCTGTCCACAAAAACCTTGTGTGTCCATTAAAAGGAGCCTCAGCTCTGATCTGCAGCCGGCATGCAGGAGCCAGGCAAACCTTTCCCTTTCCTCCAAGGTCGGTGCCTCCTGCTCTGTAACATGGTTCCTCAGGGCAGTGTTGCTTCAAAGTACAAATTCCATCTGGAAGGGATCTGATAGCTCGTTGTCTGGCAGGAGTCATTTCCTTTAGGTAAAATGCCTTTTTTTACACTTGGCAGGCACGACAGTTTCCGAAAGAGCTCTCTGCATGGAAGTGTTAACACAGAGTGTTTTTCTGTTGCTTTGCCTCTGGAGTCTCAGTAGGAGACATACAGGGAGACTGTTCAGACAGAGACCTCTCGACAGAAAGCATGGTCTCCTGTGGGCAGCTCCACGGGGTGTGACTGCTGGGCTCCTCAGTGCCTCCACGCAGAGCAGCAAAGCCCATGCCACTGCCCTTGTCCTTATGGCATGAGAAAAACACTATCAAATATAGATAGGAAGGCACACCCAGCACTGCTGGAAAGGGAGCTCCAAGAGCTATTAACTCACTCATTTCATTATTCTGCTGTTTTTTTCATGGGTCCAGTATTCCTGTTCCATGAGGTTTTTCAGTGACCTATTTTCTTAGCCTGCCATGGACACCAGGGATGGGAAGGTAAATACAGAATAACCTGGCATTGACAAGTCCATCTCCCTCAGATGTGGGTTGATGCAGGACATCGCATCCCAGTGCAGCTGCAACAGCAGCAGGCAGCTGAACAGCCACTGCCAAACTGGGCGGGTGGTGGCCTGCAGCAGCCTCACCATGCTGGTCTCTTCCCCCACCACAAAGGGGTGGCCTGAATCTCTCCCAGAGGTCCACATACCAGAGCCTGCTTTTCCTTCAAGGCAAGCACAGAAAGATTTATTTGTCTAAAGAAAGAGGAAGCAAGGATTTTAACTCCTTACTGCTGCAACTGGTCAGTGGATTGCTCCCATATGTAGCTACCTACCAGGTGGTCTAAGCCTCCCAAGTCAGGGAGCTCTGAGACTGTGGGATGCTGTTATTTAACTCTTCCTTTTCTTGGGAGTGGTGGAGACCTCCCTCATCACTACAGCTATTCCAGAAATGATCGGGCCCTGGCAGCTGTTAGAGATTTGGGCTATATGGCCTCCCTAGTTTCAATACAGCTGTGCTGAAATAGGTTTGCTTTGGTTTGTGCTCTGGACACTCCCAAGCAGCAGCTCACCCTTGTTTCTTGGGGTCTAAGTCTATACCTACACTATGTCCCTTGCAGCACCGATCACAGGCCTTTTGCTTATGCTGGGATGTTTCAGTTTCCATTGCAGGCTCCAGAGAAACTGCCACTGTCTGTAGGCTCTGTCCTTCCACAGCTCTGCCACCCTGGCATATGTCACATGGAAAATGCAACCAAAGCAAATACTGCGGGAAATGTGCTTGGCAGTGCAAAGACATTTTTCTGCTCTCTGCTTCGGTCCAGGAGCTCTGCTCTCTCCCTCCATCCCACCGCCCCTGTCTTTTCTGAGCTGTGACATTTTGCCCTTGTAATTGTCCTGCTCCATACCTTATCCAGCAAAGCTGGCTTCACTTGTTTTTAGCGGCTTTGCCCTGAGCTACGCAATGGGCCATTGTTTATTACTCTGTAAAACACATTGAAGCTTTAAGAAGGTACATGGCTACATTTCTACTCAGCTGCAGCAAACCTCGCTTCTCTGTCAGGAGGTTCGAGATTTCTTGACACGTGCACAGCGGGAGAGGGAGAGGGAGAGGGAGAAGGAAGGGAGGGGAGGGCAAGGGTGCAGACTCTACACAAAATGCCTGCACAGGAAGGCCTGGTTTTAGGCATCTTCTCATTTTCCAACATTTCAGTTACGTTCCTTGTTCAGTGTCTGCAGAAAGTGTCTCATGGTGTGTCTATGACAGCAAGTGGTGCTGGGGGACTAAAAAACGCATTTTTCTAAATATAACTGTTCCCCATTCTGTTAAGTGACTATGGAGCACACATAACTTAGCCTGGATTTTCTTCGAGTCCAGCTGCCTGGAGCCCTGTTTATCCTTCTTTGGAATTTCTGCTAATTGTGCTGAGAGCTGAGATGTCTGTTTGCACTACACTTTTCCAAATACACAAGAACACTTGATATCATTTTATCTCAGGTGAAAGATAGAAAAACTTCTATCTCTTAGCAAAATCTTTTGGCCAGAAAACCTAAAGATCTTTGTGATTACAGAGTGGGACACCACTCATTTAATTTTAGCCATCTAAAAGCCATGGCATCTCACCTAAATTATTTGTCTGGTCTCTCTCTATAATCAGTGGAAGAAGATAAGCCTGTCTGGGGATGACTCATTCCATCTATTTTAGGGTGGGGTGAATCACCCCTTTGCAGCTGCCTTTCTCTATCTGTTGACTACAGAAGGAATCAAAACAAATCCCTTAGACCAGAGATACCTAATCTGAAGTAGCTAGAGTTACAGCTAGAATCACCCACTCTTGGTAATACTGAGAAGCACAGTCAAAGCTGTGCTGCTGCCTGGATGTTGTCCTGTGTGGTGAAAGGATTGTATGGTAATAAAAATAAAAGTGATGCGTCTTCATCTCATTTCTGCACACTGCTATGCAGGACCCAGGGGTTCCTTCTAACCTATTGTATTTTCACTTTTCTGTATCTCCCTTGGATGCCAGAGGATTTTTTTAGCAATTGAATAGGTTGACTGTGTGCAGCAATGCCAGCTGTCCCACATGCTCCCACAGTGATGAAGAGGCCCTCCACAAGCCACACAGGGGACAAGTGGAGGAACTAAAGGCCATTTCCTCAGCAACTTAGTCCTGGATTGCTGGCTGGCTGCAGCAGCAGGAAGAACATAATGTATGATATAACATATAGACTAACTATAAATACAGTTAAGCATCATAGCACCTTTCCTATGACTTTGACCTAGAGCTGCCTCAACTCTGTATTCCATTCTGTGCATGAAAGCTCACTTTGACGTCACTTACCACAGCTGTGCACCAACATATTCTCGGCTTCCATACTAGTCCAAGTGAGATGTGAATCTGGCCCAGCTCCTCATTATGTTCCTGTTGCCTCCTGGTTCAGTAAGAGTAGCCGTGGGGTAAGATACCTTGCCTGGCTCAGGTGGCCCAGTTTTTGCTATGGCTATAGCTAGCTGTACCTCCAGGTGAGAAGGTCTGTGAGGGGGCATTGGGTATACGCCTGGGGACCAGCAGATCCACCCTGTGGGCATGCAGTCTGGATTGGCCCTGTGGGAATGTCAAGTGCAACTGAAGTGGGGTGGTGTGCAGCAAAAAGAAAAAATTGAAGAAAACCAGTTTGGAGGGAGAGGCAAGTGGGTTTTTTTTTAACAGGCATGTAATATCACTCTGTAATTCCTGTCTTTATGTCTGTGTAGGTGCTTGTGTGGTCTTACTAGTCTTGTACTTCTATTACTGACTAAAATTGTTTAAGCAGTGTGTAAATGACAATTAAAAAGTATCCATGCTAGCACATCCCAGAGATTGATTTTGTTACTGAGAAGTACCTGGTCCCAGGCCAAGGTCTTTTCCGCAGGATGCCAATGTGCTACGTGGCGAGAGCTTCTGTTTCAGAGTTTTCCATCCGGGCTTTTGAATCCTAGGCAATTGCCAAGCCGTCTGCCAGGCCGCTTAAGAGATCACTCAGGGTAGCAGCCCAGAGTCTGTTTAACTAACATTTTCCTACAGTTACATAAGGAGGGTGTAGAATACTAGTTAGGGAGGAAATTTAAGCTTGCCTCTAAAAGGCGAAGTGAATTTTCCCCCATCTCACCGGCTATATCTGACCTCACCTTCTGCTCTTGTACCACCAGCTCACTGTCACTCGATAGCTGTTTTCATATTCTATGATAGTGCTGTTGTGGAAACCTCCTGTAAGAGTTCATTCCCCGGCCAAGAATATTTGCTTATTGAGTATCTCTTTATCAGTCCTGGCTGATTTGTGGTCTCATGGTTTACAGCTTCTTTGTCTCCCCTTCCAGTATGTCCAAACTGGTGGCATCTTCTGCACTGGTTCTGCACTATGTCTAGTTTCTCCTCAGATCCATTCCCCAGGCTGCAGCTGTGCAGTCCCATCTTGGCCAGGTGATGCAAATTCAAATTCTCTCCGGCCATTTGTTCTAATATTGCTTTTAAAAGAGCAATGATGTGAGCTCTGGGATACCTGGGAAAATTCCAGATGGAAAATCTTGCTTAAAAGAACTTCCTTTGGTAGTGACTGCAGGAAATGTTATTCTTCTCTCTCTGTTCTACCAAAAATGGGTGCGATCTCTCTGCTGTCATCCCATCCTTGGCTGAATTTCAATAGGAGGATGCAAAACGGTTTCACGACAGATTTATATGAAAGCGTCCTCAAATAATTAATAGGAGGATCAGTCTAGGGAAAACCTGTTATTAGCAATTCACATGTGGGTGTTAAGTGTCAACCCCCCAAAACTGCTTCCATGAGTCACCTTAGAGTACCCTGGTGCCTTGATAGAATGAAAAAGTGTATCTGCAGAAGAGTTGTCATGGAAACATAAAAATAGCTCTGGAAGGGATGTTGAAGGGCCAGCTAGTCCCTTCCCCTGTTACAAGATAAGATCAAATATAATTTAACCATTTCCGACAGATGTTCTCTAATCTATTCTTAGAAACCTCCTCAGCTTCCCAAGCCAACCTGCTCCATGACTTCAATTTTTCTGGAAAAGTAGTGGTTTCTAGACAGCTGATCATTCTTATCAGCATCCTTATTCCTCTTGGTCTACATCTTTCTGAACAACATTTCCCCAAAACAGACTCAGGTTCTGCAGGTGAAGCTTTACTAGTGCTGA
The DNA here is from genome assembly GCA_013397275.1 of Burhinus bistriatus. Taxonomy (NCBI): domain Eukaryota; kingdom Metazoa; phylum Chordata; class Aves; order Charadriiformes; family Burhinidae; genus Burhinus; species Burhinus bistriatus. Next base: position 104,346 of record VYXH01007277.1, on the reverse strand, counting down.
TTTGAGTTGAATTATTACTTTCTGCATCTTATTTATTACGTCTTAATGTAATCTCCTGTGCATCAGGGTGGCACTGCTGGCACATGGCAGGACAGAAATCTGCCAGAACTCCCAGAAAACTTATTCTTTCTCCAAAAAAGATTGAATGAACTGTGAATATACCATATAGTCCTCTAGTAGCGCATTAACAGGGTGACCTTGCCTTTCCACAGGTTTTAGAACCTTACGTAGCAGACTAGTTTGGGTAGCAGGAGTCATGGTGAAATTCATGTGCTCCTGTTTGGACTGAAATGGTTTCAGCTGGGACAAATACCACATCCCTACAAATGAGTTCAGAGTTCACTGCCTGAAGCCTCAGATGCGTGTGGAGGAACGTGTCTGCCGTGGTTTGTCCTGCACCGTCAGAGGTGACTCCTTCCCTCTGAGAAGCCAGTGTTTGTGTCAAGTGTTTACCACTGAGCAAGGCTATTGGCAAGTTTCATGTGCAAGATTATCGATGTTTGTGCTAGGAAGGCACCACCCAGAGCCCTCAAACTGTTTTGCTCCCTGTAGGGCACGTGTCTGCTGGGGGGTGGTGTGGCTTCTCATGCTGTCTTAGCCAGTTTTTACTTCTTAGTGTTATTTTAAACAAAATAATTTGATAAAACTGGTTGAATTGTTTTATTTAAACTGTTTTACCATTGAAAAATATGGGTTTTCATTGCATGTGTTTTCTGGGGAAAAAAAGGTGGGTTTTTTTAATTTCTCTTTACTTCATACACTGAAACTATTTAGTTTCAACACTGCCTTTGAGTTTTCTGGGAAAAGGTGCAATCGGGTTTCTTTATACCTCTGTACTTTTCTGTAGTCAGGCTTCTCAGCTGAACTGTATCTCCTGTGATATAATTCCTGCAATATAACTGTCTCCCTTTATCATGATGGATGATGGTGGTATTTACAGTTTGATAAACTTCTATTTAGGAAACACCTGAATTCCAGCTTCTGGGTTTTAAGGCAATATTTCAAGGTTCCACTTCTCTGCCAGTGAAAAACTATCTTTTTAGAATAATAGAATAGTTTGGGTTAGAAGGGACCTTTAACGTCCCTCTAGTTCAACTTTCCCTGAAATGAGCAGGGACATCTTCAGCTACATCAGGTTGGTCAGAGCCCCATCCATCCAGACCTTGAATATTTCCAGCGATGGGGCATCTATCACCTCTCTGGGCAACCTGGGCCAGTGTTCCACCGCACTCATCAGAAAAAATTTCTTCCTTATATCTAGTCTAAATCTACCCTCTTTTAGTTTAAAACTATTATCCCTTGTCCTGTTGCTACAGGCCTTGCTAAAAAGTTTGTCTCCATCTTTCCTGTAGGCCCCCTTTAAGTACTGAGAGGCCGCAATAAGGTCTTCCCTGAGCCTTCTCTTCTGCAGGCTGAACAACCCCAACTCTGCTCTCATAGGAGATATGTTCCAGCCCTCTGATCATTTTTGTGGCCCTCCTCTGGACCTGCTCCAACAGGTCCATGTCTTTTCTGTGCTGAGGGCTCCACAGCTGGACATAGTGCTCCAGGTGGGGTCCTCCAGAGCAGACTAGGGGGGCAGAATCACCTCTCTCAACCTGCTGGCCACCTTCTTTTGATGCAGCCCAGGATGCAGTTGGCTTTCTGGGCTGCAAGTGCACATTGCTAACTCATGTCCAGCTTTTCATCCACCAGTGCCCCCAAGTCCTTCTCAGCAGGGCTGCTTTCAACCCCTTCATCCCTCAGCCTGTATTGATCCTGGGGGTGCCCTAACCCAGGGTGCAGGACCCTGCACTTGGCCTTGTTGAACCTCCTGAGGTTCACATAGGCCCACTTCTCGAGTTTGTCCAGGTTCCTCTGGATGGCATGGCGTCCCTCAGGCATGTCAACTGCACCCCTCAGGTTGGTGTTGTCTGCAAACTTGATCCCACTGTTTATGTCATTGCTGAAGATATTGAACATTACTGGTCCCAATACGGACCTCTGAAGGACACCACTTGTCACTAGTCTCCATTTGGACATTGAGCCATTGACCACCACCCTCTGGATGTGACCATCCAACCAATTCCTCATCCACTGAACAGTCCACTCATGAAAGCTATACATCTTCAATTTAGAGAGAAGGATGTTGTGGGCGACTGTGTCAAAGCCCTTACAGGAGTCCAGATAGACAACATCCATAGCTCTTCCCTTGTCCTCTGATGTAGTCATTCCATCACAGAAGGCCACTAGGTTGGTCAGGCAGGACTTGCCCTTGGTGAAGCCATGCTGCCTGTCTTGAATCACATCCCTGTCCTCCATGTGCCTTTTTTTCCTCCAGAGAAAATGAAATTATACTGTTCCGCTGAAAAAAATATTGGTGCCTTGAGCAGCTCTGCGTCTTGCTGTGGGCTTGAGAAATGTCTGATGTCCAGGTGGGATGCCCTGTGGCGATTGCATTTGTCTCTTATCAAGGAAACAGTCTTAAATGTGCTACTTGAAGACATCCCCAGGCACTGATTCTTGGAGGCACCCTCCCTTCATAGGAATGGAGGCCTTGGACCCACACTTGGATGTATGAATGATTTGGTGTCCAGGAGAGAGCAAGACCCCGTGTCCGCTACCAGGTCTTTCTACTGACCTGGATCCAGTGCCTCAAGCACAGCGGCACCACCTTTCTCCCCCTTCCCCCCAGTAGCTGCGTTCTCCCTGCAGGTGTCTGCTGGGCTCACAGTTGTGCTGTAATTAATTGGCAACACTGCTCATCAAGCTCTAAAGGGCTGCAGTGATGTTGTATGGCAGAGGGAAGAGAGGGCAGAGGGGTGAGAAACAAGTGTGCTGCCAGCCTTCATTAGCCACGAGCAAAGAGTTAAAGCTCCTTGGCCTTTGCGTAGCACTGATAGGCATGTAACCAGTAATTTCAATCTACTTGCTAACAGGTAAATGAAAACTGCAAGGACATTGTTGTTTTAGTGCTTGAACAGGCATTTGACATCTAGTGAAGTGGCAGGTGAGTATTGCTAAGGTGGAGACCTAGATATCGTTCAAGAGAAAATATGCCTGGCCAGGAAGGAGAAGAAATCTGTAGTAAAAGCAGCTCACAGTGACCCGAGAGCATCCATTCACACCATGGTGAAGGGCACGGAGGGCCACCACAAGCAGCCCCTGGCCAATTTGTTGCTCACCTTAGGGCAGGAGAGGACTTTGTGTAGGAGGACTGCGCATCCAGGACACATCTGCCTGTGCCAGCTACAAGGGCCAGGGCAGGGACTCCCACAGCCTTTCCCTGCTGTTTAATCATGAGCTCACATCTCACACTCTCAAGGACAACAGCAGGGTCAGTGGGTAGCATGAATCAGCGACAGTTTTTGCTAGGCCAAGGACAATAACTGAACATGAGTTTTTCTGTGCTTGTTGCTCCCAAGACAACAACATTCCCTCCCTGAAGCAAATGGGGGTCAAATGAAAGTGTGGGATTCAGAAGACACAGCAGCTAGCCTCAGAACTATGATGGGCCATGCAGCTACTGCAGGTATTTGAGGGACATGTGCTGTGTCGTCCCTGCAGCATCTTATCAGATGTGCTCCAGAGGAGGACTGCCTCGTCTACAACCAGAGACTGTTGCGTGTCCCTTTGGACAGCTGGACATGTGTCCATCACATCCAGTCTGGGTGACAGGACTGTGTATCAAATCAACAACCTGACAGGTGATCAGAGGAGAAAGGACTTGTGTCTGTGGCCACATGGTTGCACATCTGGGGGACTGAGGAAAGGGGGCAGCTGGAAGTGGGCTGCCAGCACAGTTCAAATGGGTCCTGGGGAAAGATGGTGGAAGACCTAGAGAGGTGAAAAATTTTTCTGTAACTTACCTTTGAGGTGGCCAAAGAAGGTCACTTTTGCTGCTTATGTCAGCATCTGGTGTGAGTTAGAAGATGCTTAGCTGAAAAGTAAAATTACTGGAAAGAAAATTGGTTCTGTTTTACCTCAAACCAGAACTCTGTGTCTCCCCCAAGACTCTGTCCTGGTCTGTCTTAGCACCAGTTCTACCATGCCAGCACATTTCCATGAGATCCTTTCTAGTTT
>VYXH01007277.1:42532-83916 GCA_013397275.1 Burhinus bistriatus | reverse complement strand
GGCCTCGTGGTCATTTCTGTCACTAAGCACCATGGCTGGGCACTGGGGAGCACAGGACTGATGCTGCACTTTTGCCGTAAGTGACCTCCTCAGCGTTTCTGCTCTGCCCTGCAGACATGTGGACAGCAAGAACATTAGCAATAACGTTACTCCATTGCTTGCAAAAAAGCACGTTCTGTGCCATGCAAATGACAAAGAAACCTGAACATTATAACTGCCAAATGTTTTTCTGAATAACTTAAGACTGTAAGACCCTCTTTACAGCAGACCAGTTGAAATAAAAGGTCCTCTCTCCCACTTTTGGATATGAGCGTGCAGAGCCTGCCCAGCTCACCTTGGCTCCAGACATTGGCACTGTCTAGACTCCGCAGAGCAAGCTCTCACACCTACGAGAGAGTTACAAAACCTAGATGAACAGCAGCGTTTGCCTCCTAAGCTGCGGACAAGGATCTCCACCTCCGAGGAGGAACTGCGAAATGATGAACGGCACAAGCATAACAGCCCAAGAGCTCCCTGTTCAGATTTCTGCTGTGGTTTGCCCATGTCTGCTGCTTATCCCAGACGCTCTTTCATATATTGGCTCACACTGCACCGAGGAAAAAGGAGAGAAATTTTCCACCGTTGCTATCAGGGTGCAGCCACAGCAACATGAGAGCCCTGCTGTGAGACAGCTTCCAGCTGGTAGCAGGTCTTTCAGCACAGTGTCATCTAACCCTTCTGGGAGCAAGTGTCGGGAAAACAGTCTGGAGAAATGCAGTGTCTCAACCAATCAAATAATAATGGGTGGTGCTACTTGGATAAGATGCATCCTGAGAAATAACTTGAGCTGACATTTAGGGATCAGACTAAACCTAGAAAGAATTTTCCATCCCTAGTGGTTATAGTTTTATGAGGGTCATTCCTACTCTGAAAGACTGCTGGAGAAATGCAAAATCAGCACTGCTTTGACCAGCTTTTTAAAAAAGCCTCATCGATTGGGCATTGCTTTTGTAAAATGAAAAAACAGCTGTGATTCAGCCCTGCATGTCCAATGGATCAGGTTAAATTATTCCAGTCTAAGCCCACCTTGAAAATAAATATTTTCCTCCTCATTTAATTTCTCTTGCATATGGTCCATTTCTCCTAATCATCATCTGGGCAGAGAAAAAGCTGCTGTGATTGACAGCTTGGAGAGCAACAGATGGTGCTGTTCCTGTTCAAGTGAGACCTAAAGAAATAAGCTTATTCAGTGGCATTACTCTAACTTTATCTCTTCAAAGCCACTTTTTTGTGATGAAATCTGTCAATACCTTCTATGTCAAGCACTCAGATACGCACCAACTTTAAATTAAAAAAAAAAAAACAAAAACTAAAACATTTCTAGGCTTGTGTGCTTTACCAGTATTTTTCAAAAATTTAAAAGCAGATGGTTTCTCACACAAGCATCAGTATGGGTGCTGCAGTACAGAGCAACATATTCATGGTGCAAAATTTCCTCATGATTCCTAGGATTGATGGTACTGCTCACTACATAACTACCATCTAACACGTACAGGAGGGTAAAAAGCATAGGAAGTTTCACAAGAGCAAAATAAGTTAATTGCTTGAGTGTGTATCCAGAGTAATTATAGATATTACTTTGAAATGGAGGGGCATAAGTGGGAATGCTGTGTCTGGGTAATTTAGATAAAAAGTGCTCAGCAAGTTCCTACTTTGCATTTCCCAGAGAATGAATTTTCTACACCCTATTTTTTCTGCGCAGTGAAAACACAGCAGGGCTGGCAAACAAAGCCCCATTAATCCTGACATGGAGGAAATCTCCCATGTAAAGGAGAATTTCAAGCTATTCATCCATGGTTTTTGTCGTCTAGACTTTTATCTGTTTTCTAAACTTGCTCTTTCCCTCTCGGAAGCATATCTGACCAACGTGATTGCTTGGACACATCCTCCTCTTTTGGGCCAAAAGCAGATTCTGAATGACCTTCACAAGCAGCTCTGAGATGTGGCTTAGTGTCCAATTCCCAAATTCACCCTGGCCCGTGGGGCCAGTGGCAGCTTCTTCAGCCTCTCCAGCATCCTACATGCTAAGCACAGAGTGAGGGTTTCTGATGTAGGCCCAGACCAGGAAAGCAACATAAACACTTTGCCAAGTTAAGGTAGATGAACACACAGGTTTAAGGACTTTCATAAACTGGGACCAGAATTGGAAGTTTGGTGCTAACGCTGAGTGGCAGGGATTTGCTTGTCACTTCAGAGGCTTCAGTCATTATTTTCAGAAGGTATGTTTTTCAAAAATGGGTCTTTAAAAAACCTGAGAAAAACTAACTTGGCCATAAGTGAGCCTAGTGTTAAAACACTTCTTGGTGCTAATTGTATTGATCAGTAATTGAACTTAATTCTTCCCTACCCATCCAAGTAGGTGAAGTGATTGGAGATATTCTGGTGTGTGATGCTATTTCCCAGGGAAGGGGTGGATGTGTCAGAGTGGAAATAAAATTTTCCTGTTCCAGGGGGAGACTTCTTTGGCTGCAGGAGCTGAAGGTGGTGAATGCCAAGCACCCAATGCTGGGAGCTCTGCCACAACCATCACCCACTGTGCTGTAGGTATCATTCCACCAAGATCCTGGGCACTCGTGGGCTCTCTCTTATCTCAAAAGCCTTTTACATGGCTCGGGTCACAGGAGAGGGCTCTGCTGTCTGCATGTGTGTGAGAGAGACGAAGTACTGCAGTCTGAGCTTTGCATGTTTTTCATCACAAAGCTATAAATGAGTTAATAAAATTTTGACACAAACTTGGTGTTCAAGTTTGTGAACTTGCATTAAGCTATGAGCATTTGGCTTGTGACAGTAGAAAAAGACAAGTAAGTTTTGCAGTGATTTTTCCAGCCCTATTTCACATCAGGGCTCAGACCAATCTATAAACTGGCAATGGTCTGTAAACGTTCAAAGGTTGTCCAGTTTCCACAGGAATGGCTGTGACCTGTAACACAGAGCAATGGAGACAGTCATACAAAATGTATATCCTTCTCGGATGTAGACTCTCTTCTTAACTTTAATGTATGAAGTAGAGATGATAAAATTCAAATCCACGAGAGGCACAGCATGAACCATGAGCAAGACACTTTATCTGCAGCTTTCAACATGGATCTCTGAAGTAAGGTATTAAAACCTGTGGGTGGATGGATGTGTGGATGGATGAATGGCAAGAACTGCTCTTGCTACATTTGCAGGGTACTGAGTAAGGAGATCTGATGGACGAGATATGAATTAGAGGTTTCATGTAAGGTTTCTGAATCTGAATGCTAGTTTTCTGCCCTTCAGGGTTGGAATGAGGGTTATTCAGCAAGTAAACATGTTACTCCCCTGATCCCATTCCTTCGAACACATGCAGTTTGACATTTGGAATGCACTTCAGAGTATCAGGTGGCTCATACAGAAGCAACTTTCTGTTCCCATGCTATCAAAATCAGGTTTGTCCCTAACTTCTATACATTCTGTCCCTCCCCTGGTATTATTATTAATCCTGCTGCCATGAATAGGCGTACAGTGTTGTAGCTTTTGCTCCAGTCAGCTTCTTTCAAGTTAGAAAGGAAGGACACTCAGGAAGATACTGGAGATAACTCATCCATACCCACTGCTGCGACGCAACGTGGAGCCAGCGCAGGGAGAGCAGCTGCCCCGCAGCTGCCTGCAGCGCTCACCAGCAGCACGATCCAGCTGGCGCAAGAAGCTGACCGCTCCCTGGCGACATCCTCCTGCAGATCCTATTGCTGTGTCTGACGCCAGGTTTAGTTCCAGTTTTTCCTCAATTAAAAGGGATGTGTGGCACCGGGCAGGATCCGTCTCCTTTGTCAGCAAGCTGCACGCACGCTATGCGTTCTGCGCATGGAGACAAGCTGGGCTGCCTCTTCTCTCTGTTGATGGAGCTTACACCAAATATGAGTATTTTAGATAGCTGAGCCTCAGCTGAAATGTTCCTTTCCCCTTTTTCACCCCTCCTTCCCTCCCTCCGCTGTCCCCAGCACATCACTCTACTGCAGGGGGTCCACACTTGGCAGTGCTGGGGAGTACCGATCCTGTGGCAGCTCCTGCTGCTCTGCTCGCTGCAAGTGTAGCCTCCTACTTGCTTTGATAGTAAAGTAAAGGTCAGACTACTAGAAATTCTGGTCCTTTTGGGACTTCCCCTCCCCCCCAAAAAATGTTTCCCCTTTGTGGTGCCCATCATAGCAGGACCCCATGTCACATTGCAGGTTCCTGCAGGGCGTGAACCTCAGTTTGGATGCAGAAATGAATCTACAGCAAGACCCCAGACCAAGCCAGACAGAAAAGCATGTTATAAATTATATTTGGACATGCGATGGGCAGTCTCTGGCTGATATTGGATGCACTGGGGACTCGGTTCAGGCTTGCAACTAGGAAGGGGGCAGATGATGTCCCTTTCCCCTATGGTTGCTATGCTGGAGGGGGCTGGGACAGCTGTGCAAACCCTATTTGACAGAAGCTGTGAGCCTAGCAAAGTTTTAAGCAGGTCACTTCATACCCTCCCAGCTCCAGCCACATACACTGCTGTGGAATGGTAAATCTGTTTTTCTGAGTTGCACAAGTGCTTCTCTCCTGCTGGGTTGGGTGGACACCTTTAGCCTCTGCCTCTGCTGCTCATCTTTGCTCTACCTGCATAACCTCCTGGCATACTTCTGCTGGTGGGTATTGATTTTTCCTGGTTTTCAGAAAAAGATGTGCTGGCCTGTTGCCTGGGACACAGGTAATCTGTGCAACGTGGTACGTTTCAGGAGGAAGGGGGAAATGGTGTAAGGACCAACAGCAGAAAATCTCATCAGCTGGAGCACATGGTAACAATATCACTCTAAAGACTTTCAGAAGTTACTTGAAAGGACTTAATTTTGTTTTTCAGAGACACCCGAAGAAGCACAGTTTTTCTCTGAAAAAATAATTACTTAAAAGGAGTATATGTGGCTAGTCTGCATGAATTTTATCAGCAGACAGGTGAAACTAAGTCTCCAAGAGGAGCTGAAAGCTGCTGCCTGGGGAGAGGGGGTAAAATGACGATTTGNTGTGTGCTCGCAGCCCAGAAAGCCAACCGCCTGGGCTGCATCAAAAGCAGCGTGGCCAGCAGGGCGAGGGAGGTGATTCTGCCCCTCTGCTCTCGTGAGACCCCACCTGGAATACTGTGTCCAGCTCTGGAGCTCCCAACATAAAGGACATGGGCCTGTTGGAGTGGGTCCAGAGGAGGGCTACAAAGATGATCAGAGGATTAGAGCACCTCTCCTGTGAGGACAGGCTGAGAGAGCTGGGGTTGTTCAGCCTGGAGAAGAGAAGGCTCCGGAGAGACCTTATAGCAGCTTTCCAGTATCTGAAAGGGGCCTACAAGAAATCTGGCGAGGGACTTTTTACAAGGGCGTGTAGTGATAGGACGAGGGGTAATGGCTTCGAACTAGAAGAGGGTAGATTTAGATTAGATCTCAGGAAGAAATTTTTCACTGTGAGGGTGGTGAGGCACTGGAACAGATTGCCCAGGGAAGTTGTGGCTGCCCCATCCCGGGAAGTGTCCAAGGCCAGGTTGGATGAGGCTTTGAGCAATCTGATCTAGTGGGAGGTGTCCTTGCCCATGGCAAGGGGGTTGGAACTAGATGATCTTTAAGATCCCTTCCAACCTAAACCATTCTGTGATTCTGTGATTCTATTGCCAAAGGCTGCCACACGTTGTGGAGTTTCTGTCTCACACACCTCTGCGATGCTGCTGCCATCTTTCAGGCTGCACCCTGGCAGCTGCCTGCTTCACCCATGCCTATGGCTGGCCATGGGGTGCAGCAAAATAAAGGTGCTTATCGCAATGATAGCATTGCTTTTCCTACATACCATCCTTGTAACTCAGCCCAAAGGTGGAGGTGTAGGCTGAGCTTGCTGCCTTGTGTGTCCGGAGTGTCTCTGCTCAGAGATTTGCTAACAATCCTGTGTCTAAGCCTTTCATAATAATACTCAGGTTTCTTTCCCACCAAAAACTGAATTTGACACTACTGATGAAGTTAATAGAAATTACAGGTACAGGGGGAAACTTGCTGAGCCAAGTGTGTCCCATTGCAGATCTCTTGGCCATAATTCAATGTCCCATCTGTTTTTCTTATGAACTAATGAGCAACATTAAAATTAAATCAGTAAATTTAATGCCTGCTTTAGCAGCTTCTGTCTCCTGGGGTTTCTGAGGCTTTTCTAAAGATGTGTGAGAGAAATAAGGTATCTTTATTTCTCTCCAAAACCTGTGTTAGCTAAATGAACCTGAGCTCTATATAAAAAAATTACACCTCCTATGAACCCATCCAGAGTTCTGCACTTGTTAGCTTTGAATTGCCAAGGCTGCCAAGATGATGGACTTCTTTAAAGAAAATAATATTAAAGCCATTTTTTCTCCTAAATAGAAACTGTAACGAGTCAACAAGAAACCAAATTAATTTATACACCTAAGGGGTAATTGATTTAGGAAACAAGCTTATCTCTGTCACTTTTTCCTTGGTAAGGCTGGTAGAAAGAAATGTTTTCTTTTCAGAAAGCGTATTAAAAATCAAAAGCAACATATATTTCCATAACCTGTTTCTAACAAAGTAAATAGACGTAGCAGTGCTGTGGGTGGCCATAACACAGCAGTTACAGACTGACAGGGAAACGGAACATTCTGGCACAAGATGATAGCAAAGATACCAGCTCGGTGTCCATCTACTTTTTAAACGAGTCTAATATTTTTTACTTATTATTTAGAGGCAGTCTCCCAAAATAAAACTTCAGGATGTTTACCTAAGGCCGCACCTTTGATAGGATCAGTGTCACCTGAAACAGGTGACGGGGCAGCTCTGACAGCCTCTCCCTGCGCTGCTTCTGAGTACGTTGGGTGTGTGTGGCTTACACCACACTGTGGCGGGTGAATTGCTTATACAGGGCCCTCAGCCACTCATGTGACTTTTAGTTTCATGTTACAGAAAAATAAACTTTTTGGCCATCGTATTTGTTGACAAAACTCCTGCAGGATCCATACACAGGAAGAGCAAAGCAAGGGATCCTGCTGTCCTCAGTGGCAGCGTACAGAGCAATTAGTGGAGTAACTGGCACTGTGTGTATCATGTCACTGCAGACTTGAGAAACAACTAATCCTTGGTAAAAGCAATAAGACAGACAGGGAAAGAGGGATGGAAGCAAAGTGTAAGAAATTGTTTGGTTCAAGAGAGTTCACAGCTTTCCTCACCTATGAAAGCTCAGGGAAAGCCAGGAGTTATCCATGATCCTACAACCCTACAGCCATCTCGGATGGAAACACCACTGTCTGTGGTTGGGCCACTGCCAAAAAAGGCTATTCTAACCCATTTTGGGTTATCTCAGAGCATCAGCCTTACCAAGAAAGTGGCAAGACGCTACTCCAGTGCTGCTAGCAGAAAGAATTTTGGGAAATCCTTCAGCATTTGCAGGCCTAAAGGGCAGAAACCTTAGGTAGCATTGCTTTCCCACTTATTTTTCACACTGTCTGCTGAACTGCAGTCTGTATTTGATTTACACCATGACAGAACATTTTATTCATCTTGTCGTTGTGCGTGGTTGTGCTCACGGAAATTGACTCACATGATGCATCTTGCCTCCAGGGCAGCACACCATGGGCTGGAGACACTGCCTCACTGTGCCTGGCCTGCTCATGCTAGCAGGAGAAGGGACTTCTCCAGGCTTGAAAGATGCCCTTCACATCACCCGCCTAGCGCTGAAATGACATCATAGCTCTCAGAGGCACCCTCGGCTCTGTATGGCACCTATTGCTACCACCCCTGTCTCCTGAAGAGACTATACTGATAGATTTGGCAGATTACAACATCACTCCCTTGATATATAACCATAAATAGGTTGCTCAGGTCCTTAATTGCAGCAAGGAGCCCTGGCGCTGTCAGACTGCTCTTGTGTCTTTGATACAGTGAAAACTTCAAGTAACATGGACCCTTGAAACTGCAGGAGAAGTAGGTATGCCTATGGCACTGCTAGAGAACTGAGGTGTCCGCCCAAAACATTTAGGTCTAGCTTGCTTTTACTTCCGCTTCACTCACTCCGAATCAGCCCAAGGGCTGACATAAGGGGATGAACATTTGGTAACAAATGTGGTGGCCAAAAACTGAAGAAACTCCTGGAAGTCCTGCAAAAGCCATCCCTTCAACCAGAGGGAGTCATTGCTCATAGTCTCAAGAATGAAGGCCTGGATGTGGTTGGTAACAGGTCTAGGAACAGTCTGTAAGTGTGTGGAGCATTGTAGAACAGCCATCCTCTCCTATGGATGAATAAGGAATTCCTCAAGTGTATAAAGCCATAATCTTTTGCAAATGCCATAAAAAAACCACCATGGTGATATAATTTCCTTTTCAAACCATCTGTTTTTTCTTCTTCTCCCTGTGAAAGCAAATATTTAGGAACCAAATTAGGAAGACAAACACAGCTTTTCCTTGCAGGGAGCTCATTCTTTTCTGTTATAAATGGCGTTAGCTGGCTGGGCTTCTGCCCAGCAAGGGCTGCCAGATCTGTAAGAGAGGTTACTGGTCTCTAATCCATGTGGCTCTTTCCCAGTTATTATTACAGCATATATATTTAAAAATATTTTTAGCTCAAACAGGCAGACAATGAATGAAAGTGAATGTGCCAGATGTCCCTCTCAATTCTGCCCAGTCTACCCATTTTCTGTCTCTTCTGGAGTAAACAGACGGCTGTGGATGGGGTATTTATCAGAAACCTTTTACAAAGGGAAAAAGTGAAGCAAAAAGCTAGCCCTGTAGCATACCGCAGCTGCTGTCTTTATATGCTTGGCTGGCCTGAGTTGTTCAGGTGTACTCTTCACTGGATTAAAAACTGTCTGGATGGCCGAGCCCAGAGAGTTGTGGTGAATGGCATTAAATCCAGCTGGTAGCAGGTCTCAAGCGGTGTTCCTCAGGGCTCAGTTTTGGGGCCAGACTTGTTTAGTATCTTCATTGATGGTCTGGATGAAGGGATTGAGTGCACCCTCAGGAAGTTTGCAGATGACACCAAATTAAGCACGAGTGTTGATCTGCTTCAGGGTAGGAAGGCTCTGCAGAGAGATCTGGACAGTCTGGATCGATGGGCTGAAGCCAATTGCATGAAGTTTAACAAGGCCAAGTGCCGGGTCCTGCACTTGNAGGAGATGGGTTCAAGTTGCTCCAGGGGAGGTTTAGGCTGGACATTAGGAAAAAATTTTTCTCTGAAAGAGTCATCAAGCATTGGAACAGGCTGCCCAGGGAGGTGGTTGAGTCACCATCCCTAGATGTGTTTAAAAGTCGTGTAGATATGGTGCTTAGAGACATGGTTTAGTGGTGGATTTGGTAGAGTAGGGTCAATAGTTGGACTGGATGATCTTAAAGGTCTTTTCCAACCTAAACGATTCTATGATTCTATGGTTCTGATAAGCCTAACCAGTTTCCCTCTTTCTAGGGCTGACTCCTTAGCTCCTTGCAAGCTGCCCTGTTCAGGGTATGCATAGTTGGTAGGAGATGCCAGTAATTTAGCAAAATCCGATGGTGATGGACACCCCTCCTCTTACCATAGTGTGATTTATTTTATCTGTTTTGTGACCTTTGGATCCCAGGCCTGGTGACACAGGTTTTCCCATTTTGTCTGGAGCCTGGACACTGTGCATTCACAAGCAAGCACTTGGACCTTTCTCCTAATGATCTCTGTAGAGGTCACCAGAAGGTTGTAATCCTAAACTATGGCGCTGCCTTTTCCCTATCAGCCCCACTCTTGATTGATTGTGTCTCAATACACGCATAAAACAAAGACTTTAATAATTTGGTATGAACGGTCAAGGACTATCCCAGTAACCAGATCTTTCCGGGTTAAGAGGTCAGGGATCAGCCGCAGTTCATTTTCATCCAGTGCCCAAGTAGGGTAGGGAGAACTCCTGGGAGAGTTTGACCATTTATATAAGCCCTGTTTTTCACTTGATGGCCCACTTTCCTGAAGACACAAGGTCTTTGATACATCTTAGGAATCTGAGAAACTCTATTAAATCTGGGCCCTTAAAAATGATTTATGTGACATTAGGTCATGTAAATTCTGGATTTCTGCTTACAGTCCCCAGACAAATGTTTTACAGTTTATTCTTGAACTCTCATGGATATGAGAGCACACTGAGAGTGTTTTGTTTTCATGCCTTTCATTGTGCAGGGCAGAAGAACAGTCTTGGGTATCGGTGGGCCTGAAACTGTGTCTCGGCTTCCAACCCAAAATGAGCACACCTTATCTGAACTACCCACAACTCCTGCACATGCCAAGCTTGAGCTGGGGATGCAGTCAGTACAGGATTTCTCACAAGACGTTCTTTATTGCTTGTTGGGTGGCTAAAATAATGAGCAGTTGTTTCTGTGGTATTTTAGCCGTTACACTTTTGGTGCTGGCCAGAACAGAGGAATTGCAGAGAAGAGCATATTTCAAGTAATAAATTTAAACATTTTGAAACTTGAGGAAAAAAATGTGAATTAAGATGAAGCCAAAGATTCAGGTTAGGTCTTGTTTAATCCAAACCAGGATATCCATCCCTGACAAAAATGTTGACCACGGCTATTTTTTTAGCACCGTGTCTGTTCTCTCCCCACCCTGCTTTCTTGGAAGTCACTGTGCTCTGGCTCTTCAATTAGAGACAGATAATTGATGCACTGCAGACTGGAAAAAGCTTATCATGCTGCATTATTTTTTTCACCACCAGAGCCCTATCACCACTGTGAAATCTATTTCTGCAAGTTTGAAAGAGACTTGGATAAACCACCTGGCTATCCTGTCTGGGACTGTCGACAGCCTGATCCAGGCAGTTTGTCACGGACCCTTGAAAATGGCATTGATGGAGTGAAGAGGTCTGTGTCTCCAGTGCGTATTTTGGAGCGACGGTTTGTGCAGACGAGCTGATGGAGGCTGTGCTGTGTTTTGGAGGATCACTCGGACTGTGCATCTGCTGGTAGCTGGGAGCTCAGGCCCAAATTTCTGCCCACTGCTGATCCTTTCGTTTAGGGGATCTCTTAGTTCAGGCGTATGGGGGGTGGGAAAGTTGCTTTTTAGGCTGTAAAGAGTGGAGGGATGAGGTAGCAGTGGCAGTCCTTGGCTGCTGGAGCACATCACTGCAGGGTACCTCCCTGGGCAAACCGTGGGGACCCAAAAGGTGGTGGAGGGTGGCAGAGAGACAGGACCTCAGCCCCAGCTCTCATACTATATTAGAAAGAAAATGCCAGTGTCAAGCAAGGCAAGAGGATTTCCTCATTGATGGAAAAGTCAAAGTTAGGGAGGATCCAGACCCTTCTGGAGACTCATCTGCTTCGGGTGAGGGCAGAAACCTGGAGCTGGATGGAGCCGATCTGCCCCATTCTCCTGCTCTGACAGCTAGCGACAGCTTCCTATAACCAGTGAGGAAAACACCTACAAAACACACCTTGCTGCTGCATACCTCCGGGAACTGCTGTAACTGCAAACTACACACAGCTTGGGTGTCATGAAACAAACTGCCCAAAGCACTCACTGCACCATCACTGTCCGCAGACCTCAGTGGCCGCAGGTTGCAGAAGAAAATGTTCAGCCACGGAGAAGATGTTGCACAGACTGTGAGTGTAAACAACACTTGGAAAGCCCCATGAACCTGCCTTCCCCTTGGTAGCTCATCTCTGGAGGTTCCCTTAGGGAGGAGGGTGCTGGGTTTTGCCTGAATCTGTATTACTAACCAAAACTTCTGCAGAAACAAGGAGCAGATCACAGAAGCCTTCAATGAAAATACCTCACTTGTTCTTATGGGTTTGCAGTGGTCAGCACGGAGGTGGGAAAGGCTTCAAAGCCATTTTCTCCCTGCAGCCACACTGAGCATGGCTCAGTGGAGATCACTCGTGAAATAGCAGGTGCTGATTATCTCTGTGTCTGGTATGGAGGAGTTATCACTGCAAACAGGATTATTTCTAAGTGAAGGAACTGTAAATGTTTCATTACAGATACAATCCTGCCTGGGTCACAGCAGGCTTTTTTCTTTTTTAATGTTAATAATTTTGTTTTGTTGCGTCTTGAAATGGTGGCCTGCAATTTTACATAATAACCTCACTAATAACCCACTTTCCCAATATCAATATGAAATAACGTGGTTAATAAGAGTCCCCTTCCCCACAGAGCTGAGTTTTTGCTTGCAGAGAAGGTGGGAAGCCGCTTTCACCCAGCAGTTATTGCATTTTAGCTGATATCTCATTATCTGACATAAACAGATCCACGTGCTTCACTTCATCTTAAACTGTTGATTACCAGGCAGAGGCAGATCCTGCTGCCAGAGACCAACAGGGGAAAGGTAATTACAGCTGTGCTTGAGCTCACATTGCAAAGGCTGGAAGGGTGATGCGGGGTGTGCAAAGACACAGCAAAGAGGTAGGGAGGGGGACAGATTTTATTCTCTCTGTCAGCGCTCCTGCAACACACACAGGCCCTGCAACTAAAAGCAAAACCAAACCTTTTAGGTCAGTCCTTTTCACATCTCCAGATCGGTAGGATCTGTTCTTCTCAGCATCAAGCATTTTCAGTGTTTTATTCCAGTACAAAGTTAATTCAAAGCATTGCTGTTTTGATGTCCTCTTATTTTAGATTCAGTTCACACATTTGGATAAGTGTATTTGACCATTTGGAGATCAAGAATGAGGAATCAGAATCAGTTCCTCCATTGCTTTTTACTTCTGAGTCCAAAATTTCTGCCTGTCGACGATGATTTTGTGGGCCAGCTATTCCTGGATGAAGGCACAGAGGAGAATGATGGGCAGCAAAGATTTCTGCAGATGGGATTCTGTTCAAAATATTAGAAATAAAAGAGCAAAGTCTAAACTTTATTATTAATTTGGACCAAAAAATGTGTGTAGCGTCAAACCACCAGAGCAGTGATGGGTAGGAACCAGGTGGACTCTATTAGAAAGCGAGGAAGGGAATCTTTCTTCTTTCTAATAGCTGCCAAGAAACATGCTTGTTTCAGCTTTTGCATGAAATGATAGCCGGGGGCTTTGAAGCCCAAATCTCTTTGGTTTTATTTCTCCTCCCTTTGGGATATGGGTGCTGTGGATGTTCATTACTCATGGTGGAAACATTTGCCACAAGAAGGTCCTGGAACGGAGTTTGGAAAGCCATGAAAGCCCTAATGGCAGCTGAAAACATCAGTGCTGTCCTAACACTTGCTGAATCAAATTATTAAGTGCCAAGATAAATTAATGTTTGTCTCTGAGTCATTCCCGATTTTAGAGAGTCCAGGGTTTTCAAACTCCCTTCCTAGCAAGAAAATCCTCACTCCTTGAAAAAGAAACCCATTTTGGTGGCAGCAGCTTCCAAAATCTACAACTATGTTTTTGGAAGTCTTGCTTCACTCTCCAGTAAATTCCTTTCCATCTCTCCTTGCCCAGTGAAATAACTGGAATATTTGCATTTTTTTAAAATCAGGATTTTCAGTAGTCATAAAGTATAGGCTAATGAGCCTCTTCTGGAAGGCTATTTAGTTAATTAATATTTATACACTGAAGCAAGGCTCAAGAGCTAATCTACAAAGTGTTATTCAACGATTCTGACCACCTGGCTTGAGAATCCAAGATTTCACTGAAATGGAATTAAGATTCCTGCCATTACTGCTTCAAAATAAGGGAGATAAATGCAACAGAAGCATGAAGCAAGGAGACACAGCTCTGTCTGGGAAGCCTGTGGGCTGAGATAACCAGGAGCCACCCCTGTTCCTGGGGCTGTTGCTGAGACAACTGGGGTACTGCAGGCAGCAGGTCATGGATCGTNCTACCTGAAAGGAGGTTGTAGTGAGATGGGAGCTGATCTCTTCTTGCAAGTAACTAGCGATAGGGCAAGAGGAGATGGGTTCAAGTTGCTCCAGGGGAGATTTAGGCTGGACATTAGGAAAAAAATTTTCCCTGAAAGAGTCATCAAGCATTGGAACAGGCTGCCCAGGGAGGTGGTTGAATCAGCATCCCTAAATGTGTTTGGAAGTCATGTAGATGTGGTGCTTAGAGACATGGTTTAGTGGTGGATTTGGTAGAGTAGGGTCAATAGTTGGACTGGATGATCTTAAAGGTCTTTTCCAACCTAAACGATTCTATGATTCTGTGATTCTGTGATCCTTGGGGGAAAACACTGAGCCCGCAGCAGCCAAGGTCTCCACTCCTATATCATGCTTGGCCAGTGGAGAAGGAGAAAAAGGGAAGACTTGCCCATGGCAGCCTTCTCTCCTAGTAGTCCTGAGCACTGTCCCTGCGCTGGCTCAGCCCGGACCTTGCGTGTCCATGGGGCCTGGCACTGCCTTTCTGGGGGACTGGCGCAGCCCCACACTCCTCTCTGTGGGCTGTGAAATAGGAAATAACTGAGGAAAGTGGCTGGGTACAGGCTGACACTGACACCCTGCCCAGCGCTTGTGCCACCAGCAGATGCACCCCAACTGAGCTGCACTCCACTGCATCTCTAGCCAGCACCTTCTCCCATGATGTGACTTGCTCTGCTGTCTCCCACAGAAAGGAGCTGAATACAAAACAGAGAGTGCTTTCCCACCATCATTCAGCAACCATCAATTGTCCATCCCTTCCAGCGTCTACAAGGGTCTGAACAAAAAATCTTCACATCACAGGTCTCCTTTCTGGGCTCATCTTCAATTTAGACAGGAGAGTCACAGCCCCTTTCAAAACCCTTGCTGCTTGAACCTTATTCTCCTTATTTGGGGTGAAAAAGAGGGTTTCCTGTGATTTCACAAGGAAGATTAGGCTTTGTTTCTTCAAATATTCCATACCTCATCCCCATCTCAGTAACAAACGAGGCAGTGAAGACACAGGAACTTATGGGGAAGGGCTGAGAGACCTGGGTCTGTTTAGCCTGGAGAAGAGAAGACTGAGAGGGGATCTCACCAATGCCTATAAATATCTAAATGGCGGGTGTCACGAGGATGGGGCCAAGCTATTTTCAGTGGTGCCCAGCGACAGGACAAGAGGCATTGGGCACAAACTGGAACACAGGAAATTCCATCTGAACATGAGAAAAAAATTTGTTACTTTGAGGGAGACTGAATACTGGAACAGGCTGCCCAGAGAGGGTGTGGAATCTCCTTTTCTGGAGATATTAAAAACCTGCCTGGATGCCATCCTATCCAACCTGCTCTAGGTGAACCTGCTTTGGCAGGGGGGTTGGACTAGATGATCTCTGAAGGTCTCTTTCAACCCAACCATTCTGTGATTCTGTGATAATGGCTGCCCCTTGCAGCTGCAGTCAATGAAGTTGGGGCATTTTAGCAGATGTAACTCATTTCCCTTGTTTAGCAGTGCCTGTGGTGTTATGCTTTGCTGCCGTAGCATGTTGGTATGCTTAAGGCATTTTACATTATTGAATAACTTAGCACCTCATTTCACTGGTGGGTCTTAGCCTTCTGGTTATTCACGTCCTGGTTTGTTCCCAGCATCTCTTTTGGAGTGCACTATTTTTCCCCTCAAAATTAAACAGTGATATCTGTGGATCATTAGCTTCAGACACTACCTTCTGGATGGATGAAACCTTCATCACCATCCCAACAAGCCTCTGCTGCTCATGCAACCTTAGCCTCACACTCTAAAAACAACCACTCCACCGAAGCCCTGACATTTCGTCAGGCAACTGAACAGGAAGAAAAAGAAAATTGAAACATGTGGGATAATTTAGGGCCACAGAGCACCCCAGAGGTCACAGAGGAGCCGCAGCCAAACGCTAAGCAGGCTGGTCAGCCTTGAACAACTTGAGGATGAGCCAGTCTATCGCATTGTACGGCCAGGGATCACTCCCTGGGGCTGATGCCTTCAGTAATGTTGTTGCAGCCAACTGTAGTACTGCTGAAGTGTTTCTCACAGACCAAGATACTTGCTCGTGGGAAGGCTGGGTGTATGTGGATGCATTTACAGAACTGCAGTCTGCAGTTGTGGCTTTCTAAAAGACGCTAGTGGGTGGTTCAAAAAATATAATACAGATATTATTATACATATATAATTTGATTCTTTTAGTCTGAAATAAGCCCCCAGTACATTTATATTTACTTGGCAGTGAAGATATAAAACTTGGTTTGGCAGTTGCATGTAGCAAAACACTGGGAACTCAAGGGAAGAAATATCGCCTGGCTGAGTAGGTTGAACTAATGCTGAGAAACGGGGCTCTGTGAATCTGAATTCAACCCAGTTTTTCAGAGCTACTTACTCAGTCTCCTTCCACCGTTGGCCAACTGACAGAAATTCAATATTTTTCTTTTAGTGAATGAAAAGCATAGTCAGAAACAGCCATTGGGTCAGGATCATATGCAAAAGCTCCTCTTGTGCTTTTGTTTCCTAATTGCTCTTGGAAGGATTTTTCGGACTGGGCTGACGCAGTTGTGTGTGTGAATTTCCTGGCAAATAAGGAAGGTGACTGTGTCCAAAAGACATTTAAGAGTGTGAATTCACAGCCTTTCCATGTCTAATCAAGGAGCGTAAACCATTAGCCACATGTTCTCCATTTCCATCACATTTTTTCACACTTAAACAAAAACATGCCAAAGGAAAGGTGCTACATTTTTTAATGCCCCCAAATAGGAACCACAGGAGTCCGTTAAATGCTGTGGTCATTTCCAGCATACAAATCAATTTTCCTTGTGGTGGTGAAGTGGTGAATAATGCCTGGTTTGTTTAAAGGAGCATGACTGATTTTGGATGAAGGATCCTGTCACTTTGGCATTTTTAGTTTTATTTATTGCACGCAACCATATAAAACCTGGTACTGGTCTCAGTGCCAGGCTTACTAGTGGAAAAGCTGAAAGGACCACATAACTCCTGGTGCAGCAAAGAGGTTTCCTTCTGCAAGGCATTTGCTGGACTCCTGAAAAACTATTTTGAATAACATGGCAGAGAAGGATTTCATCAGTTGGCATCTACTGGCTTTATTTTTTCTTCCATTTTGCCTGTGTCAAGATGAATACATGGAGGTGAGCAGAAGATCTTATAAACCAGTGGCCAAAGTATTGCAAAGTCACCACCAGACTGGCCATAAAGGTTCCAGAAGCAGGGAAATATTGAAACAGCGGAGTCAACTTATAGAGTGGACTGTTGATAATAGCACTTCTACAGACCAAAAAGTCCTGAGACCAGAGGTAGATGATGTAGAACTGACTACCTCAGATAGAGTCCAGGTACTCTGAATTAATCTTCTAAAGATATCTTTAAAGCTAATGAGATCTTTTATTTTTTTTTGCTAAGATTATTAGTGATATATTTATGAAATTATTTTTGTTAAAGCTGTGTGTTGGTCTGTATCCTGCTGGGTTGCTTGATAGGATCTTTTAAGGAGCTGGTAGAACCAGCAGTGGTTGGGGACACTGGTTTCAACACAGACAGCAGCCCTTTGTTTTGCTGAAACTGTGATCCTGTGCAATCATATACTCTGATATATAGTCTCTTAATTATTTCAAGGTATTACTTATTTAATATATTAAAGTTTTAGATTCTGTTAACTCATTTGGATGTAAAGGAAAACTACAGAATGTATAGTAGTATTTGGAAAGATTCAATTACCAGAGAATAACTTTACTTATTAATGTATATAAAGTATATTCTTTTGAGCTTGAGACAAACATAATGAAATTCTGCGTGTTCAAAAATTTTATTCTAAGGAATAGCTTGAAAAAAATAGATACTAAAGTAATGCGTAGATTCAATAATATATATCAACTTGAGAGTTACAGGGGAAAAAAGACTCGGAATGAAACTCAATCATCTGTAGTATCTGTGTTTTAAACTGGGATTCTTTTTATACCTTTTATATGGCATTTTAGATATTATAGTCATTAGCTCACAGCAAATTGAAAATGGCATAATTTGATTATACACAAAATATTGCAGTCCAAATTTTAAAAGAAAAATCTGAAGGGCAGAAGACGAAGCTTTTTCTAGCACTAGGAAAAACAAAATTCCACTCAAATGAAGTTTTTGTTGATTGATGTTTTTTAGAAACAACAAGAACATGAGTGTTTTTTTCCTTTTGCTGATACAAATGTTTGAGTCCTGTATAGTTCACCTTTCATCATTTTTTTTTAAAACTCTTTCAGATCAAACTATGATATTTTGAATTCCAAAAATCATGGACATGCAGACAAGTGTTGAATAATAACCTACTTCATGATAAGCAGAGAGATTTGATTTTAATCCTGTCCTAGGGTTGAAGAACTGAAACATATCCAAGTATGGGAATAGGTTTAATACACCATTATATTCCCTGTATTTAAATTTTATAGTGCTTTGCATTTCATATTTCTTGGGCAGGAGTTATATGTTCCCCCAGTGCACTCAGCAAAATAGGTATTTAACTGTAGATACGTTAAATTGCACTTGCAGTATATAAACAGTGTAAACCATCAGGTATATAGTCCAATGAGCCAGCTACTGTGTGTGTCTATTGCAGAGAGAATTGTGCAGCTGCATACTACAGACTATGTATTATTGGTACTTAAAGAAGATTCCCCTTTAACTCAACATAATTTCAGATAATGCAGGATTTAATACAAATTACAACTGTTTTAGGGTGAAACTGTCCCTCATGGAAAGTGTCACTGTGTTTGTGGTGCATATATCTCTCATCAGAGAAGCAATCTTTTCTGGGGAAATTATGCAATTTTTTGCTTACTGAAATGAAATGGAGGACTAGCAAGTGCATGACAGGGATAATCCATCACAGAGTGGCTGACGCAATAGGTATTTTCCATCTCTAGACTCCAGGGTTTTACAGGCAGAGGAGGAACAAAGGTGGCAAGGACATGCTATAATTCATGTCAAACTTCTCTCTTTGTCTTGAGATATTTGAAAGCTGTTTCTGTGCATTTCTAAAGCACAAGAACTCTTAGTGACAGAGGAGAGCCATGCCAGACACATTCTTCTTTTTCAGGTTGCTCTTTGAAAACCTTTGAAAACCCTCAACCTACTGGTGCTTTACCCTGAATTTTGGTTTGTTTAATTGTTTGCTAGAGAAGGGGCATGGAAGGCCTTAGTGGTCACAGAGTCAGGCTATTTTGCATTCAGAACTGGAGCCAAGAATGGTGGATGTACAGTACTCGTCTACTGCATTGTCTTAGACAATACAACAGAAACCTATAAAATTAATCAGGATGAGAAAAAGGGCTGGGTCTCTAATTATGATTCATTCACAGATTTAAGTTAAGGGAATTTTGTAGACCATCTGTTGCCTAGAACTTCCTCCTACATACCAAATCATAGGAAATTCAGCAAATAGTCTCAGAAATATTTCCAGTTTTCTATCTGTATTAGGACATCAATGTGACAGATGCATTTCACAAGCTCTTACATCATATTCATGCTCAGAGAGCAATGCCAAAGATTCATTGTGTGATAAAATTTATGTGCGAATGGCTGCTTAGGACACCTTTGGCAAGTAGGTTGTAATTAATCTCTTTGTCCCATTTGAGTGTAATTTTACTTTAGGAACAGGTTTTTCCTTTAAGTGTACTCTTCATGAAGTTCTCTGGTTTTAGAGATTAAGAGTTATCCTGAATATTCATTGTTCTTGGCAGCTGACTGTGAACATTTTTTTCCTCCTAGTCAAACGATCAGTAAAGATAGTAAGTCAATACTACTTTATGACTTGCATAAGTAGTTATTTTGAAGTCAATGGAACTGTTTTCATACAACCAGGTTGGCAGGACTTGCCTCATTTCACATGTAATAACCTGCTGAGCTTTTCGAGAGGTAAATGCCAAACAGCATTTTGTTATGGCCAGCACTGGTATCTATTTTATGGTAACATAGCTGGTTAGCTAATAATGTCATTCAGGATTTTAGTGCATTGGGTAAAAAAACAAATCTTACCTGCACAGAGAGAGTCTTACATGCAGTCCAGTTTGCTGGAGTCATGCCTTCCCTTACCTATAATCCACCGTTCTAAGTCTTTGGATATTTCTAGGCTGATATGGCTTATTTGCTCTTCACAGGTACGTATATAGTTTGCCTTCTCATTTAACGTGAATACAAAGTACTATCAAAAAAGAGCTGGAGACATTAATCTCAGTGCAACACTCTATATTAGCATTTCAGGTGGTGCAAAATGCTTACACCATTCCAGTCCTCTTGTACTTGGCTCCCCTTCAAGGACTGACAATGAGCTGAAAGCAGAGCTACTTCTTCTCTCATATTAGGAAAGCTTTAAAGAGTGTGTCTGGTGATTGTCAGTTATGTTCTTCCTAACAACTAGGAGAGATAAAACAGCAAGAAAGATACGAACAGGTTCTCCAGGAACAGACAGTCCAACAGGCAGAGCTCATTTTTCTCATAAAATACAATTCTCTAGATTAAGGTAGAAAGCATAGTATTGACCAAAACCGCATAAATATGAAGCCCTTCTGCCCATTGGCAAGTCTTAACACTTCCATAGCTCTTTGAATATGAAGCATAATTGTTGAGCTGTCAGGTCAGCCTTTACTCCCATGGTAGCTCCACCATTGGTAGTTCCAGCTGGAGAGGGCATGCGTCTGTCCCATTGGTGGAGTTGCAGTATTTTGGTGGCATGAAAAGGGTTTTCTGTATCCATAAACACAAACTCCCAAGCCTCTTGAAATTAATGAATTCTGGGGGTGTGCTTGGTATTGTTCAAAACATGGGTGGAAAGCTTTAGTGTTTCAGATCAAGCCAGCTGATGACCTTGAGGGCAGGAATATAGCACATCTGTATGTTCATTTGGCATCTCGCATCCCACCAGAGGCTTGTTTGCTGCCCTTAGACCAACAGGTCTGCATTAGGCAAGTAAGCTGAGGATGATAAAGATGAGTGGAAAGAAAGGGAAGGAAGACAAGCAGTAAAATTATTAGAGAAAAGTAGCAGTCAGATGGTGTAACCACCCCCCTTGCCCCCGAATTTAAGAACTGCAGATTTGCACCTCAGGATAATAAAATCAAACCATGGACCTTTACTTCAGCTGACCTATAGGAAGATTTGTGACCGCTAAATCATCGCAAGAATTAAATCAAGCCAGGATTGAGTGATACTCCATTAGTATAAATACAATAATTTGGGACAGAAAAGCACTGAAACAAAACTATTATTATAGTAGCTGAGCTGTGTATAATAAACTTATTAGTTCGTTTATGCTGCTATGTTAGTTTCAGCATATAAACAGGTTTTCATAGTTACAAACCCCCCAACTACAAATAACCAAATGTCTGTAACACTAGGTATGGTCAGTTCAAATTTTTGTAATTATCTTGGCACTTTTTTAGGTTCTCCCAAATTCAGTAGGCTGTAAATATGCAGGTCAGGGGCCACGAACAGGAATATACCACACAGGTATTTTTTAACATCTCCTTAGGCAGTCCAACATAGTGTTATTTATGTTTAGTTGAGGATATTTCATTGCTGAAGGTCAATGAAATCCCTTGCGTCCTACCTCTCATTGTGCATAGGCTTGTTCGTCAAGAAATGTCAGCTGAATTGTGAGATCACTGAAAAGCAGGATAGGAACCTAACTGAAATATTTACCTAACTTTCACTACTTGGTATTATTTTATTTTCAAAACTCTCATTATTTGACAGGACAAGTGTTTTTTTTTTTTAATATTCATATAGCTCTTGGAACATTTGAAGAGCTATTCCCTTAAATCTTCCAAAAATAACATCTTCAAGGACAACACAAGTATGGGAGATTTCAGGCCAATTAAGAAGTGTTTTGAAAACTTAGCAAATATATAAACAGGGACTATATAATGCATATGATTGATGCCCTCCGTGAATGAGCTACTTAAAGCTTATTTTTGTGCACTTAGCCCCCACAAACTGGACCGCAGAACCCAGACTGTAGTTCCTGCTGCCGTGGTGACTTTGGAGTTCGACTCTACCAAGGGCCTCCAGGACCTCCCGGGCCCCCTGGGATGCCAGGTAAAGATGAAGTTTAATTGATTTTTTGATGAGCCTAATTACAGGCTATAAATTACAGGCTGTTCTATGAAATATCAGAGAATGGTCCAAACATCAATATTTGGGGACAGATTCAGAAACAAGTTTTTCTATAATTTCTGGGGAGACAGAGATTTTCAACTAGATGCTAAAGTCCCTTTCAGTAAAAACCCATTTGTTATTAAAATTCAGCTTTCACAAATTCATACTGAAAGTAATATTATTACATTTCTAGGGCAAATTGGTCTCTCAAAGCAGCATGAAGCTTCCTTTAAAGTTGGAAGAACTTGTTCCCTGGAGTTGATTATTGTGATTACCTTTGAATATCCAGCTATGGTATTGTGTACTGTATTCAGGAGCTTTTTTTCATCTAGCATACTGCTAGCCAATATTTTGCAGAGACACATGTGCTTCTATTCTCTCATAGAAATGTCTTCTTTTCCTTCTTTCTTCTTGTCTTCCATAATAAAAAGTACATTTTTTTTCCATTAGAAATGCACACAGAAGAACAGGATGCACAAGAAAAGGGTATACTTTGATCTGATAATTGGTGTGGAAAAAGAAGAGCCTAGAGAAGGGGAAAAGACAGTTAGTTGCATGTTGGTGTGTTTGTACAGCAGCTGCCTTCAGGGATTCGAAAATCACCATTCCTAAAGTAGAGGTATAATGTAAATGAATGTGTCACTGACTGACAGATTTGTCTCATCTTCAAAAGCTTACGTCTTCTTTTACTACAATAAAAATGTAATTTCATAATGACAGTAATAGACATGACCGATAACCATACACAAAAAAAAATTTATGTAGTGATTTTTAGTAGAAACAGTTTACAGTAACAGTTAAATCTGACTGTTAGGAAGTTAGATCTGAGTGAATAAAGTGTTTCAAGAACTAGCTTCAGTTAGCAAAATACTGAAATAAATTGTTACTTTGACATATTTTGGGTATGAGGCAAAATAAGGTCATAGGAATATTTGGTATTAGCCTGCTGTAAAAAAACTATTACAGAATCACAGGATCACCGGGGTTGAAAGGGACCTCTGGAGATCATCTAGTCCAACTCCCCTGCCAGAGCAGGTTCACCTAGAGCAGGTATTCATGCACCAACCCGATATAAAAATACTATTGAAAGATAAATATAATGGTGAGGCCTCTTGTGCAGAAATATTGCATTACCTATTAAGAAATTGCTGGCTTCTTAGAAGCAGGACACAATTTTGTATTAGACCCACACCTTCAAGGCTGCAGTGGACATAGTGGGATACAGCCCAGTCCCAGCTTTGCCCTTTGCTCATGCGAGGATGTGTCTCAGTCACACTTCCTTGTTACCACAGGGTGCCACAAACATATGGCTGACAGCAACTTTCTGCACCCTGGAATTTCTCTGTCTCCTTCATCTCCTGCATTTCATATCATTGTGCCTGTAAGGGGAACGACAACAGCTGTTTTTCCCTTGATTGAATCAAACGTCACTTGCAGACTTCTGAACTGGTAGAGAAGTAGTTCTGGCTTTACATGAAGGATCATTCTTGTTATTTTTAAGAGTTATTGATTTCTCTATCCAAACAAAAATGTGCTAAATTTCTTCCACCATTTAGCTTCCTTGTTTGAAGTAAATTTTTTTCTCCATACAAAAACTGAAGAATCACTTAATGGTTAGGTTTGATCTCAAACAACACCGTTCTTGTAAATTCACAACCAGAGTGACTAATCAGAGAACAAGCAGAGTGGCAAAGAATCTAATTTCAGTTCAAGAAGAATTAGAACAATGATGACACTAATTAATCCCCTGAGTAATTAATTGGAAGGTCAGGTTTTTGCTTCAGGTATGGATAATAATTGCTCAGTGATTCTAGCCAACTTCAAAATTTTGTCAGTTGCATAGATGTTTGCTTAGTAAGTAATACTGCAGATGCAGGAATATGTTTTTTTAATGACCCTTTTTACAAGAAACCATCTCAGAAAAGCTTCATTATAAAAATTTTGTCTTTCTTTAAATCTAGGAACATACAATCAATTGACCCCTTGAAGCTAACCAGCACCCTGAGAATGCACACTGGCCCATTTTTGGCACAGATGGGTCATTTAGCTAGTTTAAGGCTGCAGCCATTCTTCATTTGTGTTGACATGTTTTAAAGATAGCAAAATGTTGTTCAAAATTATCTTATCCTATCCTAATCAACCTAAACTACCAGGAAATAAGTTTTTACACAAAAGGAAAAGCAAGAGTGCTTATGCAGGCTACCTGGTATGTGTCAATAGGCAGTGCTTTCGCTTTCCTTGAGCGTCACGTCCACTGAGGTCTTGTCCTTGCATATCTCCCCAACAATGCAATGACTTGAGACATTGGCAGTTTATACAGCAACACTGAGATAGCATGAGGGTTAACTATTAAACATCAATCTACATTCTTGTGGAAACTGGCTCATCAAAACCTTCACCTTCAGCTTAACCACACAGCTGTTTCTCATTCATCGCAGCTTAGTCTGGGTTTTATGGTACTGAAAAGTTCATGTGTTGCAAACTGGTGGAAAAAGGCAGTTTAACAGTTATCTGTTAAAACATATTATATGTAAGTACTGAAGTTAAACAGAAAGCTCTGTTTCCTTTAAGGAAATCATGGAAACAATGGAAATAATGGAGCAACTGGCCAGGAAGGAGCCAAAGGTGAGAAAGGAGACAAAGGAGATATGGGACCAAGGGGAGAGCGTGGCCATCATGGACCCAAAGGCGAGAAGGGTTACCCTGGGATTCCCCCAGAGCTACAGGTACAAAATCTCTGGCTTGTGTTGGCTGCAGCAGTTCTCAGGTTATGGTCTTCTCTGAAAAACAGCACCTAACTACTTAAGAAGCAAATCCCCCTGTAATTTAATGCAGTGAGAGACATATCTAGCCCTTGTCATGACTGACAAATGTGCTCTGCCAGATCTTCCTGGAAAAGAAAGACATCAGGCCTTAGTCTTTTTTTAGAGTAAGAATCCAGCTGGTAAATGGGCAGGAAGAAACATATATGGTTCTCTTTTAGGGCAGAAAGCCAGTATCTGGGTCATTAAAGGAGAATAGCAGGGACTATAATTTTTCTATCAAGCTGTATCACATGCAGAACTGCGCTTCCTATGTGTCCTGGTTTGAGGAGCAAAGGAGTCACTCAGGCCCATGCCTCTCAGGTCAGTCAGGCTTTGTGAGATTCTCAGAAGCATATGTATCTAACTCCTCAAAGTATGGGGTCAAAACCTCTGAGTGCAGACAGAAGTCCTTTCGTTTTGAAAAACACACCTCAGTAGCTACCTGTGTTCTTGTACGTCTAGATACCTGAAATATGTTGAGAAGCATGTAGATTCTGCCTATGAATGGACTATCCAAAAGCCAGAGGTGCATTAACACATGAGTTCCAGCCTGAGCTGATAACCTCTGCTGAGAGATGGGATATATTTGTTTGGGCTCAACACTGTGTTGGCATAGTCCCATAGCTTTT
Source organism: Burhinus bistriatus (assembly GCA_013397275.1). NCBI lineage: Eukaryota > Metazoa > Chordata > Aves > Charadriiformes > Burhinidae > Burhinus > Burhinus bistriatus. The sequence goes on along the minus strand of VYXH01007277.1, from coordinate 58,488 downwards.
GCATTAGAGCTTCTTCATGTCCCCGGAATCTGGCAGATGGTGGAGAGCTTATATATATATTTCTATATATATATCTCTATATCTGCAGTACAGCGGAGATGTGGTGTAGTCCTGTTCTTAAGGCAACCGAAAGGAAATGTGACTTGCATAACTAAGACTCTTGGTTGCTGTTGCTGTTGCAAAGGGGATTTAAGAGTTGTCCACACTGTATACTGCAGTGTAGCAATAGACCAGCAATTCATCTGAAATAGCAGGAAGACCTGACTATCTCTATGATGTTGCTCAGCTAAGGTGCTAAAGGCAAGATTTAGGTGCATGGCAAGCCTTTGACATGTATCCCTCCTGGTCTCCAGCTGCCACTGTCGAAGGGGCTTTTGTATATCAGACCAGCCAGCCCCATATTGGGGAATCCTAAAGCACTTCAGATGGCACTAGATGCATTTGCGTGGGCAAGTGATTGCAGTCAGATTCAGCTCCAGAGAGACTACACATGAGGGAAGCATCTAAGCTGCCGTTACAATTACTGAGGATCTAGAAGAGCAACTCAGCTTAATCTGACAGTCACTGCCACTTCGTGGCAAATGTGACTTCAGACACCACAGAGTATATATATCTCCAGAAACTATAAGGGAGTACAGCCTCACTCACACATACACACTTTAACGGAAGCATCTTAGTCTTGATCTGATTCATAGCCCCCAAACCAAGTTCACCACAGAAGGGACAAAATGGGATATAGCAAACATGCACAAAAAGAAATCCCACGTCCAAACACTCTGACTATTGGGAAAACTGAAGTTCTGATCTATTTACAGATCTATGCCTTTCAACTGAAGGATACTGTTTCCCAATAACAATCATTCATATATGTTTTATATCTTCATAAAAGACATGCAAATTAGCAGCAAAATCAACAGTATATCCAATGTGTACAGGGTGCGAAAATGGCTTTTGATTTCTTGGCATTGTTTATGTTTGAATTCTCCACCCTAGGTTGCGTGAAGATGGGATAATTGCACAGAATAAAATTCACAATGAAAATAGTTTCAAAAATTACTGGACTTCTGTAATAAACCAGAATTATTTTAGTATTCTTAAAGAATTAACTGGAATTAACATTATAGCTGAATATCTTAAAAATATGTTTGTTGTAATTACATTTGACATAAATCCTTTTGCAATTTTAAAACAAGCTATCAACGTTTTTCTTCTTACATAAAGATAGTGGTACTAATTTAATTAAAAATTGAATAATGAAAGAGAATTAATAACAAAAGCTCATATTGCAATACCTATTTTCAAGTAAAAGTCTATCACTGTTTTTAACAGATGTGTTTAAAAATTCTTTACACAGTATAGCATATCACTCCTTGTTAACATCATGCTTAAGAATTTTAGAGCGGGAGTAGGTAGAGGAGAAAGCACTTTTGTGCAATACTGTTTTAAGTACAGGATTATTTTGAAAGACCTGGCATGTCCATGTTCATCTCCTACTTCAAATTGAGACCCAGGGAGAAAGGACATCTTTTTCAACTCTTCTGATCAGCCCAAGAAAAGTTGCTTGGGGTCAAAGAGAATATGAAATGGAATCTAGACAAAAAGCAATAAATTCCATCAAGCTGCCATTGCAGCTGCTTTCCTTTAACACATGATGAACTTTGATGTGATCCTGGCTGAGAAGCAAGAAGTTAACAATTTGCCGTCATAGAAAATGCATCCATGCAGGGATAAGGAAAATCAGCCCAAGCTTTCAGCTCACATCTGGAGCTCCTCAAATTACTGAGCAGATGGCTAATGATTTCCATTGTTGGACAGGGACTTGCATTTGATTTTGCCTGTTTTGGCTTTTTTCTCATTTGGATCTGAAATCAAAAGAAGTTTGGAGTGTTTTCTTTTAATACTGGTATAGCTGGAGTCTCATGAAAAATGTCATTTTTGTGAGGGGCAGTAAAACTGTAATTGAACACTTCTCATCTGAGAAGAGATAGAAATAAAATGCCAAGTCGCTATGTGACCTTCTGGCACCCAGCTGCAGCAATTCTGCCTGTACCCAGCTTACCGACAGTCAGATGGGGGGGATCACAGACTCACAGAAGAGATAATCACCTTCCCTGCCCATGCAAGTGGGCAGGGTCGTTCCCTGGTATCTTGCTGAAGGTAATTTGAGTTGTCCAGTATGAGAGGTTTTGCGCTGCTTCCTATGAAACATTTTCCACAGCCAATACATCTCACTGCAAGAAGTGTAACATGAAAGTGAAGCACCGTTTTCACTTAATTTCCTCTTTTGGTCTCCACCACACTCTGTTGCCATGACTGAGGGTACAGGGCAACTGGTAAGAGAAAAAAGGCACTGAATGTTGAGTCCCAGCAACTGCACTTCTAGACGAGCTCCAATAAAAATGCTTAATGTATCTCTGAAAGTATTTAGCAAGAAACACTAATGTGCATGGATTTTACCGAGCATTATTTATTTCACACATTCAGTTAAAAGCAATATCCAGTTTAAATGCATTGGGGACTATATAAAAACTAATTAAATCACTTTTGTCGGAAACACCATCCATTTCAATACCCGTTTTCTGTTTCATTATTCTAGAGAGACTTAAAAGTAAATAAAATCCCAAACGAAGGTCCTGACCTACAAACACTTGCCCATACACGTACTTTTACAGTCATGAATAGTCCAATTGAATGTAAGAAGCCTAGTCCTCTTCCCGTTTCATTCAATGGGAGTTTTGTTACTGGAGTTTAATGGCCTTGGAGCAGACCCTAGAAGAACATCTCTGTCAGGAAAATAAACAGACCGCAAATACAGGAAAAAATTCTGTAGCTGATTCCTCTACACATATGCATTTCGTGAACGACTGCCTGAATAAGAACTCATTTTTGCAGGTCGCGTTCATGGCTTCCATGGCTACTCACTTCAGCAACCAGAACAGTGGGATCATCTTCAGTAGTGTTGAAACCAACGTTGGGAATTTTTTTGATGTCATGACTGGGAGATTTGGTGCTCCAGTGAATGGTGAGTGTTTGCAAAACAAAATAAGGCAATTCTGGGAGCTATAGGGAGAAGTGTGGTCAATAGTGTTGAGAAACTAGTTAACTGCACTGATGAGGCTCACTCTGCATAGTGCTTGCTACCTACTTTCAGGAAAAATGAAACTGGAAATGGAGCAAGCCAAAAGAGGGCTTGCCAGCCAGTGAGACTAGTGCTGGCACAAAGGCAGGAGGAAAAGGCATGGCCAGAGCTGGGGAGGGAGCAGAACCATCTGCTTTGAGACTTTTAGCCCTTCAGCCACTGTGAGGAGTGGCCTTGATGTTGCAGCAGCAGCAGCTTCACAGTTGCCTCCTCCACCTCCTGCCTCCAATCACTCTCTTCATCTCCACCTTCCCCCATGACAGTTCAGCTGTGAGCTCCGTGCAACAGATGTGTGGCTGGAAATGAACCATTACATTTTTTCCTGAGTTATTTTTCAGCTGCATCAATCCCCCATCTTACGCAGCTGTCGTGCAGGAAGAACAATAGAAGATGGGGGAGGCAGGGTCACAACCAAAAGCATGTCTAAGCAAAGTTTGAAACCACCTTCCTTCACTTGGCCTTTCTCACCCTGCCATTCATTTACTCACTGCTGTGGGAAATGACATTAAATTAAACAAGAGTCAGGCCCTCCAAGCTTGCTGTAGCTCATCTTACTGACAGTTAGGGGTGTGTGTCCTCATAGTTGCTTCCTTTTGCGGTTAGTGTATACATGGATATCAATAAACTTTGACCCACAATGATTTAATGACTCTGATGCAAACTCCAAGCTCCCATTGCAGGGTCAATGCCACAGATGACCGTTCAGGAAGCAGCAGCTTCTCTTCCCACGTGGGGGAGTCTTGTAGAGCTCATGACACATAACCTGGTTGCACTGACAACACTGTTGGTGCCTTTCAGATAGAGAAAGAGCCAAAAAGAAAAAGGGTGATGGTAAGTGTGTGTTGTGCAAGAAGAGAAAGCGGTGGTTATGTCTGCATTGTTCAGGATGCAGTACAGCCAGGTGAGCTGCAGTGAGTGCTGCTAAAGCCACTCCTGCCCTGCCTGACCTGGGCGAGATGCTGGCTGTCTGACAGCCTCTGAGGCTGAGCCCCGGCTGGCCTGGAGGCTGCCCTTTTGGGAGAGGGCAGGAGCAAGAAGGTAAGGAAAAAAAGGGGAGAGAGGGGTCACTAGACAGCCGCTGGAAAATTTCCCTTTTAGTGAGAAGGAAGGGGTGACTGGTCCTGCCATGTTCAAATACAGTCATTTCTCTGGAACAGCATGTGGCTGAACCCCTGCCATATGCCGAATAAAAATGAATCAGATTTTGGCACACTATAAACAGAAGCAAACCACCCATTGACAACTGGAAGGTAATTTTGGCCTCAGCTGTTATGTTTTCTGTAGCTTGACTACCTCCCTTTACGAAGCAAACACGTTGTATTTGGTAATCTTTTCAGGGGTGTATTTCTTCACCTTCAATATGATGAAACATGAAGATGTGGAGGAAGTGTATGTGTACCTGATGCATAATGGTAATACTGTTTTCAGCTTATATAGGTAAGTGAGGGCCCAGGCCATTTTAATGCAAAAGACATGTTTGCACAGATGTGACAGCTTGTTCACATTTCAAGAAACATGAAATTGTTCTTTTTTGAAGAAACTGTGTAGGGTAAAATAACCAACAAAGAAAAACTACTGTATTTTGCCCTCCTCAACTTGCAAATTTGGATCATGCTGCAGATCTGGACCTAAAATTCAGCCTTGATCACAAGTTCCTCAAAGCTCAAGGGAAAGGAATTAGCACTGGAAGTCAGGCTTGGAGTCCAGTAGTAACATGCTGTCATTCTGCTAAAGCGTATCTTCACCATCATTTTGCCTGTCAGACTAGTAAATGTCTTGTTAAAGATTAGGAAAGAGCAATTCACTTCAAAGGTGGAGAGCATTTAAACTGCAGTAGTAAGGATAAGTAAGAAGCATTTACTGGCTTTGTTATCATTAGCACACTTGGAATAAAAAGTTTCTGAACTCTTTATGTTAGCTGGAGGATCATCAAAACATGAATTACTTCTAGCTTATCAACTCTATAAGGACCAGGTCAAGAAGCTTGTAGCCAGATTGGTATCTGAAAATAAACATGTTTCGAAAAAACTGTTATTCCTTTAATACCACCCAGGGGTCTGATGCTTCTCTCCCGACCCTGAATAAACTAACACAAAAGCTTAGATTGATCACACTGGATTTTAGGCACTTAGATGATAGCAGGTTCATTTAAGCTGTCAAGGTTTCTTCAACAGCCCAAAGCTGAAGCACCACCAAAGAGTGCTTCATTTCCAATAGATCTGAAAGGAAGAAAGAAAGAAAGGAAGGGAGGAAGAGAGAAAGGGAGAAAGGCAGAAAGAAAGAGAGAGAGAGAAAAAGAAAGAAAAGAGAAAGAAAAGAAAAAGAAAGAAAGAAAAAGAAAGAAAGAAAGAAAGAAAGAAAGAAAGAAAGAAAGAAAGAAAGAAAGAAAGAAAGAAAAAGAAAGAAAGAAGGAAAGCGCAACAGGTGGAAGATAGGGAACCAACACTTCTGCAAAGCCAGCAGGTTAGCCCACATTGAATGAATCTACGTTCCAATGAAAGGCTTCAGGATGGAGTGAGCTGCCTGTCTCTGCCCACTCCATGTGCCGGGAGCACAGGGGCTCATCTCACACGAGACTCCTGACTTGGAGGCATTTAAAATCAGCTGGGATAAAACCAAGGGAAAAAGAGCATCACAGGAAAACTGGAGTGTTGACATGAATGAGCAGTGCTTTATTTTAAACAACACATTTGTTCCTGTGCCCTGGAAAAAAATACACAGGTTAAACTTCCAGAATTTCAGAAAGGAATGAAATGATGCAATCAGGTAAGGTGCAACATTTGACTAGGAATGCAAATGCAGAAAGATGCCAACATTTCCTCATACAGCTGAAAAAATGTTGGCAAGCTTTTCAAGGAAGTTTTGCTCAGGATAATGATGTGCTTTCTTGGAATTTTTTTTAAAAGTTATTTGCTTGATGATTGTCGAGAAACAAAAAGCTGACTTATTAAAATTTTCATCCTTAGCTATGAATCAAAAGGGAAAGCAGACACTTCAGGAAACAGTGCAGTGCTAAAACTTGCCAAGGGAGATGAAGTTTGGCTGCGAATGGGAAATGGAGCCCTCCATGGGGACCATCAACGCTTCTCTACCTTTGCTGGGTTTCTTCTTTTTGAAACCAAGTGAAAAAAGGAAAAAAAATAGATGTTTATCTGGGGAAACTTCTTTTTTGGAACTGGTATTTTTCTCTGGACTGTGGAATAGCATTACAACATTGAAAGATCAAGAAGGCTTGTTTTGATGCAATGCATTGCTATTTGTGTATCAGAGATGAGCTAAACACATTGGGTAGTTGACACACTTACAGATTTATGGAAGATGGGCTGGATCTAGTGAATCGCTAAGTATTGCTATTGCTCTCTTCTCCAAAGTGACTGAAAACAAAGGAAAAGGAGTTTAAATAACTTAGAGAGCGGTTTGCGCAGTAAAGTCAATTTTGTCTGTACATATACTTTAGTTAAGTATATGTCAGGAATTGAACAATTGATTCATGTTTTTCTGTTCATTTATTCAGTTCTTATTACCTGTTCATTTAAGTTTGCATCATGGAAACAGGCCTGAATGAATTACAAGTAGGTTCAGCTGAGACCAAATTTAAAGGAAGAAGTTTTTACTGGACTAGAATGACTTTACAAAGAGAATAAAAAAATGTGAAAATAACGATGTCAAGGATTCAGGTTTATTGCATTCCCATCTCAAACCTCTGAAGATGTATCTGGTGTCATTTTTTATAGATTTTTAGTACATATTTATGCTTGCGCTCTCTCTCTTAAAAAAAGAGTGGTAGTAATTCTTGCCTTAGTAGCAGCTTGAAGCTAAGGTAATTTAGCCTGCAGTGTGCAGGTAGGGGATCAGACAGAGGAACTGTAATGTTTCTTCCTCGCCTTCAAATTGTTAAAACCTGATGTAACTGAATGTAAGGTATCAATGCAGAGGCATACACGCTGGAGAAGTGGGGATACGCCAACAGCACAAACAGAGAAACACATGCTTTGTGGAGTTCGGAGCTCTTTTAGAAGGATGTACCTTTTAATATTGCATATTTACTTAACAGTGAAGTTGTTAAAACAGTTTTCCTAGCAGCCTTCCAAGAACCAGTATTTCAGGAAGAGACATTGCAGCCTGGCAAAGCAGCAGCTAACCCAGTTCAATATTTAACCAGTGAAAGCAAACGCTGGCTGGCTCAGCAGTTCTGGTCACAGTAAGCTGGGCCATTCTTCAGCATTAATATTTGCCATCGGCTTTTCAAAATTTGGGTACCTGAAATCCTGTCTTGATATTTTCTTTTCATTGGAATCAGCACCACATATATTAAGACAATACTGAAGTTTGAATGTATCTTCTGCACATTCTGGCTCTCCATAGACAAGCTAATGAAATACAAATTACATTTTAACAGATATTACATTTTAACCAGCCGTTACCTGCCATTAATGTATAACAAGCAGGTGGGGTTAGGAAAACATTTATTTGAAATTATTTTATACTGGATACAGATACCAGTAGCATGACAATAGAGCAAACGAATCAAAATCTGCCCTATGAATTTGTATGTGCCTGTACACATTCCTAGTGTATGTAAACCATGTCTTATGATGAAAGCTACATGTTGATACTTGATGATTATGACTTGTGATTTTTTCATTTTATGCATCAACCACTGAAAATATTAGCTTTAATGAACTATTGTCCAATGAGTTTTATTGTTTCTTTATGAACTTGGTTCAGGTTTGCACCACATAGGTCTTCAAAACCTGGCACCATGTTATTTCAGTAAGCATTTTAGTAAAATTCTGGCATGCCTTCAAACTAAAACCCACCCACCAGGTAACCAGATAATGTTATTCTTTTGGAATAAGTGCACAAGTTGTATGAGATATATGGCATCATGAACTAATGTTCACAGTAGGAAAAATCTTGAAAAAAGTATTTCTTGTTGTGTTAGGAATGTTTGCTTACTTTGTAACACATACATTTATCCAATAAAGGTAATAGTCATAAAACTATACTTGTTTGTTCATATCTATATTTACCAAGGACCTTACCATTTGGAGACTACGGAGATATATTCTTAATAGGTATTTCCTAAGCATTCATTTTGCTACTGAACAGGAGAAATCCAGCACTAAGGGTCAAAATATATTTATTTTACATGTGTGTATATATATATATACACACACATAAAATTTAAATCCCTAAGGTTTCTTTTGGGGACTTAATTTTCCTTTATGGCACGGCCATTTTATTCCATTTTGGTCAGAATAAAGCACTTAGAAACTATTTCAAGCTTCTTTACATTATCTCTTGTAATGGTCATGACATAAAGGAAAGCCAAGTTTTGCCATTCTCATTTTATGTTGTTTTCACAAGTTGTGTGCAACTTGGCCTGCTAAACGCAGAAAGCAACTAAGAATCACCACAAAAGCTTTTAGATCAAGGTTGAAAGTTCCTAGTTTTTGTATGAAATCTCTCCAGTCTTTCTCTGCAAAGTTATTGCATGCAATCTCTGCTGAGTGTTGTAATACTTTACAAATAAATTGTTAACTTGTGTCTTAATTTCAAAGATCTTTCAAAATATAGCAACTGATGTAAAAATCTGTGTGTGTGTATTCCTGTTCCTCAAAATTATCAAGTTTTATATTCAGTAAGTCATGTAGAATGTATGCTTTTTCTCAAAAATGTTTACGAGAATTAGTCATCTTTCCATTGCTGCTGATAATTGAAAGCATCTTGCTTAGCAGATGCTCAAGACAAAATGCCTTCTGTTGGAGACTTTTGTCCTCTGTTACAAAATAGATGGTATCTTGTAATTGGTGTTATGAGTGCAAAACCTTCTGGAAACTCAAAAGCTGCAATTTGGAGTATACTTAATGGGTTCTTGTCTTTGCTAAGCTGAGTCTATATCTCTCTCTCCCACTTCATGAGCTCCCAGATTTAACCAAAACCTGGCAAAAGCTGCAAGCCCTTGCCTGCCACAGAGCTGTTGTTTGGTAGGCGATATTTTGCCTCTGTGGTAGGAGCTGGCATCCTAGCAGGAGAAAACGCTGCCTCACCCAGAGACAAGTTGAGCTCTGCTCTGTATGGAACACCAGCCCTCACTGTTGGTCCTCCCTTCCCCTGAGACCCAGGGACTTCTGTCCTTCCCCGTGACACCCTTGGAAAGCAGCAGCTCTCATCCCCAGCTTCGTTAGCAGCATTAAAGGGCTGCATTTTGCAAAACGGGGCTGTGTGCTACTTGAGAGACGCTGGCTGGATCAGCCCCCCACCTTGGGAGAGGTAAAACACAACTTCTGTGTGAGAAAAACATGAACTAAAATGAAACCTAGCTGAAGGAAAACATCTTAGGTCTGGGTCCCAGTTTCATGAGTGGTGTTTAAAGAAAGTGGAAAGCAGCTCAGTTTACTCTAATTAGAAATCCCGGAGAAAAAATCTGTCTATGATTTTATTTTCAGAGGCTAGTCCATGGCCTGAGGGTGACTGAGTTAATCCTGAGGAAGCAATTTAGACTGACAACAGTTTGCAGCCTCAGTCCCACGGAAGACCTTGTGAGCCAAAGGGAGGGCTTTAAATAAAGTAATAGTTTTCTAAAGGGAAAATAAGGAACACACTCTTCACTCGGATCTTTCACCTTCCCCATGAAATTTTGCATTGAGTTTCCTACATTACACCCTACTGCTTTCTGAAGCAGTTTTCAATAAAAGTGTGTGGGGGGGTATTATTAAAACTGTATTTTCTCCTACTTAGCTGACATTATTAAAATGATGTTTTGTGCTCAGAATCAAAAAAAATCACACGAGGATAAAACCCGCAGGGAGTTGCTGAGTGGTGTGTGAAAAGGCACACAGTTCTTCATTTTGGTGAATTAGTAGCAAAATTTCTCCATTTTGCAGTTAGTTCTGCTTCAGCAACCAAAGGAAATAAAAACTGACAGTGGTCAGTTCAGATTTAAAAATCTGAGGCAACAAAAGGAATTGTGAAAAGCAGTGCTCCAGGCTGCGTGTCATACTCAGATGCCAGTGAGGAAAGACAGAAAGTCTGGAAACTACCTTTATAAATTAAAAGAACTCAAAACAATGTGCACTTTTTAGTACAACCAGGTTCCCTCTTACAACAAAGGGCGACAGCTCCTTTAGTCTTCGGGCTAAACCACACAGTCCTAGCAGGAGTTTGCATCTGCAGTGCCATGTTAATTTTCATTATCAAATAGCTTCATTGAGAGAATTATGCAGCACAGGAGTAGCAGCAGAGAACAGCCATACTTCCCATGCCTCATCCCCTGCTCTCTGGTTAAATTGATGCTAAAAACCAGAACAGTGCCAGAGTCTATTCTCTGGCCCAGACTTATCATCTGACTACGTTAATGCTAATTAAAGTCCCTCAGCCTCCATAGCAGGGTATCTGCTTGCAAAACTGATCCCTGGCTTGCGCTAACTTTCAAGTAGTACTCATGAAAATTTGGGGAGATAGCTCCTTGTCATGGGCGAAAAGCATCCTCAGGACCATTCTGCTAACATAGTTGTATAAGCCATGAATTTTGGTAATACAACACTACAATTCAGCAATTACCAGACATGAAAATTCCTGTTGCTGTTTAATTCACTACAGTGTACATGATCCCTGAGTACCTTGCAGGCTGAACAAGGACTGATAACAGGTCTGGGAAGAGACTATGCTGGCTTCTTGACATTGCAAATTCCTCCCAACGGGAATGACTGGCTAGGTCTCTCTTTTCTACCACTAGATTGATGAAATCAGCATATCGATTTTGGCATGAAGACTGTAAAGACGACAGTGGGAGAGGCTCAGTATTGTGCATCTGCATTTGAGATAGGGCAGGGCATCCTCCATGAACACATTCACAGAATAGTAAAACCCACGTGGTGCAGGTTTTTATTAAACAAAGAGAATTCTTGTGTTAACTGGTGAAAAATTGTACAAATGCAGTTTTATCCTTCTGCTTTTCTGAAAACAACCCAGTAGATGTGAAAAATTCCACAAAAAGAAGTGTTTTAAAAGAATCATATTGTTACAACACCAAGAATGGAAATACCCATGTTAAAATCATCTTTGACATCTTAGCTCCTGCTTCCTGTGAACATGTCTCACAGTACGTTCTTCCCATCTTATAGTCACATGTTACTTCTTGGCCTCATCCAGTAGCAATTATGTGATGCTTGCTGAATAAAGCATGGGCCATATAGTGGAATGGGATAGCAAGAGATGAATATAGAACAGTTTCATCCAGTGACTTCATCCAAATGTATAGTTAAGCACCTGAAGTACCGTCACTATAGAAAACAGAGTAGAAGAAACAGAGGAATTGAATTCATAGCAGCAACCTTCGTTTTAGCATTTTCTAGGTTTCTAAGAGCTTCGCTTCTCAATCTTAGCAATTCTTTGAAAGAAAAACACTCCAGGGTCTCACAGCACACTAAAGCTGATGAGAGTCAAGGAAGTCTGTAAGGACTGGAACTTCAGGCCAGGAGATGGGAATTTGGGCCATTCTGCCCTGTATAAAGTCCTGGTCTGCAGCTGAAAGTGCTGGATGGAATTTAATTTGTCTCCTGTTCATCTTTTAAACTAGAAAAAAGTAGAAGTATGATTGTTTTGAATAAAATCTTTCAGATACTGCATCACTTCAGATGAATGCTTTCTTCCCTCCAAGACTACCTGCTCCTCAGAATGGTCCACGTTTGCTTTCTCAAATTATCAAAGGCACACAAAATAAAGAACATGAATTAGGTATGCCACAGCTAAAGTGCAAATAAATGGCTCATGGGCATGGCGACAGAAACAGATCATAGAAACAAAGGTTTATCAATCTATTGTACTAGCAATGCAGTAGAAATGGTCTCTAATAAATGTGGTGGACAACACTATCCAGCAGGAATGGCTCACTGGAAATAAGTTAGGGCAGGATGGCCAAGCGGTGGCACGTGCGGTGCCCAGCACGGACCTGAAGCTCAGTATCCCGGCAAACAAAATCTGTGAATAACCCTGATCTAGAGTTTCCAGTCCCTGCAGTAGTGGTTAATAATAAACTCAGAGGAAAATATTTATTTTCTACTGATTAGCCAACATAAAGATTAGCTATACAAAGCTACTTGCCATTTTCTTCATCTAAATCATGAAAGCACAGTAATACCATCAGCTGTGACTCAAAGGAAATAAAAGATGAGTATTTTGGTTCAGGTACAAGGGTAAAAGCCCAAAATACAGAAATCACCGTCACAGGCATCAGTAATTTGTTCTCCTACTTTAACAGAGTATCAGGGGGCAAATTTCTTACACTGTGAAAGTTAATGGTAAAGCTTGTTCACTGCAGCAGGCGTCACCCCAATAACTGACTGGACTAACCACTCACAAACTGGTTTTTCTAGGTTATGTCAATTTTAATGAAGTAGCACAAGGCAGCTTACACAATTATTTCTGTGGATGAGACTGAGCTTTCATTTCTAAATCTGTAATTCATAATCTCAGACAGACACGCAGCATGAATTCACAGTTACTTTAGGGGTGTATCAATCTCAGGATAGATTCACCATGGGGCTTTTTTCTGGTGTGCGGTGGGATGTACACTTAAGAGAGTGACCAATTATGAGCGAGTCCACACTCACACAGAAGCAAAGAAACACAGTAAGGCAAAGATATGCTCCAAGCTGAAGAACCTATTGGATTGCAGAGATTAAGCTGCTGCATTTGACAAGTGCATTGTATGAGGGACAGTGTGTCACAACAGCACCCAGTATGAGGTCAGAAATGTGGACTATCACCTACACTGTCTTTGTGGATATCGAGAAGTGTTATGAATAGACCACAGCTCCTATTCAGGCAAGGCACAAATGCAGGCTTCAGGATAAAGCACCCATGCTTGAAAGCTTTGATAAATTTGGGAAACAAAAATATCACCATAAATTTCATGAGAATCTCTGAAGTTCTCAATTTCAGATTAGTGCAGATATCTTCGAATTGACTAAAGAAGTTTCACCCTAAGTAGTGACCTACTACATGCATTTTTAGGCAATTATAATTATCAAGGTTTGAAATATTACAAGACATGTAAGCAATTCTTGCTTTTTCGTTTAATAAAAACAATGGATGAGGCTTTGAGCAATCTGGTCTAGTGGGAGGTGTCCTTGCCCATGGCAAGGGGGTTGGAACTAGATGATCTTTAAGGTCCCTTCCAACCTAAACCATTCTATGATTCTATGAATACAAACTGTACTGATACCAGTATCTCTTTAACCATGTATTAAAATGGACTAAATTGTAAACAATACACATGTGAAAGGGGAGTATCAAGGTTTTGTGTACGGCTGTAACTTCACATTCCTGGCTTGGTATTTTTCCAAAGGACTGAAAAGTAAGAGTAATTGTAAATACCAAATCTGATACAAATTGTAGCAGTCTGGTATGCAGTGTGGCCCGTCTATATCACAGAAGTGCCTATGCCTCTGCAAGAAATGTTGATATAACACACAGTGTATATCTATAATTTCATTTTCTTAACACTTACTGTGGAATAGACTAATGTTAGTACAGGAATTATATACGTTTCACAGGATGATACAGATAGCAACTCACTGATGTAATTCAATCAAGCCCACAAATGCAGTCTGACAAGGTGTGAAACACAACCCACTGTCCTGCCACCCACACTGGAGTTTCAACCTCAAAACAACCTCCTTGCCTACACCCATTGCCTCTGCAGTGCTGAATTCATACAGACACCTACTTGCTGCTGCATATTAATGATGCATATTAAATGGTATTGCATATATAAGCACTGCACTGTTTTTACTGCAAGCCCATGCTAGGGGATGGCTCCTCATTTTTAACATATACTTATTGCTGGCCAACTTGCTGCTTCAGGAGAGTTTGCTGGATTCAGATCCTTAGCCTCATCTCTTGGTTAACCAGAATACCTGTTTATCTCTCACACTTGTTTATTCCTCAGCTTGTTAAAATGCAATTTTTCAAAATGTATTTAATGCTTATAAAATAATCCCCATGAGACTGAAATCATTTAATAAGGTCCTGACTCGAATGCTTCTGCCACGGAGTACCCATTGTAATGGTGGATGACAGCAACAAGCAGGTGCAAAGGGCTGTTCAATTAAACCATAGTAAAATCCAGGCATTATCCAGTATGTAATTACAGTGTTATTTGGATGTGGTAAACTAAAAAGCATCAGGTGAAATGAAAGAAGGCAACGCAATAGAAATTGCCTGTTTCTATTCAACACAAACTCCAAGACCCGAAGGTGAGAGGGGACAAACAAAACTGAAAATCATTGAAATAAATACAGTGTCCCAGTAACATGATGATAACTGTGGAAAGAAACCTTTATATGGAATAGTGTCTTTAAGGGAGATAGATAATATACAAAACATGCCAGCTTCATTTCAATGAGAATGCACATGTTTTTGTTTCTGCCGTTTCTTGTGGGTGGCAGCATAGCATTTGATACGATCAGTGCCCGTATTACAGGACCAAGCGTCTACCTGGAAAATAGAGGTTATTCTAGCAATAGATCTCTTCTGTTATTGCAGAGCTAGAACAAATTCTGCATTCATATTTGCAGCCTTTACACATTTTTGTAGTCCAACTAATTTAAAGAAATAAATAAAATGAACACGGTATCGACTTTAAGGGTCTCTTTTCTCTGTCTCACACACAGTAACCTGAAATACTGGGAGCAGGACCTAAACCTGAAAAGCTGTGTTAATCCAATGCCTGTTTCATCATCTCCCCTGGATGGATGTCCATGCCTGTGAGCAGCCTAAACAGAACTGAAGTAAAGCCTCCAGTCAAATGTGGCTGCTTTTCTGGCAGGCTGCATTAAAAGAGCAACTACACATGAATGCCGGCTTTATTAAACCTGGGCTGATTTAAGCAAACACAAGCCCCTGTGCTCTGTGCCAGGTAAACGGTGGAGCTGTCAGGAAGACGGGAGACATTTCCGGCTGAAGCTCCACAACACCCCTGGCCGGCAGAAGGCTGCTGGGCTGATGGCCTCCATGGTGACGGTCTTCCCTCTGTGGCACCGCTGCATGAGTGAGCTGCCAGCATCAAGATCTTGATTAAAAATGTGTATTTATTTAACATCCCGGTGGCACGCGTTCCACAAGCAGCCTTGCCCTGACCAGATTTAGCAGGGACTGCATAGGATGTCACCACCCCAGCGCGGCTCTCTGCCCTGCCAGGAGAGCCTACAGCTGCTGCAGCAGAAGCAACAGGTCCAGACAGCCTAGTTTAAAGGCACATCTGGTGAAAAAAAAACGTTTTTATCAGCTCATATCCCAAAGGGTGACCGGGGGAGGCTGAGGTGCCTGTGGGTTCGGCCCATCCATGGCTGCCCCAGGCCGGGGCGGATGACTGCCATTGCTGTTAGCCCCCCTGTAAAACAGGACGGTGCCTGGCGCCGGGGGGGGGTTCCGAAGACCAAGTCTTAATTTTCACATTCTTTGCTATCTGCAGCAAAGGAATGCCCGTCGCCTGACCAGAACCCAATGCGGAGGGGTAACGGGGCGACCCCCGGTGTAACATGAGGGAGTCCCCTGCTCCGCACCGCAGACGCTGCTGCGGAGCAACGTGAGGGAATCCAGGCCGTTTCCACAGGCGAGNATGGGGTGCGGTGCTGAGGGGAGTCCTGTCAGTCTGTGACCTCTGGAAATGCGCGGTGGGAAGGGAGTAGCTTTTGGGGGTTTATTTCGTGTGACTGGGTGAAAAATGCTGCGGGATGCCGCGGGGTTTGTGAAGCGCAACAGCCCTGCAACACCTCAGGGAAGGAGCTGTGGAAGGTGCTCAGCCGGG
>VYXH01007277.1:20730-42281 GCA_013397275.1 Burhinus bistriatus | reverse complement strand
CAAGCAGCGGGGGAGAGGCGGGTGCGCGTGGCGCAACCCGCTCCTCCCGGGACACCTCTGGGAGCGGCGGCCGCTGAGCCCACCGCCGGAACGGCCGCCGCGGATCGATGTCTCGGCGCTCGGCAGGCGGCGGCCGCCATGGCGCTGAGCGGGGTGCGGGTGCTGGAGCTGGCCGGCCTGGCGCCGGCGCCGCTGTGCGGCATGATCCTCGCCGNACCGGAGGATGTTTAAGGCAAGGAGTCATGCATGAGCGTGGGCATCGGTCCTGCAGTGATTTTCAGGCCTGCTGATATAATTCAATCCACATTTGTAAGGTTAGTGTAGAATCATAGAATCTTTTAGGTTGGAAACGACCTTTAGGAACATTAGGTCCACCTGTAATGTAGGTAAGACGTAGCAGGTAGTGGTCTGTCTCAGAGCTTATGATTCCTCTGAAGACAACAGATCTAACATGCTCTCTTCATTCATAAACCATACACAGGCACTCGTCTGATGCTCATGCATGGGCTATTTCAGTATCCCTGCGGCTCCTTGAGGATGCTGCTGTGTTGTGAAGACACTCATCATGGTCAGGTTGGATGGAGCTCTGAGCAACCTGATCTGGTTGAAGATGTCCCCGACTTGTTGCAGGGAGTTGGACTAGATGACCTTTAAAGGTCCCTTCCAACCCGACACATTTTATGATCTGAAGTGTTTTGGGGTTTCTGCAGTCAGTTTAGAAATAGAAGGCCATATCAGTTAAACGTCACACAGGCTTATGTGTCCTGTGTCATGGATAATGGTTTCCATTCTGTGATGTTTTTTACCTTAAGAACTTTTTGTTTTGTTCCTCAGAAGCTGTGCAAACAAAATTAAGAATTAAATTCCATTTTTCATTGTAGCTAGTTTTCTATTTTCTAGTTTTTGGGGTTTTTTTCTTCTTATCATGAAGTTTCTATTTTCTTTGGTTTTATAGNACCGGAGGATGTTTAAGGCAAGGAGTCATGCATGAGCGTGGGCATCGGTCCTGCAGTGATTTTCAGGCCTGCTGATATAATTCAATCCACATTTGTAAGGTTAGNTTTTTTTTTTTTTTTAGAAAAAATCTGGAAATGCAGGTAATTTTGTAACTAGACATTAGGTTTTATGGGCCTGTAACTGAACTAGGTCAGTCTGTGATCCAGCATGAAGCTGGTGTGAACCAAGGAGAAGATGAGGGCCCAAGTGGCAGGAGAGTTTCTTTAAACTTGCATATACCATTGACCTTCCAACAATGACTTTGTGACATGAGGGGTTATTTGGCACCCAGTTCTCACTTGGACTTTTGAAAATGTTGCTCTTTGCCACATTTCACTTCTTTCTTCTTGGCATTCATCATTTGCCACTGCCCAGTGAGTAATACAATAGAAGTAGATCTTTAGGAATTTGGAGATTTAGTAATATTATGGACTAGTCTGTGAAACAAGTTACAGGCATTGAAGTTATATTATCCCTTTCCCTCCAAAATGTCTCTCTGCAGTGTTAGTATAGATTATAGGGCATAGTCTGACCAAGCTGCATTGAGCCAGTAAAATTCTATCATTTATTTGCAACTTGAATTTGCTTCTTTTAAAACCACTCTTTTAGAACTGCAAGATCAAAATTTTACCCTTAATTACTGTAAACCCATGCTGACCAAACCTACATTTCATTGATTTCTATAAGTTCCTTATTCTCTGCATTACAAAAGAACACATTTTCTTTTGTACAGTTGTTGCAAATCATTTATGGAATAATGGCACGGTCCATTTGCATCAGCAGGTTAAAAGATACAGGAGAACAGGGAGTACTGAGAGGTTAATATGGTGAGGAAAGTATAGTCCAGTGAAAGATGGAAGCAATTTCAGGTTATTTTAATGTGCAAAACATAAAAGTTTGCTCTTTCTCTCTCTTTTTTTTTTTTTTTACAAGCCTTTGGTAGCTTTCTCTCTCATTCCACACTACATGGATTACAGCACGTTGGCTGGCAATCTTTTGGGGAATTAAAAAAAGGAGAAAAAGCTGAAAAAAAAAAGGACCCTAAAGCTTAATTTCCACTTAATTGGCTTGTATTCAAAATGTATGCAGCATGTTGGTAATTTATAACATTCTGGCTGTTCACATTGTAATATGGATACTGAATTGAAATGTATTACTTCATAAATTGCAATTCAGTTCTTTTGTTGTATAATTTAACTTTGAACTGTGTATGTTTTGAGTCTTATTAAAAATAAATGTGAATTAGGATTCTGTGCCTTTGTCTTCTTAAGGTGTCATGGAAAAACTTGGGCTTGGTCCAGAGGTCCTTCTACACGAGAATCCCAGACTCATCTATGCTAGACTTACTGGATTTGGCCAGACAGGAAAATACGCCAAGTCAGCAGGTCATGATATCAATTATTTGGCTTTATCAGGTAGGCTGTAAAATTTACTGCCCAATAAAGTTCCCCCCTTCCCCCCCTTAAATCAAGACTGAATAATTTATTGAAAGGTTATTTGCAAATAGCTCAAATTAGCTGAGGTGCAGTCTGATGACACAGCTGAGCAGGTCTGAAGCATCTCTGTCAGTGAAAGGAGGGTTTCCTTCTCTTCCCGTGTGCTTCTCCCTGCTCCCTTCTCTCCCGTCAGCTCTAGCGCTTGCTTAAACCACTCTAGAAACTCCCTCACAAGTCAAACACTAGCCTGGAGAAATGAGGATGTTTTTCTGCCAGGTTATTGAGGTGAAACAGTTCATTAAGGGATCCAACAAACATAAAAAGCACAAGAAAGGAGGAAACATGGCCTAGATAGGCTGTTTGTTTTGGCAGCAGCAGCCTCCAGCTGTTAGGCTAGATCAGCATGTCTTCTCAGGCTTTGTGCTGTTTTATCTGAATAAAGTTTTTATACATTTTTGTCTTTCTTTAGAGCCTCTCCTAGAAAATCTGTATGCTTATAATCCTGAAAGGGCTGCAGATTATTTTGTGTCTTTGTGAGCAGCTTCTTTTGAGCGAAGAAAAAGTAGGCAGCCTAAGCCATTTGAGCTCTTGTGCTTTTCTGCTGTAAATCTCTCTCCATTGATACCAATTGAAAGGAAAGTAGGCTTAAAATAAAGTGGCAATGCTGTGTTTCTTTAAGGTGTTGTAGAGGGTATGCTGGTTTTAAGTGTCATGTTTCTACAAGTAATGCAGTAACAAACAATAACAAAAGTATGCAACTCTGGTAATAGCAATCAGTGTGTCATGCATGGCCGAACCTACTGCTGTTCACACTGCTGCTGTCTCTGCTGCTTCTCCAGGCCTGTGAGGGAGGAGAGAAGGTGGCCCAAGAACTTCTTGGCTTCCCACTGGATAAAGCATTTCTTTTACCCCCAGCAAAGGCAAGAGCAGAGGCACTGCAAACATCATGATTTGGTATCACCTACTACGGGGAGTCATTGTGTTAAGGAACTAAGTTTCTTCAGGGATGGGTTCAGTCTTCCCCCATTATGTTAAGATTGTCAGAGAATAAAAAAGATTAATGATTTCAAATTATTATGATATCTTTATTATTAGCCTAGGGAGAGAGTCAGTACAGAACAGTATAATCCATTGCTACCTTAGATTGTAGTACTTTCTATTTACAAAAAGAAGTGATTTTTTCTCTGAAGCTGATTTAATCAGTAGTATTTTGGTTAGTGCTATCTTCCTGAAATTAAATTATTTTGCTTGAAATAGCGCAGGTCAAGTTTTTCTGCCTATTTAAAGGAAGTAGGACAAGGTGTTTGAGAAGTATCATTCCTCAAAAATGAGATCTCGTATCCTGAGTATTTTCCTGATGAGCTTTGTCTTTCTTTAACTAAAAAATGGCTTGCATTAGAAACTCCAGATACAAGTTAATGTGTTAATCTGCTGCTGCCTGTGACAACCTTTAGGCTGTTAAAAATGAGGTTTTAGTCAGCAACAGGGGTTTATGCTTGCATTACCGGCTTTGAAAACTTCTTTATACTGTGCACTCAGTTGCTTGCCCTTCAGAAGTGCAGTAGACCATTAACTAACTAAACAGCTCATCAGAATCGTGCAGTTCTCAGGAAGTTTTGACCATGTATGCTGCAAGTCTTAGACCTCAGGCTCAGGCATAGGAGAGATACGATCATACTGCAGTTTCTTGCTTGCCCTAGGGGAATCACTGTGAGGGAACTACAAAGAATAAGGTGACAGTAAAGAGGTTGTTCAGGATGGCAGAGAGATGCTAACAGATTCAAAGCTCCATCTGAAGTAAACTGACTTAGCCTTTGCTCTACTCCCTTTCATTTCTGCATAATTTCTGGCATAAACATAGGTTCCCTGTGTCTGTGCTGCATGCTTTCTGTGTTATTCACCCATTCCTCTTATACATAACCTTTTTTTTTCCAAAGGTAGTTGAAGAGGGAGGATACTACTGAAGTGCAGTTGTCAGTGTGAAATCCTTTGCTATGATTATTAATTCATGGGTTATGCGTACAGAAGACTGTACATCTCCATTTTTACTTTAGAAGATTCAAAGAAGAACAATAATTTACCAAAGTTTCTTTGAGGCGTGTTCATAACGCCTATTGAATTCTTATGGGGGAGGTTCTATGCATGTACAAGGTACTAATAGAATTACTGCATACAAGGTTTTTTTGGCTGAAATTTTGACCCTATATAGCCAAATTATCAATGGTTTGTCTGTGAGACTTTTATTAATCTCTTTGATTAAATGCATCTTCACTAATACAATTTCATACATTGTATTCTTTTGTGAATTAAAGAGTAACTATTTGTTAAGACACAGCTGAGTAGAGACAGAATACTGTTGGTAGAAGTTTGCTTTATACCTTATTTAAGTGCATAGACTGAAAAGAATGACACTTTCATTGTAGAAATACAGACATGCATGTTTATAATTACTCTGATACTTATGTTTTGTTTGCTTTGCTGTCAGGTGTGCTGTCAAAGCTGGGTAGGAAAGGTGAAAATCCTTATGCACCCATAAATCTTCTGGCTGATTTTGCTGGTGGAGGTGTCATGTGTGCACTGGGCATTATTACAGCCCTTTATGAACGTACCAAATCTGGCAAAGGGCAGATCATTGATTCAAGTATGGTAAGTTTGGTCTGAAGGAGGGTGGGGTTTATTGGGTTTGCTTGTTTGCGTTTTTTCCTACTGTAAGTCTGTATAAAGGAGGAAATTGGAGCTATTCGTAAGGTTTAAAACTGAGAACTTGAGAAAGAGAAAGTAAGTGCAGTGACAAGTGGTGTTCCTCAGGGGTTGGTACTGGGACCAGTACTATTTAACATCTTTGTTGGTGACATGGATGTAGGGACTGAGTNAGAAGGACATGGGCCTGTTGGAGCGGGTCCAGAGGAGGGCTGCAAAGATGACAGAAGGTTAGAGCACCTCTCCTATGAGGACAGGCTGAGAGAGCTGGGGTTGTTCAGCCTGGAGAAGAGAAGGCTCCGGAGAGACCTTATAGCAGCTTTCCAGTATCTGAAAGGAGCCTACAAGAAATCTGGCGAGGGACTTTTTACAAGGGCATGTAGTGATAGGATGAGGGGTAATGGCTTCAAACTAGAACAGGGTAGATTTAGATTAGATATTAGGAAGAAATTCTTTACTGTGAGGGTAGCAAGGCATAGGTTGCCCAGGGAAGTTGTGGAGACCCCATCCCGGGAAGTGTTCAGGGCCAGGTTGGATGAGGCTTTGAGCATCCTGGTCTAGTGGGAGGTGTCCTTGCCCATGGCAAGGGGCTTGGAACTAGATGATCTTTAAGGTCCCTTCCAACCTAAACCATTCTATGATTCTGAGTAATCTCATAAAATGGCTACTCCTTCATGTGCAAGCAGTTTTCACGTATCACTGTAGCCGTAACATCCTTATGACATGGGACACATACTGCGACTCTCCCCTATGCCATTCCTTGTCTTTCCTTTTACCAGTCTGCCGTCATCAAAAAAATATTAGCTGTACATATTTAATGGGTAAGTTTGGTATATGGAAATAGGGTGTATAATAAATAATTAACATCATGCATAACAGCAAAAATGATGATCCTGATAACATAAAGAATTGCATTAGCTTTATCCAAGATACATCTGCTTAGGAATTTGTGACAGGTCAAGTCTTACTAGACACTGTTCTCTCGAATAATTACACTGCCATGGATTATTGCCAAGAAGTCAATTTCAAACACTTTGTGTTAATGTGGTGTAAAATAAATGAAAAGCTAAATTACCTTAATACTGAATGCTATGGAATTTTTCACTGCAAGGCCACCTACTTAACACAGAGGAAAATACATATTTACATAAATCCTTGAAACCTATATTAGCTGCAAGTCTCTCTCTTTTTCTGTTTTTCTTTTTAAAGAGCATTGCAGTTGAAATTTGATCTCCCTACAAGGTGTTGTGATACAGTGAAGGCTGTGATTTGGACTTAAATATAAATTGAAAAAAACTATATTAATTGAAAAAAATCCCCTTGCTGAAGAGGTCTTGAAGGCAGGAGAACAGCAAGAGATGTTAGCTATCTTGACTTGAGGAGGTTTTTGACAAATTCACATGACATTCTCAGAAGCAGGCTACGGCATTATGGTTGATATGAAAATTCTATGCGATCAGTGCAAAACTGATCTAATGTTTTTACCCTTACAATAGTTATTAGTAGTTGATTGTCAAAATGAAAAACTTATCAGCTGGAGCTCACAGACATCTGTTAGTTTTTTTCATTTTTTTCTCCAATAAGGTGAATGATGGATGACCAAATGCGTTTAGTAAATTTACAGATGATATGCACGTGGGAAGAACGACAAGTATGTTGGACACTCGGATTAGAATTGAAAATGACCTTTTCAAATTGGAGAAATGACCTGAAAAAAATTGGCTGAAATTAATGGAAACCACTGCTCTGTAGTTCTCTTAGGCAGAAACAATTAGCTGCACAAATGCAGTATGAGAACAATTGGCTAAAGTATAATCCTGGGGGTTTGTAGTAGTCACAAGCTGAACATGTGTCAACAATATCATGTTTTTTTAAACACACACACACACACACACACACACTGTATTAGGATATATAAACAGGAAATAGAGCCAGCAAAGATTCTGAAGTAGTTCTAATCTATTCAACATTTTTAAGGCCTCAGGAAATTACTGTTTCTGACACTGGCCATCATCTTTCAAAAAAAAAGGACCAATTTGAGGAAGTCTGAGAAACAGAATAAAAGTGAGTGTGAGTCCAAAAACATGACCTACAATGGAAAATTGAGAGTTTGTATATTTGTGAAGCAAAAGTGGTGCAGAATTATGACAAGTCTTCAAATATTTAAAAAGATATCTCTTGTAGTTTTGAGTATTACCTTATTTTCACTATTGGTAGTTTAAGGCATTAAAAGAATTTGTTATGAGGCGAATCAATGTAAGTCTGCTAATGTCCTAATAAGATCTCTGGCCGGTTGGGAATGGAATGTGTTGTGGGTTTTTTTAAGCCCTCAAAATGGAGCCAGACTCTTTTCAGTGGTTCCCAGTGACAGGACAAGGGGCAACGAGCACAAGTTGGAACACAGGAAGTTCCATTCAAACATAAGAAAAAACTTCTTTAAGGTGAGGGTGACAGAGCACTGGAACAGGCTGCCCGGGGAGGTTGTGGAGTCCCCTTCTCTGGAGATTTTCAAGACCTGCCTGGATGCAGTCCTGAGTAATGTGCTCTAGGCTTTCCTGTGTCAGCAGGGGAGTTGGACTGGATCTCTAGAGGTCCCTTCCAACTCTGAAAATTCTGTGATTCTGTGATTCTCTCAGTTTTTTCTTGTCTCATAATTGTGGAATATACAGTTCCCTGCTGATGTTCCTGGTGTCTTGTGAAATGGATGGAATATTCTTCAGTATCACTCGATGTACTTTACCTGGCATTTTGTTATGTTCCTTTCATTTGAACAGACTTCCAGTGAGACAATTGATGAAAAACATACATGCATCATCAACAGCAAAGACAGTTAAACAGACTGGGTTGATGAGCCTGTTTTTGTATCTAATTTTGTTTCATGGAAGTAGATATTTTTAAAATCACACTACTGGAGCATTTCAGTTGTCATTTTGTTTTAACATTCTTTTTTATTTAATAGGCCTATTACTTAAGGTGCTGTACAGTTTAGATAGTCTGAATATATTGACAACTCTGACACATGGTGGAATTTTCTACAGTAGAAGAGGGAAAATTAATTTTTTTAGAAGCTTTGTGTCCTCAGGATTACTTTTACTAAGTTTTCATCTTACTTCATTGATTGTTTTACTGACCACCTGTTTGTTTTTTCCTTTTATTGCAATGTCTATTTTTCTGAAGTCATCTACTAAAAAATAATTATTTCTTGTCTTTGAGATTAAGATATGGATTTTTGTGATAGAAGAATTTGTTATTCATCTCTTATTTCTAATTAGTATGCTGAAAAATGGCTTGGGAACATTCTTATGATCAGTTATATACACATAAGGAACTCCTCTAGTTAGTGGAACTAACATCGTACAAAAAGAAGGTAGAGAGGATCAGGCCAAGGGCTAGATTTGCATCATCTGGTTACAGTGTCCAGTGTTATCATTGCTCTGCATAAAAAGTAGACACTGGGTCCTGCATTTCAGCTGTCTACTTCAGAAGAATTAAACGCCTGGTCTGAATTGATCAGTGTTAGTTGCTGTCTCTTCTCATTGAATATATAGGGATCATAGGTATCTTACAGTGAGCCTGATAGTTCCCACGTGCTAAGTAGGATGTGGAGTGGACACCACGATATGATACAGTAGGCACAATTGAACATCTGCACTCTTGCACCACACTGGAATAGAGGCATGTGAGTTGAGACCACACTCCAAATTCAGACACACAGACTTCCGCTGATGGTAGGCACCTGACCAAGCATGAGTCACTCTTTATGAAAAGACAGCCACAGAAGAGGATGGTGGTAATATTCACTTGCATAATAGTCTTATGGCAAGAGCATTTAGCTGTCCAACAGAAGACTGGCGTTCCAGGTTTTTTCTCAGCCTGGAGGTATTCAAAACCAAAACTCCCACATCCTAGAGGTATTCATCAGTCACGGGGATAAAGATTATGTTGGCATGGGTTCATTCTCAGTTTTGTTTGACTGTTTCACTCTGCAGAAGAAGACTTGCGGAGCAGACAGGTCACCCAGCGTGGTGGTGCCTCTGGGTTCTTGTCCGTGCTTCAGAGACTGCTGATGCTTTTAGCATGGGCAAGCCATTAAGTGAAATACAACTCTTGCTGTAATCATTCTGCAGTTAGCTTAAGTGGAGTCTCCCCATGTTGTCCTTTTCATGTTTTAAAAGAAAGTGACCACATTAGTCTGTGTGGTGTTATTTGAGCCTGCCTTTGGAGGTTTGGTGCAGATGTTAGACACCTTTTTATTTGTCTCTGAATTGCAGTGGGCCTGAGGCAGAAGCTAGCTGTCCAGTTGCCCAGCCAGGGATATTTCTAAAGTCCCCATATCAGTCCAAAACAGATGTGCTGTTTTATTTTAAGTGTTTCCAGAGTAAGTGGCAATGTACATAGGTATTGCAAGTAGTTCTGTCAGCATCAAAATCTAATTTGCTGTTAGAGCTTATTCTGATACTATCTCCATCTATTATTATCCCTACTTCCAATGTTTTTTATGTATTTTTTGTTAATATGAGCAGTGCAAGATCAGATCATTAGTAAAGCAAACACTATTTTTATATCCTTGCAATCATTTTACAAATATGTAGATGAAGGTATACAGTATTTTTTCATATGAAAGTACTTTAATTGACTTTAACACATGACAAGTAGGGCAGAAGTATTCCTGTCTGTGTGGCAGGTACTTGAGAAAGAGGCCAAGTAATACACATTAAATGAAGAAACCTTCATGACTGCATACTTCAAAGATCTGCATGTTTTAGATTCTTGCCTAGGAAAGTAGAAACTAGTAGATCTTTCCACATGAAAATTCAGTAGCTTTTTATTTTGGTACAATCTCTGTGTTTTTCTCTGTAGACAGTATTAGGTTAATTTTACACAGCTGAAAATGCATTAATCAAAATGACACTCAAAATGTTACAGGTTTTTCTCTGTTCCACTGAAATATGTCTGGCCATATCCTGTTATTGCCCCATCTTCTCTTACAGTTTTTCTAATGCAGTTGGAAGAAAATGGATTTGGCTGGTGAGCAAAACTGTAGGATGTGAGTTTGCTTGGAAAGACTGGTACAAGCTTGATACTTAGTGAAAGGCTGAACAAACTGAATTTTCATCTGATTGTACTCCACGTGGCCAAAACTTCAAGGAGCAAATTGGAACAAGATTAATCATGTTCTCTAGTGTTGTATTCATCAGACACTTCCCTATTTAGAGACTACCTTGCTATGTCTATGTACCTGCCAGTGGGAGAATAATTTTTATTTTAATTTAGTGATGGAGATGAGCTTCCCAGTTCCCATGGTATAAGAGAGCTTTAACCTTTGATTTCCTTCCTATTTTCTTCTAAAAATAGCAGTCATTACAGTCAGGAAATTCAAAGTTAATGTTGAGATAAGAATTTTATACTTACAGGTATAGGCATCCTGGTTTCCAGAGGTTTAGAAGGCTTGACAGTGGTCAGATACTTAGTGTTCTATAGAGCGAAGAATCTTGTCCCACAACCTAAAATCACTTATATTCTCTTTGTGAACTCCTAATGATTACAAACTTGCTAAGTGAGGTAACTTTGTGCATTGAAAGTGTTATCCATCTGAAGCTGCATTATTACATTTATACTCCTTCTTATTCTCTAATTCTAGATATTTCATATATTCATATAAACAGTAATTGAAAATTTTAAGAAATTAAACTGCTTACCAGAGATTTCATTATTAAAAATCTTAACAAAGGACAGAACCGGTAGTAGTTTTTTGCTATTTTGTTTTACGTAGAATTAAGGTAACATGTCAACTAATTTACTGAAGCTGTTACTTTTTCCTTATAAATCTTCAAGGTCGAAGGAGTAGCATACCTCAGTTCTTTCCTGTGGAAATCACAAAATATGGGATTTTGGAACAGACCTCGAGGTGAGAACCTGCTCGATAGCGGTGCACCTTATTATGAGACCTACAAGACCTCTGATGGAAAATTCATGGCTGTTGGGGCCATTGAGCCTCAATTCTATGAGCAGTTAATAAAGGGTAAGTAGCCTGGAGCAGTTGTTTCACATCAGCAAAGCGTGATTGATTGAATGAATTCTTTAGTACTTGATTTTGATTCATGGCATTGGTTATGTTGATTTCTCTATAAAAGCCAAACACTTCTTAAAGCTGATTGGGAAGTAGTGTAGCAGTTTAATTAACTTTTTTCTTCTAGCAATTAATTTCTTTCTTTTTGTCCCTTTTTCACTTTACCCTTAGAAACGAGACTTAAATTAAAGGGTTTATTATTTTATTTTATTTCGTGTTTATTCTCTTTCCATTATTCTGAATATGAAGAATATAAAAAGTTCTCAATCTAATTTTAGTTTTGCTTAATCAGTAGAAGGGATACTAACAAACAGTATACCTAAAGTGGATATACCCAGTGAATCACTTTTGTACATGCATGACTTACATGTGGTAAATCTTTGCTGAGTGAGGGTGGCAGTGGAGTAACTCCTTATTCTTGTTCAGTCTCCCCCCCACTGATTATTCCATGAATTGCAGCATGGATACCTGTACTGGTTTCAGCTGGGATAGAATTAAATTTCTTCACAGCAGCTTGTATGGGGCTTTGTTTTGGATTTGTGCTGAAAACAGTGTTGGTAACACACTGATGTTTTAGTTACTGCTGAGCAGTGCTTACACAGCATCAAGGACTTTTATGTTCCACTGCCCCACCAGCAAGTAGGTTGGAGGTGCACAAGAGTTGGGAGGGGACACAGCTGAGACAGNCTGGGAGGCTGGTGGAGGGGCCACTGCTCGGGGCCTGGCTGGGCATTACTCAGTTGATGGTGAGCAATTGTTTTCATTTGCATCACTTGTCTTTCTTGGATTTTATTTTACTCTCTGTTCCCCCCCACCTTTTCCTTACAATTTTTGTTGTTGTTGTTATTATTATTGTTGTTGTTTGTTTGTCTATTTGTAATTATTAAACTGTTTTTTATCTCAACCCACAAGTTTCTTTCTCATGTTTACCCTTCCAATTCTTCCCCCATCCCGCCGAGGGGAAGGGGAGCGAGCAAGCAGCTGTGTGGTGCTTAGTTGCTGGCTGGGGTTAAACCATGACAATTCCTCTCACAGGCAGTTACTACCAGCTCAGCCCTAATCAGCTATGTTGTGCTAACAAGACCATAGTCAGTGCACAGGGCCTACACTTCCAGGAGTTTTTGAAATTCAGTAGCATGGTGAGATGAAATGAAAAGTATGAGGTTGGAAGATGGGTTATGCCTTTGGTGAGCAGGATCCCAAAGAGAGATACTCTTCTGTACACTTTGGCTTTGTACTCTTGCAGCCCGTGATGCTCCCGAAGTTCTTGCATGTCTGTTTCTCTAAATGGCTGCTTCTTTGTATAGCTTAAAAAGGGATATGCAATTGCATTGAATACCTAAATTGGTACATGCTGATACATGAAATGCATAAGGCAGGCTCCTGGAGTGACTCAGGGACATGTCCAGCATTATGTGGTGCCCCCAGATCAGATGTCAAGTTTGGAAGAGCCATGTTCTTGGCTGAAGAAGCTGATACTTTGTCCCTCATTGTCCTGAGAATAACCTGTTTGTGAAGTCCAGCTCTAAGCTACTCGATCTTGAAGAAGAAAATATAGTTGATTATTCCACACTTTGCAGTTCTTTGAAATGCTATTCTCATCCAATCCCGTGAGATTTTTTTGCTTGCAAGAAATGGAGTTGGAGAACAAAAATAAATATAAAGATATCAAAGTAAAATGTAAGACCTTGCTCTGGAAGTTAGGGAATTTGGAATTCCAATACACATCTTCAGGGAGAATGTCTGTATTAAATACAAAGGAAAAAAAAAAGAATAAGGCTGCTTACTCAAATACCCATATGTTTGGCTTAAAGTGATCAAACACTGCCCTGCAGTATTCATGCCATTCAGTATTTTATTCTTCTGTAGAGATTAAGTTGAATAGCACTTACTTTTAAGCTACAGGAGTGGGATGGAATCTATATTTGTTAAAAAAGAAAACAAATTCTGTAATGGAGTCTGGTCTTCTTTGTTTGTCACTCTTCTCAGTGAACCTTTGCTGGACGCTCCAGCCTTCTTGCATTGATCATTGCTACAGGGCGAGACTAGGGCCTTTCTCTCTCAACCAGCCAGTCAGCTTATCTAGAAAGAAGACTGATGGATGAATCCAGTGGTCAGGCAATATAAAACCATCACTGATTGGTCTCTGTAGTATTTAGGTAACTCTTTACTGCAGAAAACACTAAAATTCTCTGTTTTCCACTTAGTTGTTTCTCAGAAATCAAGAGCATAAAATTGGAGCAGCAACCATGAATGCAGCTGCCTATATTGGGGCACCCACATTGGACAGCTTTAGTTTCATGTTTGAAAGTATTCCTTATGCTTACAATGCACAGAAATGGCTGAAGTTCCAAAACCAGTTATTCCAGCAATAAAGAACTGGTGTATCCATTTGTAAGTAGACAACAACTGCAATCACACCTGTGCCTGTGTTTCAGTCTGTTTCTGTCATATTTAAAATATCCAACATACAGACTACAGTCTTCTAAGAAAATTTTGCTTTTTGGCTTTCGTTATATCACAGTCTTTGCTTGTTTACAGTCAATAATTTGTCTTTCTTTGTTTTGTAAAAGTGTTGTTTAAAGTGTCAGACAGAACTCAAGATTTTTTCACAATATTGCATTTAAAATAAGTGCTCTTTCTTCATTGTGTTTTAGGTGCATATTACAAATTGTTCAGATTTTCACTTAGAAAATGTTTATCCCCTTCAGTAGCTATGGTTGCAAGCTTTCTGCAGCAGTAGTGTACTAAATTAGAACAGCAGATCCTTCTTGTGGCTTAGGGATTCTTTCCTTTCTGGGATGTCTATTGCAGAAATTCAGTTCAGACTTTGACCGTTTGAATGTTATAGGGAAGAAAAAGCTGCTTGTGAGAATTGTATTGCTCTTCACAAATCTGAGCAGCTTTGACTTAGGCCGAGTTGTCTGTTCAAGGCATTAATTCCCTACTTTGAAGTGGTTTTAAAATGGCATGTTCCAGTTACAATTTCCATAATTTTATTTCATACATTTCCCCATAGTTCTGGTCGATTCTGCTGGTGAACAGTTTGGTGCTGTTCCAGATAAAATATATTCAAAAGCCACTTTGTGTCTCTCTGTCCATATTCAGAGAGTAGGTTACTTTTGCCACTCCTGTATAATGAGAACAGAAGGATATGGGATCTTGCAGATATAAGAGCTGGAGATTTAAAGATTGCAGAATTGAGAAAGGAACATGATTTCTGAAGCATTTGTCACTGCTCACAGAATTCTGCTTAGCAAAAGTGAAACTAATGTCCTTTTGGTTTTGGTTCACTTCGGTGTTTCCCTGCAGAATTAGGAACCCTGTGCTGGACCAGAGTGCAGTTAGTGACATGAGGAGGAAAGTTCTTAAGAGGTCTGCAGAGGGAAAATAACTAAGTTTAAGAAAATACAGCATCTTAATTTGAGAAGATTGTCAGCAGGGAAAATTAAATTTCTGCTTACCACAAATTTATGACTTTTTTTTAAAAAAAAGGTTATATAAGAAACTGAAGCTATATAAAATAGATATGGTAAATAATTGCTGTAGTAGCTATAGTATTAGGAGTTGTATTCTGGCCTCACTATAGACTATTTGCTGTTAACAAACATGCTGTAATCCTTTTGCTTATATTAATTTTATTACTATGGAAGTCAGCCAGTAAATAAGTAAAATACCTTTGCATCTTATGAAAAATCTGAGGTAAGAAACATGCTACTAATGTTGTCTCAATGTTTTGATAAAAAGAGACAGAATGTCTTCCAACTGACCTGTAAATTACTTCTGCAAGATTTCTCTTCGTTTTTAGCAATATGTTCTGAGTATTGCTGTAGCCAAGCTACAGGAGGCCTGTAGAACACAGTAAATTTTGTGTATCAGGTGAGAAGTAAAGGTTTGGTTCTGCATTATCGTGTGGTGTAAACTCGGTTACATAAGGTGAACTTAGTATCAGCTTACGTTGATGTGAAAAGCACTACGAGTCACTAAATTCTGAACATGTATTTGAGAGTACTCCTTTCATACTACTTGGATATTCCTACATTGTGTGACTTCCATTTAAAAAGAAGGGGGAAAAAAAGGAAGCACTTGAAAAACATAGTTTACATCACTATGAAGGATTTTCAGAGGGCTCTCCATTTTGTAATTGTAAAGTATTGTGCACAGTATTAAAAATCTGCTAATGTACCGAACTCAATACATTGTTATTAAGATGTGCAAAGCAGGCAAACAGTTTCCTCATTAAATTTTAGACACTCTCAGTTACACATAACGTTAAGTTCTAATTGAATTTTTCTATTATGATAAGCCTTAAACATTGTACAGATACTGCGGAGGACAAGCTTCTGGTTTTGCTGCACCAAAACATCACCAGTTATGGTAATTAAATATATAAACTTGGAGTACAGCTATGGATGCATTTGCAGTGATAATCTGATAGTATTCTAGGCCTGATCAGCCTTTTGCTGAAGTGTCACTTTCTTAAAAATTATTTAGTTTTAGAAACTTTGAGCAGAGAAAAAACTTTACATAGTTACTTTAATGAAAATTCACTACTGTCTTGGAATATTGTGAAGTTCAATTCCCTCTCAGAGTGAGAATGAATTATATTTAGAGAGAGAGAGAGCAATGGCATACACCTTATGGCTGTGGTTTGAGCCAGAATTAAGGATTCCCATAGATGGTTCTATTCAGTGATGTTGTGGCAATGTAATTTCAAAATTACTGTGCTATAAGCATAGAGTGTTGAAAAGAAAATCAGCAAGTTAAAACAAGAAAATTCTGAACAAAGCTCTGCTAAGGATCCTAAAAATATTCTTTTAAAATAGTATGGCTGAAGTACTGTAAGAAACTGTTTATTTCCAGCATACCAAAGCAACTTCACTGATTTATCTAATGAATTTTACTGTTTCCTCTGTCTTGAAATAGGTGCCTATTTTTACTGCAGTTTGTCTAAGAAGTTCTATAGAAACAGATGTTTCAATTTGTTGCATTAATAAATGACATGCAGATATATATAGGCGACTTAAAGCTATACCATTATAAGGAGACTTAATTTCTCATTTTTCAAAAGTCGTTATTTCAGAGCTGTTATTTCAAAGCTGGGCTTTTCTAAACAAAAACCCCTAGATGAAAATTTGAACAAAAAAACTTGGAAACAAGTTGTGATTGCTTTACCAGATATTCTGTGTAAAAGATACTTTGCTTTTGATTATGTTGGGTGAATTCTGTCATCCTGTGGTATCCCAAACAATTCTGTGCTGTGTAATTGTTTCCTTGTTGACTCAGTTGCTCCTGCTGTGATTCTGTTCATCTGTACCACAAATGGTTAGCACAAGCTGGAAAATTAGAAGCTGTAGTTCTTAAATGCTGTCGGTTCATGCTATTTAAGGTTGGATTCTTCAGTGGTCAATGGAAAATCAGCATGTAATATTAAATTCCAGGTTCTGCATATTGTTCTATTTTGCTAGAGCATGTATGGTTAGGTTCAGCGAACTTTCCATCTGGCACGATCTTCAAATATAATTGTGTAATCAGATAATGGTAGAGCTCTGTTCATGTTGGACTGGCTACTAGAACGCAACCATAATTAATAAGCAAATAAATACTTATGAAACAATGTTTCCAAGTGACAAGATTTCATGCACTGAAACAGAATCTCAGATAGTGTGTTGTTAATCAGCTTTACTTATTGTGGAAGGTAAATTTGCCTCATCTCCTAGTTCTGAAGTAAACTATATAGCACTGTTCATCTTCAGTATTATACTTTGAAAATTACCAATCAAATTAATTTTGAAAAACATTGTTAGATTCTATTTAGTTATGCATGTTTAACCACTATGAGTAATCTTCAGCTGATCTTTTTTTAGGATGATATGAATGGTTATGAAGGCTAGATTGTGAGTTCAGTGATTTAAGGTGCACGTGACTTAGTAACTCAATGAGGGCTAATGTTTACCTTGTAGTAATACTTATCCTGATGTTCATAGGAATCTCTAATTGTGAAAATGCTTATTCTGTCTTTGACTGTGTTGATTTTCTTCTGAACACAAACAACTGCAAGGCTGTATTTCTGAGTCTAGAGACTGGCAATTTCTCTGTGTTCTCCTGTGCAGTACCAAAGTAAGATTTCAAAGCATGTATTCATTTTCAAAGCTACTATTTAAGAATCTTGTGATCAACAGTGAAATTCTTAGATATCATGATAACTTGGGGGAGACTGTGAGCCCCAAAAAGTGCAGGAAGTAGAGGTTATGAGCAGAAAGAAAAAACTTGAAGAGCAGAAGAATGGACATTATCTTCCTTTGTTCTCCCCTGTATGTTTCAGTAGCTATATGTCTACCCCTCTCAGTGATAAGGGAGCTATAGAAATAGAAGATACAGAAAGTTTTTTCTGCCTATCTACAGGTAAAGATCAGAGGTAAATTCTACCTGTAAACAGGCATCCAGTAACCAAGCCTGTTAGCAGCTGCAAGTCAAATCATCAATCTGATACCAGATATCCAAAGATATAAGAAAGAATGCTTAAAATTAAATGTTTGCAGAACTCCCCATTTACTCTTGCCTTTTACACCGAGCTGTTGTTTTCTTAGACCAGCTCCTTTTGTTGTTTGTGAAGTATTAAGATGATAGCTGTCCTCTAGCCTTTCTAATTCCTCAAATTAACTTCTTTCTTATCCCTGCTTTTTCTGAATTTTCCCTGCTACATTCACGCTCCTGATTTTCAAGATGTGACTATTTGGATAGCCTTCAATGCACCACTTCTGATTTCTTTCTGATATCGTAGACTCTGTTTGTACCTCTGTTTGTACTATCTCCATTTGGAAAGTGTGGTTTAATTGCCTTTTCTCCTTCTTGTTTCTTACCTTCTTTTTGAGATAAACTGTACAAGAAGTGATAACAATTCTTAGATCTCCATGATGTACGAGAATGGAAGGGTAGGGAGTGCAGAAAGCAGAATCCATGAGAACAGGAACAAAGATGGAAACTGGCTGCACAGGAGAGATGTAAACTCCTGAGTGAGAGGGAAGGCGGTGCTTAGTTAAGGGAAGGAGCTAGGACTTGCCTAGTTCAGCAAATTTTCAGTACAAATCCTGTGTGTCCATCTTCTTCTCTTGCGTCTCAGAAGGGATGTGTGTATTGCATACCTAGGCAGTCCATGTGACTGATAGTCTGGGAAGCAGAGTTCTTCAGCAGTTAGTAACTGTAAGGGCTATGGGTTTCACTTTTCCAAAAGAGCAGCAGTAGACAGTGGGAGCCTGGGAAGTGTGCTGAAGAGGGGAGAGCAGCAAACACTGCTGGAGCCCATTTGGACTGAGGGAGTCAAGAAGCAGGTCAGTTAGCCCACAGGCACCTGCAGCTGAGCTACTTCATGCACATTGAGCCAGGTGTAGCCATCCTCACCATCTTCTCTTCTCTGGCATAGAAATAACCTGCTCATGTTGGACACGCTGTAGCCTGCTCAATGTCCAGCTCTGACAGATGTACTTGCTTCTATGAGATTAAGTATATTGGTGTAGTCCAAGACCCATTCAGCAGACTTTTGTGTTGCTATCGCCAGGTAGACAATAGAATACCTGTTATAGAAAATGTTCTCAGAACAAAATGTTATCTCTAGGCAGCTGCTGCTCTTATGAAGTGTTTATACAAATGAATGTTTATTGTATGTACTTATTTAAAAGGCTGTAGCTGATGCAGTTTGATCTAATTGCAAATAATAGGACATTTTATTCTTCTTCTCCCTCCCCCACAATCATAGATATAATAATAAACTTTGAAGCGACTTTTAGTTAGTATGCTGTCTTTGTTGGACTGCCTGCAAAATACTAGCTTCTTGAGGAACATAGTTGTGGGCTGCACTTTTATTTATCTGTGCTATACTACAGTTAAACTTTGCCTTTCTCCTTGCAGGTCTTGGGCTAAATTCAGATGAACTTCCCAGTCAGTCAAGTTTCTCAGACTGGCCCGAAATGAAGAAAAAATTTGCATCCATATTTGCACAGAAGACACAGGCCGAGTGGTGCAGCACATTTGATGGTACTGATGCCTGTGTGACCCCTGTTTTATCCTTTGATGATGTTGCCTCACATCAGCATAACAAACAAAGAAGTTCTTTTATCAAAAATGATCACGAAGAGATAAGTCCTAGACCTGCTCCTCTTCTATCAAGGACCCCTGCTGTTCCATCACTTAAAAGAGATCCTTTTATAGGAGAACACACAGAAGAGATACTTCTAGAATATGGATTTACTAAGCAAGAGGTTATTAAACTTTATTCTGAGAAAGTAATAGAAATCAGTAAATCAAAAGCTAATTTATAATCTCTAACTATGCAGATCAGACAGATTTCAGGCTGATACAGTATATTTTTATGCATTAAAATTGAATTATGTGACAAGTGTTTACACAATATAGCTTTTAAATATTTTTTTTTTAATTATTGAAGTTTTAAATTTACTTGAAAATAGTAGGAGTTACGTACTTGTGTACCTGGATGGTCTGCAGTCTAGATTGATACCAAAATTGTATTCTGAAGATCTACACAGTTTCTTAGTAAGCAGCTGTAAATCCTTAAAATGTTTCTTTAAATATCATATCCTGTGTAACGTTTGTTTCTTTTAATTCTTAGTTACACTGTTGCTTTGTTATATATGTTGTAATTACATGAAGGCAATACTTTTCAAAAAATGTAGTTATAGTCTTCCTAAACAAGTGATTGTGTTGTTTACTCACAGATTAGAAGGGATTTTTTTCTCTATCTTATCATATTAATTCATTTGCCTTATCATGCCAAAGCAGTGATCGAAATAATGCTGTTTTCTTATGTGCTGCTGTAGAGTTATTATCATAAAGTAAATCTGTTTAATAGCCTGACTACATTTTCCTAATGCAGTTTCCTGATTATATTAAATTTGGAATTTCAGTTTGCCTGGAAAATTACTTCAGAACAAAATTTATTATTTTAAAATAGCTGCCAAGTATTAATCCTTTCCTCTCTTTTTGAAAAAATGGTAGGCAACTTAGCTGCACAGGTTTTAAACAATGGTTATTCCATGGTGGTTTTCATTTCCTTCAAAATTAAACTGTGATTTGAAACAGTCTTCTTCAAGGCAAAAAACCTGTGCTTTTAAAAAGAATTAGTTATATGGCTGTAATATAGTTTTCTTTAGTCTAACATGGTAGGAATTATGATATGAGGGGTTGGGGTTTTTGTTCATTTTTTCAGTGTTTACCTTGCTGAAGATTAGTTTGTTGCTTACAGAGACTTTGCAGCTGAGATATACTGTAGCTCATTTCACTTGTGTCATGCCAAAATGTCAGCATTATTACTATAAAAAAACTTTTACATTGTACTACATAAACACCTGCCTGGAAGCAAGAATTATCTAGTAAGTTCTGACAAATTAGATAAACAACCAGAAAAAGCATCTTAAGTTTCCAGCCAATAATCACTCTAATGTAAATTACTGATTATACACCTTAAGAGTAAAATTTGACAATTTGCTTAGTCCCAATTATTGGAGGACAATAAATGTTGTCAAATGTAATCTCCAGTGCACCTAAGTTTTGACCTCAAAATCACTGAAGTCAATTTAAAAACTCATGTTAACTTTGGGAGTTAACCTCAGGGGTCTGCGTTGGGCCCAGTACTGTTCAGTATCTTCATCAATGACACAGACAGTGCACCCTCAGCAAGTTTGTGGACGACACCAAGCTGAGGGGTGCAGTTGACAGACCTGAGGGACACAATGCCATCCACACTCGAGAAGTGGGCCAGCGTGAACCTCATGAGGTTCAACAAGGCCAAGTGCAGGGTCCTGCACCTGGGTCGGGGCAACCCCTCGTATCAATACAGGCTGGGGGATGAAGGGATGGAGAGCAGCCGGGCTGAGAAGGACTTGGGGGCACTAGGGGATGAGAAGCTGAACATGAGCTGACAATGTGTGCTTGCAGCCCAGAAAGTCAACTGTATCCTGGGCTGCATCAAAAGAAGTGTGGCCAGCAGGTCGAGGGAGGTGATTCTGCCCCTCTGCTCTTCTCTCGTGAGACCCCACATGGAATACTGTTGTCCAGCTCTGGAGCGCCCAGCATAAGAAAGGCATGGACTTGTTGGAGCAGATCCACAGGAGGGCCATGAAGATGATCAGAGGGCTGGAGCACCTTCTTATGAAGACAGGCTGAGAAAGCTGGGATTGTTCAGCCTGGGGAAGAGAAGGCTCTGGGAAGACCTTATAGCAGCCTTCAAGTATCTGAAGGGGACCTACAAGAAAGCTGGAGAGGGACTTTTTACAAGGGCATGTAGTGATAGGATGAGGGGTAATTTCTTCAAATTAGAAGAGGGTAGATTTAGA
>VYXH01007277.1:0-11160 GCA_013397275.1 Burhinus bistriatus | reverse complement strand
TTCTTTTTTTTTTTTTTTTTTTGAAGCTCCACTGAATCTGTTTTGGCAGAAAATTTTCACTTGGTTCTATGAGTAAATAATAACCCTACTGAATATAACAGCAAGAAATATTACGTCCTTGCTGATGTACCCCAGCTTTCCCAGAGCCTCTGTGTATCTTTCAGATGACTTTATTAGGCAATGGCTCTACAAGTGAAATATATAGTGAAGGACATTCAATAACCAAGCAACTCTTCCTAGCTAAAACAAATTAAAAAGTTTGGAAGTTTAGCAATGAAAAGATGCTGAGGCCTTCTTCACTTGCTGTCAGCTATTTTATTAGCCTTCAGGGCAGTAATACAGTATTATTGTTAAATACTTGCTTTTAGGATCAAAGGCGGATGACTCTTAAATCACTCTTGAAGACACTTTTAAGCATGCCATCCCACTATCGCTATCTGTGTGTGAGCCACCTCTTTGGATGGATGGCTTTCCTGTCCAACATGCTCTTCTTCACGGATTTCATGGGACAGGTAAAAGCGTAAAAACCTCTCACTTCTCCTTCCTCTTAGCATCTCCTCCTCTGCCAAATAGAAATCAGATGGTGTTATAATCCTGAAGAAACGGCAGTGGTGGCAGAGCCAGTTGTATCTGAATGGCTGAACAAGAGGTTTGTAAAACAGCTAATTGATCTCAGGCCCTCATTCTGAGCCAGTCTGTTGGATCTTTGGGGAAAACATTTTAGTATTTGTAAGGCTATTTGTACCTACTTAACTGTTTCAAATGAAGCTCTCAGAGCTGTTCCAAACACATCCATTCTCTGCTTTGGCTTCGGAGCTGCTCCGGTATGGGCAGGTCTCCTAACTACAGTAATGCTGATGTTCCTTGGAGGCAGCTGGCCTTGCCCTGGCACGAGGCACAAGGCTGTTCACCTGCACCGCAGATCTTCGCACACAGTGACCTACTTGGTAGCTCAAGGCTCTCATCTCCTTGAATTTGGCTGTCCCTGCCATACCTCTTTAAACCTTCCCCTTTCTGCCAGCAATCCTTTGCCTTCAGGATGCTCAGCGCTCCCTTTTCCACCCCATTCCCAGGCAGTAAGACTGTATGTCCCTGCCAGTGATTCTTGCCCGTACGATCCTGTCCGCCTCCTTTCTTCCAGGGTACAAATATGCTCCTGGCACAAATCCTCTCATTGCCACTTCCTTTTTTTCTGTGGTTTCCACCCAGTACTCCCATTTCCTTGCCTTTTTTTGTCTCTGTAGGTAACAGGGAGGTTTTTCTTCCTGCAGTGTATATGAACAACTGAAAGGAAAAGTCTTGCTTGCCTAGGTACGGAACTGAATAAGGCAATTACTGGGGGGAAATATAAGTGTGTTGGGGTAAGCCTGAAAGAGAAAAAAAAAAAAAATTAATTGTAGATAAATTAAGGAAAGAAAGGTTAAGGCAAGAAGGCAGAAGTGGAGAGAGAAGGACAGTGGGAAGTAGACACCCAAAGGGAAAAGAGCAAACAAGTTAATGTAGAGTGGACAGTCCAGGAAAAGGCAGAGGATAAATGAGGAGGCCCCTGGGATGTGAGAATCTGGGAGAAATGAATGTGAAACATGGAGAACTGTGAAGGCATGGTTAGGGTACTGCTTAACAGCTTTCTTGGGTGCTAATTATCTCCCCTACCAGGGATGAGGCCCTGTGCTGGGTACCTTGTTCCCATAAGAAGCACGTATTATGTACATGCAGTCCATCCTTGCCTTCTGTGATCTTTGCGGTCTCTTTCAGGTTGTATACCAGGGTAGTCCTTATGCACCTCATAACTCCACGCTTTACCTTACCTACAAAACAGGAGTAGAGATGGGATGCTGGGGGCTGTGCATCAATGCAATTTCTTCATCAGTCTATTCTTGTAAGTACCCAGGAATGTACTCCAACACTGTGTTTCGAAGCAGTGTTTAAACTGTTTGCTGTTTGCCATTGTTTAAAGCAATGCCAAATTAACTGGGGTTTCTTCCACATTGAAACTTTAAGAAATGTTACATTCTCAGCATTGTTAGAAACTAGTATATTAAGGTGAACAGTTCCTGACCACATGATGAGGTGTCACTTTGGAAGTAAGGCATTGTTCTGCATGTGAGCTGACCCTCAACACTGAGTATCATCCTGAAGTTAAATACCAGGCTAGAATGGATGCCATGGGTGTCGTTCTGAGACGCTCTTTCACCTAGTAGTACTGTAGCTGTACGTTCTTGAAGGTCCCTCTGATGGCCTCTCCCCATCTGCATTCCTCATAAAATAACTTTTTCACAGTGCAGAAGTTCTTGCCAGAAGCACGAACCTTGCTCTCCAAAATAGTGTGTAACTGTGCTAGCACAGCTCCCCAGATAGATTTCACTATTGCTCTTACCAAAGATTTAAAAAATTACTTGTGATCTGAAAACTCAAATGACTAGCATTTTGGGGGCTGAACTGAGCATCTAAAAGAGGCTTGAGGGAAATCTTTTCACCTTTGGAGCTTAACTACAGGCATTTCTGTATTGCCTTTCTCAGCTCAGACAGAGGCCGATGCCAAATGTTTGTATTATAATCAAACAGCGGAAATGTCTGAAGTTGTCAATGAGGGCAGTTCTTCCAGAATGGTTGTTAACTACTTCTTCTCTGGAGTTGGCTATGCCAGAATAAGACTGTCCCCAGAGAGAGCAAGTATTCTGTGGCAGGTTTATACCTACAATAATTTGATGCAACTTTCAAAATGTGTAGGATTATCTCCTTCATTGCATTTTACAAAATAAAAACCCTTAAAGGAACTCCTTGATGAAATATGACCTGTTTTGTTTTAGTCTTATTAGCATTTTCACTTCCTTTTAACAGACCTGCAGAAAATCCTTCTGCCATACATAGGACTAAAGGGACTTTATTTCATTGGATACCTACTTTTTGGATTGGGTACTGGATTAATTGGCTTGTTTCCCAATGTCTATTCCACTCTGGCTCTATGTTCCCTCTTTGGAGTCATGTCCAGCACGCTGTACACAGTGCCATTCCACCTCATTGCAGAGTATCACAGGGAAGAAGAGGTGAGTTCAATGTCTAAGGAAGGATAAGTTTATATCTGTCTGGGTCTGTTTAGTCTATTTTGGGAGAAAACTGGATGGAACTAGTGAGCAGCTTTTAATTTTAATTTCAAACTATTCATGATGAGACATGCTATGAATGGAAAGTTTCTGACAGATTTAAGGTCCCAGCTCCAAACTCTCCAAACAGTCCTGCCGTGAGACAAATAATTATTTATCATCACAACTGAAACAAAGCCAGTCACAGTACATGTTCAGGCAGTAATCAGATAACAGGGCTCCACTTTGTGTTGCCTTCAAGAGCTACCTTCCTTATATCCTTCCTTCCAGCTGTATTAGCTGAGGACTTGACTTCTGAGTTCCTAAAGTTAATAACCACACTGTAAAGACTGGTGGAATTTTTAGTTAACTGCAAAGCGTTACAAAAACTGTTAGCTAATAAAGATATTAAATTCAAGTACAAACAGTTTTATATAGTTCAGTATTAAGTTATATACCATGTTCTCATTACCTCTCTAAATGTCTGAGGTTGGTTTTTGGTCCTCCCCAGCACAAAATCCTGTTTCCAAGGAAAATCTGGAAAAGGTTGCATTCCTTATATCATATTACTGGGCACAGCAGGATCTTCATGTCTTGTAAAGTGTTGAGCTCTTTAATGGAAAAGTTCTCTCAAGTCTCTTAAGTTAGTGAGAGAGCTGGAAACAAGAAGGACTAAGGAGAGTTGGGAGGACTTAGGAAAAGTTCTCATTATATCTGGGAACATTTGAAGAAATTAATAAGCAAAATGTTGAACCATTGAAAAACAACATAGAAACATAGTTGAGACCAGCACAGGGCTAGATAAAGTCCTTGAGAACATGTCCTACTGTTCTGTACAACTTTTAAGCATCACCGTCTTGAATACAAGAAAAATCTTAATTATTCTGTTGAATCCTAGAAGGATGTCTCAATTGGTTAAATATTTCATAGATCTGATTCCTAATTTTTCAGTTAATTTCTCTGTTCCTTCCAACAGAGAAGTATCATGATGAAGACTTTTAGAAAGATTTAACAAAGGACAGGGAATGGACCCAGTTTAGGGTTAGATCACAATCCTAACCTCAGGCCAGCCAACTAGGAGAGAGGGAGTAAAGGCAAAATCGTAGTCTAGCTCTGATTCAGAGCTGTTCCAAGACAGAAGTGAAATAAAATATGCTGAAGTGTGCATATTTAATAGGCGAATAGGAAGAAATTTTTTACTGTGAGGGTGGTGAGTCACTGGCACAGGTTGCCCAGGGA
The DNA here is from genome assembly GCA_013397275.1 of Burhinus bistriatus. NCBI lineage: Eukaryota > Metazoa > Chordata > Aves > Charadriiformes > Burhinidae > Burhinus > Burhinus bistriatus. Next base: position 6,838 of record VYXH01007277.1, on the reverse strand, counting down.
AGCTGTGTAGGCTCCATCCCTAGAAGTGTTCAGGGCCAGGTTGGATGGGGCTTTGAGCAACCTGGTCTAATGGGAGGTGTCCCTGCCCACGGCAGGGAGGTTGGAACTAGGTGATCTTTAAGGTCCCTTCCAACCTAAACCATTCTATGATTCTATGAATATATTCAAATGTTGCTTGTAAGACAAATGATTGTTTCTTATTTGGTGTACGGTACTTGCTCTGCCAGATGCTAAATGTTACATAATTCTGTTAGATCAGTATTAGGTTTAGCTCAAATCTTCTATAATGTACAAGATAGAAAAAATAAAGAGGAAGTATCAAGTGCAAGATTACATTCACTTGCACATTCATATAATTGTGGTCAGAACTACTGGCACATAGGAACACTGCACACAGCCCAGCAGAACAGATATAATTAAAAAAAACCTGTGCCTAAAACTGGAAATACTTCAGGTGAAAGGACTGTATCATTCCAGAACAAAGAGCAGACGTTTTCCCTCACTGTGCATTCTACCAAAATCATGTGCTGGGTTTTAAAATGCTGCCATTTCAACTCCTGTTCTGTGCTGCTGTTCCTTATGCTCCAAATTCAATTTTGTCTACTGGATTAGGAAGAGGCTGTTTGTCTGCAGCAGTTTTGAGCTTTGTGTGGTAACAGCTCAAAAACAAAAAGCATCTCAATGGCTGAGAGCGTTTGGATACCAGAAGACAGCAGCACAGCTAGCCTACAGCATGGAAACCTTGTTTGTTACCATACAATCTTCTCCGTTCAACAGCCTATGCAAGAAGATCAATAAATACGTAAAATACCATGTAATTTCCCAACAAAACAGAGTAGTTCCTTCCTGGAGGGGATCACAGAACAGCTGAAGTTAGAAGGGACGTCCAGAGATCATGTAGTCCAACCGCGCTGCTCAAGCAGGGCCACCTGAAGCAGGGTGCCTCAGGTCATGTCCAGTCTGGTTTGATTATTTCCAAGGATGGAGACTCCACAACCTCTCTGGTTAACCTGTTCCAGTGATTTACCACCCTCACAGGGTGCTTATATACAAGATGCTTGCATATAATAAATGAAGCCTTTTGCTCTGCTAGGTACATCATAGCAGATGCATAGATAATCAGTAGTTAATAATGCTTTTTGGTAGTGCAGAGAGATCCTAGTCTGGATATTTGCTTTCAGATACTATTTCCCCCCCCTCCCCCAGCAATAAAAGCATTACGTTTAGATTTTAGTACTGAACTCCTTTATGTGCTTTGAGCCGTAACTCCACTATAATGATTATTTATTAATGATTATTATGCTCTGTATGTGTGTAGGACATAGTATGACTCATCTTAATATCCCTTTGAGGCTCTCCTGCAACCATGAGAGTTGGACCTAAATTATCCATGACAGGGTGTCCTGTACTGTGAAATGTCAGTTTGCCAGATCTCAAACAGATCTGAACTTGAAGGAAATGGCTAATTTTTCTGATCAAGTTTCAAGAGAGAAGGGATAGAGGGAAAAATTGCAGATGGGAGAAACGGGACGATTTAGGGGGAGCTTGGAAAACTCATTATCACGTGTAAAATCTCTGTTGGAATTCCATAACCTCTGTGGGGCAAGCAGAAAAAACAGAAAGGGAGCAGAGAGCTGTTGGCCTGTCTTGCTGCACCTGGGGGTCGTGAGAGTGCATTGGCTGAGAGCTGCAAGTTATCAGCGCTGTCTCATTTCACTGGGGTTTGTTCTGTGCTTATTTGCAGAGCCTGAAGCTGCAGGATGGGGAACAAGCTGGAGAACACGGGCGAGGGAAGGGCATTGACTGTGCCGCGCTCACCTGCATGGTCCAGCTGGCCCAGATCATTCTTGGTGTGGGCCTGGGGCTCTTGGTTAGTGTTGCCGGCAGCGCAGTCACTGTGATTTCAGCATCTATGGTGGCATTGATCGGCTGCTGCTTTGTTGCTTTTTGTGTCCGATATGTGGAGTAGGACTGTGTGAAGCGATTGGAAGAAATCTCCCCAGGGGAGCGTTTTCTTTCTGGATCAGTAGCACTGGTGTTGTTGCTGTGCTGATACTTGCTGGCACGTACTGCTGATACTGCTCTTGCCTCCTCGGAGAGGTTGCAACTCCAGAGCATTATGAAATGGAGGCTTGATAAAACTCAGATTGAAAGCTTCTGTATTTTGACTGCTTTATTACTTCATTCCTGCTGACCTCAGTGTATTAACACACTGTTACACATGGTGGTGTGTATGCCCATGGTATCTTGATGCCCTACATGAGAAGTCATTATGAAACTCCTCATTACCAACTTGTGGAAGTTACTAGATGAAGTATGTGATACATTGAAGAAGTAATAAAAATGGACAGTTAGGAAGAAAATTGTTATTATCTTGTTTTTCAAGTATCTTAAGCTTGGGGCTATTCCCTCTGGTAGTCCAAAACTGCAGGAGGATCAAACAGGTGTCAGAGGCCATGTAGGGTGCAATTGTGTTATGGTTAGTAGTACTGTTAAATGGGATCAGTTAATTCCCAGCTATTATCAAAAGCAGATTTGGGTTTGAAAGATGATTGGAATATAAAAGCAATTGAAGCCTATTGTTTAAAAACATAACTGTAAAGTAATTGTTTTATATTGGATCCTGCTGCTTGTGTATAAATGAAATGAAAGTACAGACTAAGCTTGTCATGGAAGTCTGCCTAAGTCTGCTCTGCAAATCCATGTGTAGGCACCTAAACAATCCATCTGTGGGAAACAGCTGCCATTTCTTCCTTCTTAAAAAACTGGCCTCTTCACTTTGATACTGTAATTAAAAAAAAAAAAAAACTTGGCCAAAAAAAGGATTTTATGAGTGGTTGTAAGCCACTGAAATCTTGACATTGCATATGACAGTATTTACCTTAAAGCAGTATCTCTGTTTTCTCTATTTTCCTTCATGCATCTAGCTTTGAGTGAAATGGTATTTGCTTTTTACAGAATATTGTAAATTAACTCAGTTCTGCAAAGCACTATCAGGAATTATTGTACAGTAAATACTTAAGTCCAGTTATTTGTATTTAATTGCGTATGAAGCTTGATTCTTCTGTTTATAATATTGCCAGAGTTTTGAAAATCGTGTGTTTGTGGAAGCGATAATGCTGTATTTATGCTGTGTTTCCTCTGTCCTGAAAACTGTCATATCCCTTTGTTATGTTATATGCTAAACCACATGAAGCCACCTGCTAATGCAAGGTTGTTACTGAATGGTGACACAGAGAGACTGTTGCCAGGTATCCTGCGTGGGTTTTTCCCAAATGTTGCACATGTATAATCAACACTGTTCAGTCAAATGCACTGTTGAGCTGACCAGCTCTTAGAAGCTCTGCATGATATGAACTGACACCACCACAAATAAATGGTTAGATTTGAGCAAACGTGCCTCTGCAGAGATGCACCAACTACATCCTTTCTGTACGTTTGCAAGAGTAGAGGGAGTCATTTATTCTCAGGAAAAAAAATTTCCCTTGAGTAAACTCTTATTTATTATAACAAGCCTATGGAAACCTCAGCTACCTTTTCTTGTTGATGATTGTGTCTCCACTGCAGGCTCAATGCAGGGCTTGGTGTATGGCAAACCTTACCTTTCTTCACAGCTCCTTCATCCTGCCTTATGAAGAAGCCACGTTTTATGGTTTCTTTCATTTTGTGGCTCTTCATGAATCCCTCTCCTGCCACACCCATGCAAGACAAAAGCTTGGAAGACTGAGCCTCTGGACTGTGCTTGAAATACTTTGTAGGTGCTGAGATGGCTGGAGCACAAGGGTCTCAACCAGGACAAACAGGAGAAGGCTAGAAAATGAAGGATGGTTGTCCTTTTAATTCGCTTTATGCCATCGTTAACTCACTAACTTCCATTAACTCAGGATCTCCTGGGAGGAGGAATTTTTAAGGGAGGAGCGAGGCTTCTGTGGAGCCATAAAAATAGAGAAAGGAGGAGGTGATCTGGTTTTATAGGACCGCAGGACTCGAAGCACTGTGTAAACCTATGCTCCAGGAGCCAAGGTCATAAAGCTCCAATTGCAGCATGAGGCTGGGAAAGGAACTTTGCAATGTTTACCTATGTCTTTGTCAATATTTTCTTTGAGGTTTAATGTCATCAGAACATTAAAATTTGAATAGTCAGTGCTATCTCTGCTCTGTTACACAAAGAGAAAGCTGGCATTCATTCAGGCCCACAGAGCAACTGTAGATCTGTAACAACCTAAGAAGAATTGTGAAACTGCAGAAAAAGGAGAGATGTGACCATCACTTACATCAATGCTTTTATTTACAAATTTAGTTAGAGGAAACTGTTTCAGGAACTCAGATTATCATCTTTCTCATGATTTTTCCTTTTAAAATTCACTGCATGCTACAGAAGACAGAACAGAATAGAGTCAGTTTTTCTTTGGAAATCTCTCTATAAAAACATTCTATAATTGTTTCTAAGGCTTCAAAATAGTATCTTTCTCAATGGGTCTTTGTCAAAAATAGCAAGCAGGCAAAAAACTGTACAATTGGAAAAACAGTGTTTAAACCAGAAAAATCATGATGGTGCTCATTCTGAAGTTGAAAATGTATTTCAGGTGTTACTGAAAACAATCTAAAATGTTACTAATTCATGAGAAGGGATAAAATAAGTATTTCTGTCAGCAACAGAAATGCTAAATTGTTAAAAATGTTAAAGGCATTGAAGAACTGTACTGTGGTGCTACTAATTTAAGACATTCCACCTTTTCTGTCCTTTACATTAGTTTAGGACTTGAGTTATCAGTATGATCAGTTATTGCACTTAATATCAGCTTTTATTGCAATCATGTGAGTTTCAAAGTTAGAAGTACCCTGCATCTGATCTTTCTCATCTGGTTTTATTTCCATATACATAAAATCAAATAAATAAAGATCTTCTCTATATCGTGTTTACACAGATGATACATATAGATGAAGACGAGACGTCCTGAGATAAACAACCCCTCCTCCCTCCCACTTTAACGGAACTAGTCATGGCTGAATGAAACAAGGCAGGAAACAAATCTGCTATCTTATCTTCATGACACTTTTCTTTTTCTTTCTCTTGGTGTGCAAGCAAACCCTTCAAGAAAGTTTTGGCTCTCGTGTTTAGAGGACTTTCAGTGTTAGTAATGTCACAATTGGATTTTTTTCCCCCAATGTTCATTCTATCTTTCACAGTGATCTCATTAAGTTTCTTTGACTTGCTTGAAAACAAGCAACTCGGGTGGTTTGCAGCAGACATTTTTCTTCCAGATAAACTACAGAAGTCAAGATGAATCAGAAATATCTTTGCCTCAGCAGAATTCATAGCTTTAGCATTGGTGCCTATGAACTGGTACCAGTCCCTGCAGCATGTCAAAAGATAGGGAGAATGGTGTACGTAGGAGATGTGGAAATGATGACATTTGATATTTCTGAAGTGTAGAAGGATTGCTTCATGGAAGAAAAGGGTGTAAATGTCTACTGCAAAATGTCTTCAAATGATTTTTTGCATGATAAGGCTATAAAAAATGACCTATAAAACAAAACTTTCCCCTCTAAGTTTCCAGCATTCATTTCTCATTCCCTGGCTGTTCCTTCTTTGATTATTTAAGCAGCAAATGTTCGGGACCACTTGTCCAAGACTAAACTCTGAAAAGCAATTTGTAATTTTGTTGCCTTCTATGGTGTATTCAGTTTCATACATTGCATCTTTAGGTATGCAAGGTGTGTTAATCACTTGTATTTCCTTAAGTTTTTTTCTTGGAAAGGAACATTTTACCTTCCCATGTATTAATATTTTACATGTGTATGACTTCACTTTTCCTGATAATGACTTCACATCACCTGATAATGACTTCACATCATGCAGAGACATCAACCCAGAGAATATTGCCTGGTGTTTCTCCAGGTAAGTACTCACAGTAGTGGGAAAACAAAATTCAGTGCTTTCCACTCTGGATTGCACAGTAGACTGAGATAAGCAGATCCTGCCTGTTATTTTCAAGGAGAGAAATCTGTGACCTTTTCTAAAAAATGTACTGCTTTTTGAAAGGATAATTATCAAAGGCTGTGTCTGCTCCAAGGAGGAGAGGGAATGGGGCTGCTGCCGTTCTAAGGATCAAGTACTTTCTTCCCGGAAGGCTAGGTACTTCGTTGCCCCCCGGTGTTCAAAGACATTATAGCACTTCTCCAGGGTGTAGGAGCTGCCTTTCCTTGCATTGCTTTCTAACCTTGGTCCTGTCCCTCTCTGTTTCATCTTACTCTGAAGTTACCTTATAGTGATGCACTGCTGCAGTTCAGGGTTTGGGGTTTTTTATGCGTAGACAACAAAGGAAAGATGCTTGTTACTAGTTGTAACCCAGCTGTGTAATGCCAATGAAGACACTGCCATGTGGACACGTGGTGGTAGGAGCCCACTGGGGACATGCTTAGCATCAAACTCATGGTAGAACTTGGCCTTCAAAACCTTCAGTGCTAATGCTGAGAGTCAATCCTGTAGTGCAGCTGTCCCCCATTTGTTTGGCAGATGAATTTTTGTTGCATTGGTTCCCACCAGGTAAGGTGCATCAGGAGGCAGGTACAGTTGCCGCAGTGCATAGAGAGGACAATCAGCAGCATCAGGGTCTTTGACAGCTGTGTTTTCAGGGCCCCTCTGGTCATTAGATGCTGATGAGGAGAGGAAAAAACAGCAGAACTTTGGGGTCTAAGGGATGACATGGAGGAAAGAAAAAGGTTCTGGCAGAGATGTCTTCAGTTAAAGGCTGGGAGCACTAGCCTGGAGTTGCATGGCTGGCAGATCACCATATAAGTGCAGATGTATCTCATAGAATCATAGGATCATAGA
>VYXH01007265.1:0-23457 GCA_013397275.1 Burhinus bistriatus | reverse complement strand
GCTACCACTGTTGCTGATGGGCTCGGCCTTGGACAGTGGCGGGTCCATCTTGGAGCCGGCTGGCATTGGCTCCGTTGGACACAGGGGAAGCTTCCATCAGCTTCTCACAGCAGCCACCCCTGTAGCCCCCCTGCTACCAAAACCTTGCTGCGTGAACCCAATACAGCTGAGGAAGGCAGAGCAGGCCCCAAAGCGCTGTCCCTTTCCTTGCCACTCACACAGCAGATTGTGTACAGCACATTACGGGACGGAGCAGTAGGTTACCTGCCTGGAAGGCACCGCTGCTGCCTGCTGCCATGCCTTCCTGCTGCCTCAGAGTCAGCAATGGCAAGAGAAAAATATACCAGTGCACGTTCACACGTTTGAAAATGCAACTGTTAAAAGATGCTTTGGCATACATAGGCAAGATGTTCTTCCATACCACAACACAACTACAGCCCGTGTTACATGCGTTGAGAAGAGAGAAGTGAATAACAAAAGCGGCAGAGGTGCCAGAAAAAAAACCCCTAAGGCAGTGGTGTCAGCACCGTTCTGCTGTTTGTTCACTGTTAATGTAATGTGACCTAGAAGTGTGTTAGCTGTGCGCCCATGCATCAGGAATAACCGTGGCTGCAAAGCAACCACACAATACACAAGCAAGTGGGAGAGGTCAAAGGATGCCCAAAACCATGACAGACAAATAACAAGGAGAGACGACAGTTCTGTTGAATATTTTAATATCTGCATTGCCTTCATAGCGCAATTAAAGCAATCTTTAAAATTCACTTATTACAAATGTTTGTCAAGTCTATTTTTCCCCAGAAACATTTTTCTTACTTCCTTGCACATACACCCAAACACACTATAAAAACCTCATTCATAACATCAAAGGAAGGGCAATCATCATTCATGTAAACATCTTTCTTAGAGTTATCCATTTTTTAAAAGTCATGAATAAACCTACAGATGTTCAGTAAGGCTCATAGTTCGAGTACAAATGTCATAAAACACCTATCAAGTACTGTATACAAGTTAAGTACTCCGGGGTTAACTGTTAACACACGTACAAGCTTACCCCAAGGATTATTCTTTAGCACTTAGTTCTTCGGAACAGAGACACCCAGTAATTATGGGCTAAAGAGTATTAAAATAGTAGAAGGCCCAGCAGAAACTATTAGGTAATACACAATTTTAGTCTGGATCTTAGCTCAAGAGTTAAATTCAGTACAGTTACAGTAGGAAAGGTTTTCTGGGAGGAAGTCTGCAGAAAGGAGGGGTGGGTCCGTTTGTACAGTATCACAGAGGGACAAGCTGAGAGGTATGTCCTGAAGATGTGACTGGCCTTGCTATTGCAATTATTTATGACAGCCGTGTGTAATGCTGCATAAATACTTTCCCAAATAGCAGAAACGACCATTTGTAATTGTAAAGATCATTTGTTGCATCAACCTTTGGAAAAAAAAAAAAAAAAAAAAAGATCTACTTATTGGTAATCAATTACACTTGCATCTTACAAAAAGACATCCTTTTAAATTTGGTTTAGATCTTACTGGAACTTTTTTTTTTTAAATATTCATTCTACCATGAAAATATTTCATACAAACATCATTTTACATACAAATATGTTAAAACTTGTGAAGAGGGTCTTCCCACGCTCATGATTTTATGGCTTAAACATTTAATTGCTTAGATTTTTTGTATATATATATTTATCCTGGAAAAAAAAAAAAAGCAGTTACAGTAAAACTGGTAGAGAAAGAGGGCAGGAGCTTCAATTGCCTGAAGACAGAAGAGCGCCAAGAGGAGGGTCCATTCAACAGATAGTGACCTTAGTGTTCAAAACCTTTGATCTGGGGCAAGTAAACATGCACTCAATCTTGCACCTTTTTTTTTTTTAAAAAAATCCCTTATAAGACTGCTTAGAAATGCTTTGTCCAAAAATATAGTTCTCATGTTTCCAGTACACAAAGCAAAAGGAACAAGTTCTCCCTGGGGTGCAGGTGAGCATGAAGCCCACTTACACCCACAGGTAAAGCTGCTCCCACGCCTGCGTTCCTCGCCCAAATGCTCTCAGCATCCGACAGCGCAGTGTAAGGGAGGAAGAGGCGTCTAATGCAGCACCCCAGCATATAAGGAGACACTTCAGCGACATTGTTTTCAAAGCAATTGGTTTTTTGTTTGTTTGTTTGTTTTAAGTGCTTGGAGGTGAATTCCTCAGGCACCCAGAGCTCCAGCAATTCTGCTGTGCCAGAGGAAAACAAAGCAGCAGATAACCAGCTCTGTACAACTCGTTACCTCATCGCAACAGCAGCATCTTCCAAAAAGACTATCAAATTGAGTGAAATTACATAAATCAGAGATCTCTGAGACAGAAGTGACACCATACAGTTCCAGGTGCAACCAAAGTGGTGAGCACCGGTTTTGACTGAAGGACAGGAGCGCCCAACTGGGAAGGAAACAGAAAAGTGGAAATTTCCACCACTTCTCAGCTTCTCATACCAGATGGGGTACACTGGTTACTCTGCTCCCACAGTGCCTGGCAGAGGGTGAGAAATCCCTGATGGCGCTTTCGCTTCCACACCAGCAATGTGCTGCAACGGCCCTGGGAAAGAAACCACAGCCACTGCCAACTGTGTGCAACACCGAAAGCTCTGCATCCAAAAAGGCTGGGCTAAGGAGAAGGCTACCTAGTTGCTCCCAAAACACACGGCCTCGTGAGGCCGAGCAACCGGCCTCCCAAAGGTCTCAAAACCTGCATGAGTCGCCCAGAAGCTGCACCTGGGCAAAAGCACCGGCTAACCTAGCGGGTATTGTTGCAACTGCGCAAAAAGTCAAAATGCTATCACAGCTCTCACTCTGACCGCTGAAAGAGCCACATACACGTATTTCCTTTGACTTTTTGAAGAGTTAAGGTTAAGGTTTTTTTAATTACTACCAAAAAAAAAAAAAAACCCAAGACCCCACCCAAAGAAAAAAGCCTTTTCAGATTTGTGAAGGAAAATCAGGTATTTTAGTAGATCCCAAAAAGTAAAATTATAGCACGAGACTCAACTTAAGACTACCCTTTTCCCCTCTTACCCTGAGGAGTGACCCAGCAGCAGGTAGCTCTCAGCTGTAACTTCTCGTGCTCTCTTGTCTCCAAGATCAACCGCCTCTGCCGAAAACTAAGCTTCTGTATTCTTGGTGACAAACCACAGTGCTGCCGTAGCAGGAAGATCCATTTAAGATTTTTTTATTTTTTTTTTAAAAGAGACAATCAGCAGCCTCTAATACAGGCTGATATAGGCTCCTTCTCATAAAGGAGCTCAAGTAACAACCCTCCCACATCACAGAGGAGCCACGTGCAGCACTGCGGACCAAAGGCAGATGTTGGGAACTGATCCGTACCTGAAAAAAGCAGCAATTCCAGGTCCTCCTATACCATTCTTTAGTCACAACGGGTATTCTGAGAGCCATCTGCTCACCCAGGCTCAGCTGACAGGCATCAGCTCTTCCAGTTTCTGTGCTGACAGGAGAGGTCTTTGGCCAGACTGTGAGAAGTGGAGCTTCCTTACTTACTGCATATTCATCAATAGTCAGCTGTATTCAACAAACCCAAATGGATTGCTTTGCTTCAAATTAAAACCCTGTTTTGGTGTGGGTCTTGTGTTACTACTGATAAATAGTTTCGCTAAGCTGGTCTTGCTATCGAGTGAGCCCCAGAAGCTGAGCTGCAATACGTTGACCAAGTTAAGGCATTATTTGGAGTTCTGTAACTAACCTGTGTTTGAACCAGTGGTTGCCAACGCATACCTCTCAAAAACCTCTGAAGGACACACTAAGCCCTGAGCCCTTTCACGACCCAGTGGTAAAAACCATCCCAACCATCTCCACTCTAACAGATCACAAATAAAAAGCAAACAAAGAAGAATTAAAAGGCTTGGTCCTGAATCAAGCCAAAGCAGCTTTATAATCACAACTTCTATAGAAGGTTGGTCACTGAAGAAGGGATCTATAGGAGGACCAATAGATTTTAACAGATCAGAGAGAAAAAGGACAGTAGAGCTAACAGAGACAATAGCTACAGCTGTGGCATACTACCAGGCTACAAGCATATGCAAGAGCAAGAGAATCTGCTTGACTGTCACCAAATTAACGGCTTTTGAGAACACGCAGAGGATACCTCAGTGCCTCTTTTTTTTTTTTTTTCCTAGCATTTCCCTATTTTAGGATGCAGCCTTCTTTTGTGCAAAAAGCACCTATTTGTATTTATCTGAAAAATCAGGCAATAGGAAGACTGACAAATCTATTAAAACATAAGCAACTCCACACAAAGAGGAGACAGCAGAGGAATCGGAGACTGATCAGGAATGAAGCCAAAGGAGCTCTAGAGATCCAAACATTTTAAGCACGATTCTCTAGTGGGCACAAAGAGGCCAGCAGTCCAAAGCAGGTTATCAAGACTATGGAAGGAATCACCATCCATTCACAGCAGGGTTCGGTCACATATCTTCCCTGTCCTCTTCCCTGCACTTAAACACAAGCCTCAACTTCGCAAACCTCATTGTCCTGGCAGAATAATCCACAAGATACACACAACAGCTTACTACCAGAGAGGCACGCTTTTCTGCGAATGGCTGAAACAGCAATGATCTAAAATAATGACCTGTGGGCAGGCAGGGGAAGATCAAGACATGCATATTTCTTTTTGAGGTTGATTTGCTGAAGCCGTGTCACCGATCAGCCTTTGACAGCTCTCCCTCACCTGTGAAGCTCAGTTCTGTCTCTGCACACTCAGCTGGGTCCCTGAGCTGTCACCCCTGCCAGCCACCTGCCTCGGATGAGAAGCGGAGCTGCTGCCGGAGCCTCCAGCGTGAGGAGACGGGTGGTGTCAAAGCTCACATTCAGATCACTGCTGGAAGAGTGTCAAAAAGCCCTGAGCCTGCTTGTGTGTTGTCCCCCGCGCCTCAGCACAAGCACAGAGTAGCTTTTGTGCAAGCTTAAATGGTGAGGTGCTGGAAAAGGTTTGTGATCAGTCACGGAGACTATTCTTATTAATAATTACTGACTCTGTACAGGTACCAAAGCAAGGATACTCAGACTGCACAAAACAGCAACCTCATCCTTCCACTTGCAGGTACCAACCCAACACATTCTCCATGTCTAGCTCCCCAAACAGCCAAACGCCTCCAACTGTTCAAGCAACCAACCAAAATGTGTTGCAACAGAAAGGTCTGATTTCCAAATCATTTATGTTACATATATACAAACTTTTTAAACTACAAACATTTAAAGAAAGTTTTGCAAATGCATTTGAATTTTTTCCCCAAGCTGCTAAACCCAAAAGAGAGCATCAGAGTCCCAGAAGGGCTCCCATATCCAGACCAAGATGATACATTATTTCTCTCTAATACAGCATTAGGCAAGACCAGTACAGTATCTGAAAAAAAAAAATGCACAGCAATTTCCCTACCCCTGAAAAACCCCAGAACACAGCCCTGCAGATGAATTTTCACAAGTCCCCGCTGTTGGCTGCAACGAAGCTATGGATTGACTGCTGTTTCTAAATATGAGCAGAGTGATGTTTTTACATTCATTGTTTGTCTTTCAGAAACAATCTTTTCACATCTTTTTTTTTTTTAAATCTTATTTTGATATCTCACACTACATTAATTTACTGTGTCTTAAACCAGTACTACTAAAAGACAGCTACAAGGCTATATTCTTTGTCAGCTGAACACATACAAAAGATACAGCTCTCCTTAACCAAGTACTACAGCCTGCCCTCAAATACATACACTTCCTTTAAGAGAATTCACGTGAGATGCAAGCATCTCATTGCTAGAATTTTTGCCTTGAGAACTGGCCACTTTAACAGGTGAAATACACAAACCAACTCATGGACACTAATGCAAGTAACGTGCTTGCCTTCCAGAACATGTACTTCTGAAAGTCCTTCAAAAAGTGAATCCGTTTTCTCCTTTCAGAAAATCTTCATGCAAAGAACAGCTTCATTTGCGTGTCACAATCATAAATTAAATAAAGTAAGCCAGCCGTAAAGGCTAGATAAATATTAGGTTTGGACATGTTGCTATACTATTTAGAGAGCCACAGAGACCAACACACAGCACTCTCACATATACACACAAGCCTTTCCACTAGTTAGAAAGGATTTTCTCCTGCAGAAGAGGATTTTTAGAAAGAACAACGTTCAGACAAGAGGAAAGGGGAGTTAAAACCCAGCCTCCTATATGCTAATAAATAAACTGCTCTATTGCAAGATTCAGATCAAAGGTTTAAAAAGGCAAAATTATGCTACTATTAGAGAATATCAAAATATTACTGTTATCATCACAAGTGGCATATATGCAAAATGCAGTTGCACAATAATGCCTAGGCAGATAGAGAGCAACACTAAGTCTGCCGACTAAAAGTGAACGATATACCCATTTTAGTTTTCTGTCTAGTCTTTTGGCATCTTTGCATATGGTGCAAAAGCAGAAGCTACCAAAGAATATCACGTCTCGTATAGAATATTAAATAATTTCTCCAGATAAGACTGGTGCAACACTAGCTAATTTTAAATCTGCTATGAGTAACACAGTCAAACCTAGTTAGTATGCAAGAAACTTATCTCTTAACACAGAATGCAAAGTTATGATGCAACAGCATGAACAATCCCTGGTTGTCCAGTTTTCAGTATAAAGGTAGTGCATAGATCCAAGTTTCTATTTCAGTTTGCTGAATGGAGAAGGAGCTCCCGTTTCACTTTTGCTGGGCAGCCTGGAAAGCTTTCAGTTCCAGCTGGTACCACTCTGGTGCTTCTGGCCCGTTTTGCCCAACAGGGTTGTGATCGTATCCGTAAGCCACTGTTAATTCTTCATCCTTCTCCACAGCTCTGATGGTACGGATACACTTGATAGGCCCAAAACGAGGATGAACAAACCTAGACAGAGAATAAACACCTTTGCTAGGCTTAGCTGTCAATTCACAGACTCTGGTAGCCCCATTTACAGTTTCAGAAGTCACTCACAGTTCAGAGTAATATCACATAATCTGACATCAGATAAGCTTGCTCTGAATCAACCTTACAAAGACTTAAGTAGTACGGGCAAAACCATCGATATATTAGAACAGCTTTGTGTAGCTCTATTACTCGAAATTTCTCAACAGTCCTGTAACATTGCTTGTTTGTAATAAGTAAATAAAACAAAGTTAATCACTGCCACATGTCTTGGGCCTGCAGAGGTAAACATCTGCATGACAGGAAAACAGTATAGATTACGAGAGACTGGACAGCATGGAAAATTGCTCATCTTAATTTCCTCAGTACAGGTTATCTACTGAACAGTCAAAACATACTTCTGTACATCTTCTCCCAGGACCCCACAGTAAACGGAACTGGCTTATTTAATGAAGGAAAACTATTTTCTACATATGTATCTCCACAGGTCTGTTAGTTTACACATTGGTATGAAAATATTCATACCGTTGAGCATACGTACACATCAAAAGTTTCCTAGTGCTCTGCACCAACTGCAGAGCAGCAAGATGCTTATTTTTTGAGTTTGAGAAATGACAGCATATTTGATAGCGCTGTCAAGTAGTTCAGCAAACACGGTGCAGTCTTAGCCAAGCTGTGATTTAGAGAGCTGTGCTTATGCATTTTAGAAGCAACGGGCAGCTCCTAAAGTTCATGGCAAAATGAACACAGTTGCAAACTTCAAGATATTCCATGGCGTAAGTCCCAAGAGACATCAAGCACCCGCAATGCCAGCCTGTTTCCAACTTGGCCCAGGTCAGCAGGAACTCCTCCCAGTGCCTGGACCCGTTACTCCCAGCCCCATTCAGCTGCCCAGAAACACCCTGTGAGCCCAGACCACCAGGCTACAGCTTCTGCTCCAAAACATGGGACTCTACTTACGGGTCATAGATGCAGTTAGGAGTGAAAGAATGGTTGGCCTTATGCCCCAGCGAGGCACAGTACTTGGCGGCGTGGTTGTAGGGCTCTGGCACGTCTATGACCGTTTCATCATCCAGGGATATTGTATTTCCATTGAGGGCCCAGTCTCTGCTGTCTACCTAGTTTGCAAGGCAAAAATCCAGTGTGTGTGGAGAGGTCAACTTTGCCAGCAGTTTGAAAGCAAACATTCAAATATATGCAACTAAAGTTTTTCCTGTGTGTATGTCATTAAAAAAATGACAACCACCATTTTTTTTATTTATACATAGGCGAACATGCACTTTCTTTCAATAACCATATTAAATCTTAAGGGTGGGAAGGGGGTGGGTGCAAAATCCTGCTATAAGAAGATTTCAGAAGGAGCAATGAAAATTCAGACTGACTTTTTTCTCTCTGTTACCTCCTGGTGTGTAATTCGCACTCCATTGTAAAAGGACATAACTGTACTGGCTTCTGCTGCTATTTTCGAAAATAATCCTTCTCCAGCACTGGAAATTAGAGAGACATCAACATACACCCTACAAGGGGAAAAGGACGTGGAATTAGTGACTGGCTACAGTTTTCATTTCCAAGAAGTATTATCACAACACTACTGGTATAAAGACTAATACTTCAATAGTAATAGTAATAGTAATAGTAATAATTCAAAACCTCCAAATGCAACTGCTTCTTCCTCCCGTCCATATGTTCTATTTGGGCAAAATAGAGATTTGGTGGGAAGTGGGGGTTGATTTTGAGTTTGAAATTAAATTTTTTTAAGTGCCAATCTACTGTTACTCCTCAATGATGGCTTCAAGTCAGGAGCACCCTCAATAACATACCAGAATCCCAGAGGTCGCCACTAAACTGAGGTTGCTGATGTGTACATGCACAAACGAGCAAGAGTTTTCAAGGTGAAGCCCTAGATCTTTAAGCCCTTGATGCAAATTCATGGCAGCGTTTTACTAATCACTGATTTAGATATTTCAGAGTATCAGAAAAGGACTACAATCAAGGTATCTACAGAGCAAGGCCTCTTAAAAATCTAGGTAAAGAGAGACTTGTGGAACAGCCATGGAAGAACTATCACTGACTGACTACGATGAGACAATTGATGAGGAACGTGTTTTGACATTACAGGGTTGTCACAAACAGTATCTCACTTTCCTCCAGCTTGGTGATTTACTCTTACCACTTTGCTACATCTGTAGGGAGGGTAGAAAACTTTGTACAACACGTGCCATTCCGTGAGACACACTGAATGCAGCGCACTGCAACCTGAAGCTAGTTACACATCTAGAAAATAGGGAACAGCGTAGCTTTTTTGCGCAGATTATTGTAGACATGGACTATTAGCGGAGTCCAAGACTTGTCTGAACGTGTCTTTGAAATGCTAAGAAATTATCCTAGTTTAACCTCTTTAAAAGTATTGCTGTGTTCTATCCACTGGAGCGCAATTTTATTGTGCGAATCAGAAAGAAATTCAACTAAGTCAAACGCTGACTGATGTGCACTAATGGGTTTAATTTCACAAAGCCTTACACACCTTTTTAAAATATTTTAAGTGAGAAAAGGTTTGCAAAATTAGGCCCTAAATATGTAACAGCAAAGAAAAACGGACAATATTGAAAGAGGGGAGAAGAAAAAAAGCCTACCTCTCTGACTCGTAAGGATCAGGAAGAAGTGCATTTGTAGAAATGCAGGATGAAGTAGATTTGTCAAAACTGTATACTGGGCCTAAAAAAAACCAAACCAGAAATCAACAACAGAAATAAATTAATTGGCAGTACTGAAAGCATGCAACCTGTAACTTCATCAAGGCATTCAAGAATTAAATTTTAATGACTGCAAGAAATGAATGTCATGCTTCCAAAAAAAGGTATTCAACAGAACTGCACCTGTAAAAGTTTCTTGATTATTTTTTTCTCCTCAACATACTAGAGTAGCAGTATTATCACAAAGAAGGTGATACACATATTCTTCAAACTACTAACTTTTAAAGGAGGTCTTGACAGTCTTTCAAAACTGACCCTCCCAGAGTCTCTAATTAAAACTAAAAAGCAAAGCAAACTTTAAGAGGATACATGCAATAACAAACCAATTGTAAAAAATCTTGGACTATTTCAAATATGAAATGCTTTCTAGTCCAAATCCTGAAGATACTTCAAGCCAGAAGATAATGCTCAGTAATCACAAAGTATGCTTGCTACAGTCATTTATTTCCTGCCATTAATAAGCAACTCAGTGGTACAGCTCTAATTATATCCTTACATCCCTCTCCAATCAACTGCCAGATGACTATCGGGGAGATAGGTTAAGATGCAGGTGGAAATAAGATGGGAAAAAAACCCCAAACCACAATATTACAAATTTTGATAAAAGGCCGTTGTCCCTGGTGTCCAAGAACTGTTCTGCTGAAGGCAGCTTCCTCCACAGCGTAATTCAATCCTGTTTACAAAGCACAACTGTACCTTCTCAGAAGCTATCTTTTAAGTTACATTTTGAGTTGCTATTACGACTGAGAGATTTAAAAAAATACAAAGTCACATGCATTTTCTTCTCAATGCCTTTTCACTGAGTTTTATGTTCTTATTTCATATCAAGTGAGACAATCTTTGCTGGCAAAACAGTAAATACATTAGCATAGTCCCTGTTTATCACTCATGGCCCTGCCTGTACCTTAACCCACTCACCTCCAAAACACCACATACACCTCAGAGCAACAAAACTACCCCAGAACTATCGGCCAAAGGCATCACTGCCCCAGAGAAGGAGCACTGGCTACATGGGTCAAAGGCACCATCCTGACCCCAACCATTTCATAGCCACTTTCTGTCAGCAGGACTAGACAGACTGAAGGGTGCTGGTGAATCAGACTGTTACACCAGAACTGAATCTAGTTCCCTGATTCCAGTCCCTGTGTCCTTTCAGTCCCATAACACAGATGCCAGAATATTCACAGTGCTAACATTCACTTGCACAAAGCCAACTGACAGAGCTACAACAAAACCATGGCCTCCCTCTCCACTTTTAGTTATTTTACTAACAAAACAAAGCCTGTAACTGTGCCAGCATTAACATGGTTAAGCCGGTTCTCATGCTGGCACCGATGGAAACGGTGTGTGCAAGGAGCAGGACTGCGCCCATGAGCATGCAAGAGAAGGGTTATGGAATGCACTTCAGCAGCACCACCGCCCGGGTCTCTTTCCATTTGCTTCCAGAGCAAAGGGATCGCTCCACATGCCTTTCTGTCCAACTTCATAGTTTAAAAAAAGGGCTTCCCACTATGCTGACTTATTATCTCATCGCAGTCAGCATTTAGTCTCTAATGGGGAACATTACAGAAACCAAGCTGTTTGCAGCAAAGAGCGGGTAGTGAGAATACGAGTTCCTGCGTTAGCTGAACTTACTGCCCAGTACTACTTCAAACTGAGGTTTCCCATCCTCTAGAGATGTCAGAGTCGCCAGTTTTGCTTCTATCATTTCTCCATCTATGAACCTTCCAGAATATGCAGTCTTTCCATCAGGGTACACATATGCTATTTTCTCTCCAGTCATCTCCCCTTCCTCATTCACTTCTCCCACAAGGCTGCCTCCATCCTGAAAGCACAGGCAAGAAAGAAAAGGCAAAGCATTCAGTTATACTTTACTATCTTCAGTAAATGAAAAAGATTTTTCCCAACTTTTTAAAGAAGCAATCTAAGCTACAGTAAGTTCAGATGTGAGATCATGAAAACGAGTGAGAAACAGACACATGAAGAAGGTGGGTGAAGTCATTCCAGTCAGGATAAAACTGATAAAAGACATGAACGGGGTTTTCTATTTTGTTTAAAATAGGCAAAACCCAAGGTCTTTCCTTCCATGAGACACAAATACTGAGTTTCAATTGGCAAAATTTTTATGTGAACAGTCTGCGAACAAAGGCCTAAAGGCACACACAAACTTTGTCTGAGGTTTTTTTAGTATGATACTGTACTGGAGGAAAGAAAAAATTAAAACACTGCCTTGCTCACTGCTAATTCATGGTATAGCAAAAGACTCGAGCTTATTTAAAGAAAAAATAAAACTGCTGGATGACTGGAGAGTTTCTCTGTCCCCAGCATGCCCCCACAGTGTCAGGTGGTACTCCATGAGAACAACTGTTTGCTGAAAGCCACCATCACCAACACTTTTCCTCTCTAAGGTTTACAAATTTTAGCCCTGGGCTTTGCCATCTGTGATTTGCCTGCAACTCCAGTTAGGTCTATTTATGGAATTGCAGAATGAGGTGCATAGATTAGCACAGGTCTAACGACTTCAGGTGTTTATTTCAAAAAGGACAAGGAAACATCTTCAAATAACGCCCTGGAGCAAAAACAGCAGGTGTGATGTGGAAAGAGACTGATTTAGACCAAGATTGCTGCACACACACACTATTTAAGAGTGGCATCATTTTGTTCGACTCCAAGGATGAAAGCGGTTCAAACATACCATAGTAAGGAACAGTGAACCCTAAGTTTGGGTAAAAATTTGTGTACATAGCATCATGCACAGAACCATGCATAAACAAATGGCAAAGGTTTTTCTGAAACACCTTGTATCCTTTAGTCTGGCAAGATGATAACAATAAACAACCTCTAAATACCCACATTTCCAGAAGATACAGCAACACTTCGTCAGCTGGAATATGAAACAGGAGACATATGACCTGAAGGATCAGCTGTGTGTATTTTATACACTAGTACTGGAAAACTGCAACTTGTTTCGCAGCGTACGCCAAGCATTTGTTGATTCCAACACACAGGCTTAACGGCAATAGCAAAAACCAGTAAATAAAATGAACAGCCAATGGTAAGCATTTGAAATGAATCTGCAACTAAAGTATGTGCAATATGTAGCACAGAAATAGACTGAGTTTTGACCAGCAGCTTAATTACATGCAGATGTTTCCCCCTCCTCAGCACAAGGTAAAGATTGAAAGGTTCAAGTCTACAGTGTTGTGTAAGGCTGAATAGGAATTAAAAAAAACTTTCATCTGACTTGTTGGGGGAAACCAGGCTTCACAACATAGCCTGCAGAAACGGACAAAGTCTCCCCTCCTAGTTAAATAAGAGCTGCAGGTTGTGATAGCTTGCATGGCTCCCATGCTCCTCACCTGCAGCCAGCACTACAAAGCAACAAAATCACCAGCCCAGCCTTCCCAAGGAGATAAACATAAATGCACTTCCAAGGGGCCGAGTTCCCTGGAAGATGAAAATAGTGGAGGACATCTCGCAGCCTTGCTGAATCCTGTCTACTGGGCAAGCATTCAACATTGGAAAGGTTTAACTGCATGTTGGATGACCCAAAATGAGAATGCACAGATCTTCTACCCAAATTGTTGTGTGTCGACTTTCAGATAGCTGGGTCATGGCAGATATTTGTTTCAGCTAGGGAGAAAAGAAAGGTACATAATGGTACTATTCTGCAATAAAGAGAGTGGGTGGTCAGGCTTACCGGGTAATAAATCCAACAAACTCCATGACGAATGTTGTCTTTATACTGCCCTTTGAATATCAGCCGCCCATCACTGTCATACTCCTGGGCTGGTCCATTCAGCTCTCCATCCACATAGGTGCCATGAAGGACCACTCCATCCTCATAAGTGTAGATTCCCTGGCCTTGCAGGGCATCATCAACATAGTACCCTTCCAGGGTGCTGGTAAAGAGAGAAAGAAAACAGCAGTGGAAGACTATTCACCTAAGAGGCGAACCCAAAGACTCAACACAAGGCACAGCACAACCCTACTCCTCTGCTTGTCATTCTACGCATCACTAGTACAGAGAGGCTGAGGGGAAACCTTCAAGAAAGCCGGGTCCTAGGAGGAGGCAACTGCTGATGCCTGGTTTGCTATTGCTGGGTACCCTACAACCCCCCCCCAAAACACACACCACCACTGCAGCAATCACAGCTTTTCTTCATTTTCTCAGTGGCCTCTCTCTGAGGGCCCAGGCTGCTGTGGGGCAGAGCCATAAGCAGGCAGACTGGAAGGTATGCTGAAAGGTTCAGCAGCACCTGCTGTGGCTCCCTCGCTGGGACATCCCTTCCAGCATCTCTCCTCTGTCCCCTGCCAGGCATTGCTATCCCCCGTGTCTGAAACTCTGATGTGTTTGCTCGTTTCAACCAAATTTGAGGGGGACCAGAGGAAGGGGAGTAGGAAGGTACACCTGACTTCTCTGGAAAGCCAAGATGAAAAACAGAAACTTTTTTCTGCGGACCTCCGAAGGCAGAAAACAACTTACACTGTCCTTTCACCAGGGTGCGCTGCATGGGCACAGCATTATTCATCTAAATTACATTGCTGAGCTTTGTTTACAGGCTGCGGTAGCAAATTACAGCAGCAAATGGACACTCATGGTCAAAGAAGAAATTATTGCTCAAGCAGGCTACTCTCATGTTAGGATTTTCTACCTCCCACGTTTGGATCTTTACTGACATCTCTCTGGTGAGGTGAAATTGAACTGCCGTACAGGCGGACTGCAAAAGGGCACAAACTGCCACCTGCTACCAGTCCAGTGTTAGCTCCCTAGCGATACCCTTAGCAGCGATCTGTAGAGGATTTGCTGAAAGCACTGGCATTTTTCATGTATTTCTATTAAAATGGAACACAGCCTGTCAAACAGAACTAGTGCTGCACTTGAATTTGAACAAAGAAACATTTCACTTCAGTATGTCTTGCAAACCCTTTAGAAGGGGCGCAATAATATCTTGCAATCTGCTTCGCCTCCTTTCTTAAAAAAAGGCTGCTGAGAGAAAATACAGAGAATAAAAGCGTAACTGTAAAAGAAGATCTAGTCAGTAGAACTAGCATAAGGAAATACAAACTGCTTAGCTTTTACCCCAGAATACTTAGCTAACAGCCAGCTGCAGTACACATACTTTCACTGCGTAATTCTTTTTCTGATGCAGACTTCTAAGGTATAAGCCCAAACAGTGTCTGGAAGCACGTGACTCTACATGTTTTACAAAACTTTACAAGACATATTTTCAAGAGTTGTGGAAGGAACGTTTTCTCAGAAATAACCTTCTGGTTTCTAAAGCTTCACTCTCTGTTTTTATGTAACTTTTGGCAAGCTGGCTGAGGTTTGCATGGGAAAATACACTACAGTAAGAGAAGGTACATTATCCATGAGATAGTGTGTTTAGAAACAAGGCTTCAACATTGGTTTTTCACAGCTCCCTTCATAGCAACGCTGTTTTAAACAGCTCCTTTCCTCACGCCGTGCGTTGTCCCACAGCAATGCTCACACAGCCTCAATGCAAACCAGATGCAGAGCAGGAAGAGGCACAAAAGCTGTTTTACTTTTCAGTTGGATTAATTTCTTGATCCAGGTTGCTACAGAGCTGCAGAGACAGCTATGGCACCACAACACAGGGAAGGAGCAGAGCAGATGAGGGAACCATCAGAAACCTGTGCGCTTACACCACTATAAATGACACCACTTTCTCCTCTAGTTTATCACAGATCACCAGATTTGAATTTCATTGTGGCTGGCACCACGCACAGAGTCCACAAGTAGGATTACTCTTTAAAAGAAGCACTTGCCCCCAGTTCATGTAATGAAACAGACCAAAAAACCTTCTTATTACCTTTAATGGTATTAGTTGAAATTAACAACTTGCTAAATTACAACAGTGCTTCAGCACTGGAAAAAGTATCTTTTTTTTTTTCCTACTGTAACTCAAATTTCTAGGTTTTCTTTCTTTGTATTACACTCCAAACAATGTCCAAAAGTTCCATCTCTTCCTACTTTCATATCATCTAAGGAAATCAACAGAAAGATACCTAAAGAAAGAATTCCATGTCTTTCAACCTTGCCTAAAAAGTCAGGTTCTCTAAAACTTCTGTACTTCTCACAGTTTTCGGAGTTCTGTTCCCACCCCCCCAGCTTCTCTCTCTCTTTTTTTCTTTTAAGGTCTCAAAGTATGGTGTCTGCAGCCAGCCACAATACTTGCAGCCAAGACTTGATTAGCACAAAGAGAAATAAAAAGCTCCTGTGTCTTGCATAAACAAAATCTTGTTAATACAAACCCTGAGCTAGCCCATATTTTTCCCATTTGCTCCTTAGATTATCACATTGTGGATAATGTAAAGTTTACTAAAGACAAGATTTACCAGATGTACTGTCTTCCCATTATGTACTAGGCCTAGAGGGGATTTAGGGTATTCGCTACCTAGGGAATAAACCAGTGCGAAGAGTTGGGGAGAGGGGGCAATACTTACTGCAACATGCTTGCAGATATTAAGTTACATCGACAGACCTTGATCCATTCATCCCTCACTCCCTCATCTCCCGTCTTTCCCTCTACATGGGAACACTGAAAACTTTTTCTTAAAAATAATACCATCCATTCTCTACTGTGTTCTGGGAGATGTCAGTTTACAAGAGTTTCTAGTTAAGGGAGAACACCAGCTGCAGCTCTGTGACAAACACAGCTCTCATGCTTGCAGTTATTGCGCAAAGTGTTTTGTAAAGTGCACTCCAGCAAGCCTTAGCACCGACGAAAGCTCAAGTACACGATCCAAAACAGGGAGTATGTCAGAGGTGAAACCTCTCTGTTGGAAAGAAGATGTTGGGTTTCGTTGCATTTTTGAAGGGGGAGGAAAAAACAACTGATACTTCATTCCAGGCTTCCACTCCCTTGAACAATCAACAGGAAGGGGACAGCTATTCCAATAAAGGGAAGAGTTTTCACTGAGGCAAACAAGGCAGCCAGGCAGCCAATCCTACTTCCTAACACTCAAAAAATGAGAATGCTTACACTGCTGCGACTCCAGTGTCTGACAGGACTCAACTACTCCCAAACAACAGAGTTACAGCAGTTCAGCTGTCAGCCTTTACCAGCAGCCTGTGAGGGAAACAGATCCAGGAATGCCGAAACCAGCCAACTTACTGCACTGAAGCACACAATACTATAAGGGGAGAGGTGTTTTGAGAAGTTTTGGGCATTCGTTTCTCTTATTGATAAACACTCAGCCTTGCCCATGGCACAGTTAATGGAAACAGCACGTCCTGTTTTATGCCGGGTCATTCTTCCTGCAACACATCACAACACCTGAACCATCCACTTCAGAGAGCAACTTACTCTTGCTAGCTGGACGTAGCTAGGTAAATTGCAACTAGTAACTGGAGTCACTGCTCAGTTAAGACTGCTTTAGCTAAATTAAAATAAGCTTAGGGCAGTTTATACAAATATCCCATTTTCCAAAACCATATTACAGACTATTTTTGTGTATTTTTATTCTGCTAGTTCCTGAAGTCACACAGTAGCCAACTGTTCCATTTTTTTAGGGGTTATGAAAATTAAAAAAAATAAAAAAAGGAAGAGTTGGCAACACTGAAGCAGTACAGAAAAGGCTCAACAGCAACGTGAGTTTTCCCACAGAGCACTGCCTGTACCCTGGATTACTTGGAGGAGCAGCCCTACAAACAAAATAGCAGGTCAGTTTCTCTGACTGTACAATCAGCAACTGCTCTGCTGAGATCATCAACAAGCACAGAAGCATTATGTACGTGTGTCCATAGAGACGCTGTCTGCCAACTTAAAAAAAAGGCTATTTTAGAGAGGTCAGCTGCTGGGCAGTACTGATTTTCAGTTACTCACACAAGATTTAATAAGCCCATTACCAACAACAGTGGGGATTTTTCTTCATCCAAGCTTAGAGGTCTGATCAGTTTCTGCATAACTGAATCAATATATTATCTTTCTCATGAAAAAAAAACCACAATCCCCAGTATGAAGCAATTGCACAGGCAAGTACAGACAAGGAGCTCACTCACTGAGACAGCACAATACCTCCGCTCCTGCTCAGAAGTTCGCTGAGCAGGAGGAGAGTAGACCCAGCACGACTGTCAGTTTAACGGCTGCTATTCATAGTGCCACCGACAGCTGCAAAACCATGAAGAATCGTGTCATTTTATACATCTGCTGCTCCTTTGGAGGAAGTTCCGAGCAACTGCAGAGAGAAATGCTGCAGTTGGGGGAAGATGTACAAGGTGTTCATAATGAAGTCCTGAGAAGAAAACACATGCATAGGCACAGACTAGCCCAATTTCACTGTCACAACTCCCAGTGAAGAGAGGGGAAATTATAGGGGCTTTTCTGAAAATAAATCAGGCCACAAGCAACTTGCAGAGGATTAGGCAGAGTTGGGAACAAAACCATATTTAACTCAGTCCTTTAACCACTAAACAATTTCCAAGACTAAGCAGAGGGTAAGCCTCTCTGTCAAGATCCTACATCTGTGCACAAGGCCTGGCACAGGGAGCTCCCAGTCCAGCTGCAGTATCCGTACGGGGCTGTAAGACAAACAAAGAATTCCACCTGCAGTTACGGACTTGAACTTCGTAGTCCAAGCCATTGTCAGCATGGTTTCCAATAGCTCTGACCACCTCCCAGTTCTTATCATCTCTAATTAGTTCATAACTTTACAGTGCTAAAAGAGCTCACATGGCGGCATTCTCCCAGCGGGAAACAACTCCAGACATCACGTTACATACAAAGCCTCCAAGCCCACAAAGGTACGGCCACAGCAGCAGTAGAGAAAACTTTCCAGCTACAGTTTTCAATGAGAAAGCTTATCCAGAAACTCAGTAGCATACAATCAATGTAGATTAGTTTGGTATCACTGCAAGCAGGAGGCAGAATATAGAAGAAAAATTCAAGAGTCAGTGTCTACCTTCCATCAAAAAAGAAGAACTTGCCGCGGCCATTCTTTTCTCCATGCACAAAGTTTCCCTCAAATCTGTCTGTCGATGAATAGGTGACTGTACAGAATCCATGTGGCAACCCATCATCATCTAGATGCCCTGAAACAAAATTTAGACAAAGAGCACAAAAGAAGACATTAAACCTTATATAAAATTGCAAACCTGTTCTGTTTAGGTAGATGCTTGAAACGCAGTAGCTCCCTAGTGCAAAACAGTAATCCGCATCAAAACATTTCTGTTAGGAACAGTGATCAGAGATTCAGTACAACTGAAGTCTGTACTTGTGTAATGCACTTTGCTTAAAATAAAAAAGGGTCAGGATAAAAGAAAAAGGATGAGAGACAGGAGAGAGAAGAATAAGCAAAAAGACATGTTTCTAAAAGAAACAAGGTCCACACTATTCTAACTTGTGTTAATATGCATCTTCAAAAATATAATAATTCTTTATCTAAAATATCTATTTCCTGGTGAGAACAGAATAGATTTAGACTTCAATCCACTGAGTAAGAAAAGGTTTGTTCTTTTCTTTTGATAAATTAATGTCTTACAACAATGTGAATGTGCCACCTCACAGCTATATCCACAGGAATTTAAAGAAATAAATGCATGTAATATCTATAATACTATGCCCTTGCAATGTGTCAGTCAAGTTGCTATTTCATATTTTAAAAGCCGTTTTCCAGTGCCTTTCTGATGTGTTCACATTACATCCCCCCATCCCATTCCCCTTCCTAGCCATATCAGTTTTCCCTGTTACAGCTGTTGCACACAGGGCAAGCGGAGGGGCAACACACTTGGATCCTCATCTGCGTGGGTCTGTATTTTACAGAATATAACTGCCCAACTTTGATGACGTTAGGGCATAATAAGGCTCCTATTGCATCTCTATCTGCCTCTTCAAAGCCAAAAGAAAATGGAAGAAGAGTGTTTTAAACACTTGCTATTGCCTAGTTTACCTGTGTGAACTCGGAGTCCTCAGCACTGCGTTGGCAGAACACTGCTCCGACTGCAGAATGGAGATGCTCAAGCTCAGCAGGACTGCTTTCAGCACAGCGATACACCAGGTGCCGGTGTAACAAGCTCCCATCATGACATTTTAGCAGGTATAAATTTTGCATGAAAATTGACTAATAAATAAAAGCTAACATGTATTTATGTTCTTCCACATTTCTAAATAAAACCTGACCTCTGATCCCCCAAATCTCTTGGTGAGGCACACAAAGCCTAGTAGAGATGAGAGACAGCACACGTATCCACTTCTAGAGGCTTTGGATCAAGCTCTTCCCTGACCAAATTTGCCCTAAACTGAAAAGGTTCAACACACATACGGAAAGGCAGAAACAAACTCCAGTGTGAGGGGGATCAAATACAGCCCAGGCTGATGCAGGCAACAAGAGGCACTTCAGTATTACCAAACCTCGAGTCCTGTGCCCAGAGAGAAAACAAGCTGTGCAGACAGCCGTGGGAAAAGCCAGCCACCCATGTGGCTTCAGAAGTCCATCTATTCATGCCTCGATTGCAACAGGTCCACAGGGTTCTGCGGGGACAAGGGTACCCAGAGGGCACATGCACACCCATGTGCTCTTCTCACATGACCATAAGCTACTGCTTCCTTGGGATGCTGCACAGCCCCTCAGGGACGTCACAGACAGGGCATGGGGCAGCATCTGGTTAAGAAGTCCTCTGCTATGGGGTACATGACCTGCCCTAGCCTTTTAGTACCAGAACGACAGAAGAATGCCATACAGCACAGGATACTTTGTCAGGATACATTTTCAAACTTTTGTCTATCTCAAAGTAAAATTTCATTTACAAAAGGAAAAAAAAAAAAAGAAAGAAGAGACACAAAGATAGAGGAAGGGGAAAAAAGAGCTAAGTGAATGTTCCTCCAAGTAACCAAGAAAGGCTGTGCAGGTTTATTACCCATCTCCTGCACTTGTTACATTAAGTATGGAAATGCACCTAGAAAGAAGGTGTACAGGAGAAAATAATGGTGAGATATCTGAACTCATCCAAGAGCCAAGATTCCCTCCTCCACCCTTCCCACACATGCTCCCCCAAGTTTCTCTCGCACCTGCTCTGGCACTTGCCTAGCACCCTCTGCAAGTAGTGCAAGTCCATAAATTGGCAGAAAATTCTTCCCGTCGTCGTTTTGTGGCTGGTTCGGGAGGCTGACCCCGCAATGCCACCGCCATGGCAGAGCTGGGTGGCTGGAAGCCGACCTGCTGCTCTCAGGGGTAGCAACC
Organism: Burhinus bistriatus; assembly: GCA_013397275.1. Taxonomy (NCBI): domain Eukaryota; kingdom Metazoa; phylum Chordata; class Aves; order Charadriiformes; family Burhinidae; genus Burhinus; species Burhinus bistriatus. Next base: position 2,580 of record VYXH01007265.1, on the reverse strand, counting down.
CACCTGGCTTCTTCCAGTTCAGGCACCTCACAAAACATCACCGCGCTCTTAATTTAAGTTCCCTGTCCAAGCTAGATTGAAAACAGTTAAAAGTTTAAAAAGTTAATAAAACCAATGAGACACTGCTTACTGCCCAAGCTGAGAGAAGTAACAGAGTAAAAAGAGGGCAAAAGTAGGGGAGGAAAAAAAGCTGCGTCACTAAAGGCTTTTAATAACTTTGAAGAGGAACCCTTTAAAACAGAAAGAGCAGTGTGCTGCTCTCTCCAAACAGAAGAAAGGCTTTTTTCCCCTCCCATTCAGTCGGGACGCCCCTTTTTGTAGAAGGGAAAAGTTTTAGCAGTTAAGTCAATTTAACTAAAAGGTCAGTGCAATTTCTGATGTGGACACCTCTTTTAGAACAAAAACAACATTAAAGGCTTCAGTTTTATCAATATGACAAGGGTATACTGGTGTAAGCTAACAAACCCTAAACAATACAATACCAGTTTTCCCCTCACTATAGGAGCAAAACTTTTATAAAACACTTGGATTAAAAAAAAATATACTGATAGTATTGATACATTATACTATTTAAAAAACAAAAACAAACAAACTTGCAACTTTGTGACTATCCAGTTTTGTCAAGATTTTGCTGGAATGCAAAGCCCAACACAAAAGCTGCCATGCTTATACACAGCACGCACGTCAGGACTTTTGCATGCTAGGATAGAGGCTATCCCAGAGATTTAAATGGTCAGCTTTGATCCGATGGCCTCTATACAGATCTTAATCTCAGCCATAGTACAAAGAATCCAATTCTTCTAATATGCTAGAGATTTTCCCCTACTGTAGGGGAACAAAACGAGACATTCAGTCTCTCTTAGACAATAGGGGAAGAAAGGTAATTTCAAGTTCAATCTCATAGAACTTTTCCTATATGGCTGAGGCCTTAGGCTCTTATTCTGTTCCCGATGAAGTCAATGGAAAAAATCCTCATTATTTCAGTGGGAGCAAAGCAGACTGTTCCGCTTCCCTTTCTCGCCTCTCTTCTCCGCTTGTGAAAACAAACCTGAAACGTCTAAACATATTTTTAAATTATTGTAAAACCTCACTTTTGCTACTTCCTTAAGGTTCTCTCAAGATATCCCCTTAAGCTCGGACCATGAACTTTTCAAGAAAGGGAATTACACTAACAGGGGCTAGTTCACAATGTATACAAACCAAAGATAAAAGCCCTTTACTGTCAGTATTACTATTACTCAACAGAAGACATACAGTGTGCACCATCGATAAAAGAGTCTGGCCACAGTGATGCCAGATGGATGTTTTAGGAGTAACAAACAATAAACCAACCTCCCCCCCTACAAAAAAATACCGTGTTGATTTCTGTCATATTTCTTACTTCCTTTGGGTAAGTGCAAAAAAACACCCCGCCACCCCATTCACCCCCAAACAGCACCCTGCTTCTGCGCCACTCAGAAAAACCCATACTTTCATATACACTGCCGAATAACATATGCTTTAAAAAACTCCTTTCCTTAGCCCACAGAAACGCGAAGCAAATCCACGATACGGCAGAACGCTTTACCTGTGACACGAGGATCAAGACTACGACTCTTTGCCCAAGACACAATTGTAATCCGTAGATTTGAGGAGCGGGGAGGAAAGGCAGGGGAAAAGACACATCTCTTTGGGCGCAGGGCACACCCCATCCATAGCACCCTGCCTCCAAAGAACCTCGCTCCCCTCACAACCATGTTTTACCCAACAAAGCTTCTCTTTGGCTCTGTTACCGCGTACCTAGACAATAAACCCCGATCCTAGCAGCAGCTGCTTAGCTCGCATCTGCTGTTAGACCAAGCTGCCGCGCTCGGCGTCTTCTTCGGAGAACCGTGCTGTGAGGCCTCACCCTCCTGCCACAAGACACAACCAGCCCACCACCGAAGGGCCGGCAGGACCGGCATCTTGTCACAGGCAGCTCCTTACTTCGCGCCCTTAATCCCAACAGCTGAAAACCCAGGATGGCTCTTCCCGGCAGGACTAAGCCCTGCGAGGAGCCTTTGGTGGAGCCGGCGCCTTCACCCCAGAGCCGCCGGCGGCCGGGAGGCCAAGCCCCACCGCCCTCCCAGATGCCTCCTCACGGGACGGCAGCAGCGCTGCCCGGCTGGGTCGCTGCCGGCCGAGGTTCCCGTCGGCAAGCCCTTCCAGGGGCCTGCGCCCCCGTTTTGAAACTCTCCGAGGGCGAGCTCTCCCCTCACGAAAGGCGAGCGGAGAAGGGGGAGCGCACTGCCCACGGGACGGGCCTTCCCGCTCCCGTACGGGCGACTCCGGCTCTGCTGCCCGTGGGTATGGCCACACTTACCTCCTCCGGTCGCCCTCTCCTTTTCCCCTTGCGCTAAGGGAACCGCACCCTCCGAGAGGGGCTACCCCTCGCCTCCGCACCCCCCGACACCCCAACCTCCCGCCCTCCGAGGGGGCTAGCGCAGCTGCGGGACCGCCGGTTCCTCTCCCACCGCACCAAAGGACACGCGGCTTCCTCGGGCGGCCGGCACGGAGGCTCGGTAACCGCGGTACGCCACCAGCCCGGGGCCGGCCAAGACC